>JBDPZO010000005.1:3726557-4111604 GCA_039877585.1 Heterodera filipjevi | reverse complement strand
AAGAGTTTTATATACAATTCTCTTGTTTAATGAATAACGATTAAACTTCAGCAAGTGTGGTTAATATTTTAACGGATAAAACTGAATAATGGATGGAATGGCGAGAAAAAAGAAGATGCAAATAATTTCCGGAGTTCTTTCCGTCGACGAAGTGAACAAATTTGACCTGTATGTTCTCTTATCAACCGATACATTGAAACGGACCTTTCGCCCATTTTGGTCATGGCAACCAATAAAGGTATTATTTGTGGTACCATCTTGAATCTCCGCTCGGCGTGCCGGTACTAGTCTATTCTTTGTGTCCATTTTTTTGCAGGACTTTAAAGCAAAACAACTGGAAATTTTCTCAAAAAATAGGACCCAAAGTAAACTAGTACCGGCATGTCTTTGCATGTATTTTTTAGGTCAAAGGAAGAAGTAAAAAAGGCGGTGAGTTTGTTCATTAAATGTGAATCGATGCAGAAGAAAGATGGGAAAGCATGGAGAAAATTTTATCAAAGAAATCAAATGATCAAACCGAACTGCATAATTTTTTGTTTTTGTTATTACAAAATGAATTGGTCACTGTCCATCGTTTTTCTTATATTTAATTGCATTTGATTAGTAACTGTACCCTGCATCATATTCTTTCAGAATAAGAAAGTATTACTGCAAAATTGCACTAAAAACGGAGAAACAAAATATGCAACTGGGTATAAGGGTAAGCCGACAAGCTATAATGACAAAGGGATATAAAAGCTATTGCTTGACGGCCTGAAACATTTTCAAACAGTGGTCTAGTATTATTGAAACGAAAAGCAAACTTGCATAACTTTCTTATATGGAAGAATTCTGCATGCACTAGAACGTAACATTCTACGATACATGCTTGGGAAGCTTGCTTGCATTTGATTAGTAACTGTACCCTACATAATATTCTTTCAGAATAAGAAAGTATTGCTGCAAAATTGCACTAAAAATTTCTGTCGGTTTAGGCGCAAATTTCACGATTTAATGCAAAAAAAAAAGAGGTGCGAAAAAAGAGGTGCGACTTTTAGGGCCCTTTTTAAGGTAACTTGACTTCGTCCAGGAATTTTCATCGCACCCTGTATAACAAAAAGTGGCCCTAAATATAGTAACGTCCTTTATTGGAAATTAATGTATTCCTTCCTTCCTCTATGGCAATTTATTATTGGTAAATAGTATTAAATTAAAAAAAATCATAAATTCAAAAAAGCCATTTTTAAATTTTTTTTAAGTTTTATTTAACAAAAATTTGTGAAGGCGATTGCGTGTTTAGACATAAAATACCAGCTCTACTCATCATCAGTTTATCAATTAATCCTATCTTTTCATATGATAAAAAAGAAGTTATTTAGATAAACACTCAATTTTGGTTTTCTTTGTCCTTTGGACCTGTTATGCATTTTCAATTTATCCCTCTTCTCTTATACAACTGTGAAAATTTCAACTGAAATCAAACCGCCGAGAGGAGAAGTTCGGCAAATTTACAATGGTATTCTTACAAATTCTGCTCCAATGTCTCAGTAAATTAAAATTGTCCAATTTTAATTTCCTTTTATCAAAACGATAATTTACGATTTATATTTTCATTGAAATTCGAAAATCCAACAGTTTTATATGTACACCGTGTAACAATGGCCATATCCAATAAAAGCAGTAATTCTGATGATTCATTTTCCCATCATTCATCACTTCTGCTGTTGCCCATATTTGGCAGTGAAAATTGTGTCGAGCGTACTAAAAATTAACGTGGTCTTATTTTAAAGATTTTGTTTTATTTTAGGGTCAAAATCTTATTAAAATAAAAAAGCCTTATTTTTCTTATTTCCTACTCTGAGAAAAAGAGGAAAAATTACTTTTTTTTACAATTTATTGAAGTCATTTCTTTAATATTTTCAAAAAATTTACAGGCCACGCCTGTAGGCACCGCCGAACATTCAATCCTTTTGGGGTTATTAAAAATAAGACCCAAAATTGACTATTTTTGTTCGGTTAATTTTCATTGGAACCCCTGGCTTATATTAGGGTTCGAAAATCCGCACCTATGCGGGTAACGGGGGTTTTAAGAATTGCGGGCGGGTCGCACTTGGTTTTTTTTGGAATTCAGTTATAAAAGGTAGGGTTCAATACCCGCTACCCGCACGGTACGAATTTTACGGGTTTTGCGGGGTTTTTATGGAAAAATCAGAAAAAAGGGGGAAAACCCGCATGCGGGTTTTTGGCTTGACCCGTACGTGTTTTACGGGTTTACCCGCTCAAATTAAAAAAACCGGTTACCCGCATAGGCACTACTCGCATGCGGGTAGTGAACCCTATTTAAAAGGCGGTACCCGCCCTACCCGCCCGCAATTCTTAAAAACCCCGTTACCCGCATAGGTGCGGGTTTCGAACCCTAGTTTAAATAAGTATGGATAGAAATACAAATTGTTAAAATCCTACTGACCGGTAGGTAATATCATTTATGTAAACGCCAATTTTGTTCCACTGCTCAGAATCCTGGACAACGAAATTCAACACAAACAAATCAGTCGCCTCCTTCTCCCATTTGGCCCACAGTTGCTCATCGCGCAAAATCTGACAACGGCACAGACAAAAACAATCGAGTTCGTCATAGTCCTTTTTGTCTCGCCGTTTGAGTACCAACTGTTCCCCAGTCAATTCGTTGGTCAACTCGAAAAACGTCTCACCGGCGGTAGAATCGTCATATGGAGAATGAATGTCAAAAAAGACAAAGATGAAGTTGACAGGCGTAGACGCATTGAAAAATGCCTGTAAAAAGAAAAAAAATAGTACCGAGAGTCACCGTTGCCCCTTCCCCCCCCCCTTGAAAAATTAAACCAAAGAATTTCTTTTGAGTTTATTGTTTAGGAGTTTTTAGGGTTGGAGAATCCATTCCGAAGGGACAACTCTGCTGTTTTTTTTGTTGGTAAAAACTCAACTTATTTTTGGCCAACTCTTTATTGTCTCAACTCCCTTTTATTATTAAAATCGTTTTTTTGGCTCGAAAAAAATGAATCAAAGAAAAACGAAGGGGAAAAATCCCAGCGGTTTTTGGGGTCGCGCGCTGATCAAGAATATACACTTATCTTTGAAAATTCCGAATCAAAATTCTAAGTCGCGTTAAGAGTTAAATTGGAGCGTTTACATTATTCTGAAGCGATTTTATAGCATTATAGTAAAAACAAACATGCTCCTCCCCAAAAAACACTTAAATTTAAACAATGTTAATAACAATTTACCGTTATAATGCCGTCAATCTTTGGCTCCCAATGTATTGCTGAGCAATGGAACACTTTCGGCACACCATCCGGACGAGGCGTCAACAACCATTTGGCCAATGCTTGTCCTTCCGACGCATTGGCACTGTCATCGGCCGGAAACTCCGGAAAAATCTCGCAATCTGATTCGAATGTTCGTAGCGATGGCCAATCGCTGAGTAAGGACGGCACGAATTTTCTCAAGTGTTAGAGTCGAATTGCAATCTTAAAGTGGTCGCAGGCATTGTTGTCTTTGACAAATGGCCAAATGTTGCGCACGACAAATTCTGTGTCGCAACAGGGGTTAAAGCCAATGGTCAATGAAGTGGCACAAGTGGCGAAAAGACGGCGAAAATTGAGCACAAAGTCAGCGACCTCTTCTTCGATGTAACTGATAAAGAAACAAATTATGTAATCGTGTAGGGGAGCAGGTGCCAGGTCATTTCGACAGTGGTTGAAAAAATCAACGAGACGAATTTTAAAAGTTTCTCTAAAAATAACTACATAAAAACACGGTTGGTGTTTGGCCAAATTTGATGTTACAGTTTTTGTCAAAATTTTTATTTGTGAAAATTTGTCTCTTTCTTGAAATTTACTGCCTAAATAAATTTCGAATAATTTCAGATTTATAATTTCTAAAAAAAAATCTCGGAGAGGGCGAAGCGAGGGGGGGGGCAACGGCACAGAGGGGTGACGTAGTGCACCCTAATTGTAGCTAGTGCATATCAGGAATAACAAAATATTATTACTAAATGAGGACGCCGCCGAATCCAACGACTTTGTTTGGAAGCTGTTTTTTTGGAATTGGTATCAATTTCTTATCAGCATTGAAGGATTTGCAATTTCCGTCGTTGTGCCACCACCTTCTTTTGGTATAATTTTGTGACAAATTTTGATCAATCCCAACGTCCATTTAGCGCGTTTTGAACTGTTGATCGACATAGAAGTCGAAACGGTGACTGAGCAATGCAATTTCGAGCCCAAGTTGACGAGGGGCGACCAAACTGAACACTGCAAGCCAACAGTCGCCACAAATGGGGCTAAAAAAAATTTTTGTCAGATTTTAAATTTATTAAAAGGTTACATTTCATTTTCCATTTCTTTTTCAGCTTCTTTAGGGTGGTCCGACATTTTATAGCTGTTATTTTTGAGATTAATTCCAAATCTGAAAGGGGAAAACAAGCAACAAATTGCACTAGGTACTTAGCTGTCTAATTGAAATGATTGACTATTTCCAAAACATTCTTCCTTTTATATCTTCGTTTAGCGGGACCACTCAGTTCGGCGCGAGCCAACTTTCGGACGCCATAATTTTTTTCTTAGGCAACCAAATCCTTTAAACTTAGTGTCATTCGAATGATATTTGTGATTTCTTAGCCGTCCAAAAATTGAAAAAATTTACCCCCCTATAAAAAAGTTATGATTAAAAATTTACAATAATTCCGACTTTTTCCGACTTTTTGTGGTTCTTCAAGTTGTGACTTTTTTAAGAGTTAGTCGATCGCTTAGAAATAGCTTATTCATACCTTGTAAACACTTAACGCTTACAAGCGCTATTCGACTTTGTGAAATTTGGTTCACAAAGAAAAAAAGTTATGGCGTCCGAAAGTTGGCTCGCGCCGAACTGAGCGCGCCGAACCGAGACCGACCCTCGTTCGTAAATTTTTTTTTAACTCTTTAAAAAATAACAAAAAATCAAAAATTTTACGAAAATTTAAGATTCTTTCTTGAAATTTCCTGTTTAATAAATTTCTAGAAAATTTTTAATGAAAAAACTCAAGAGTTAGAATTTTTTTTTAAATTTTTGTGAGGGGTGAGAATTATTGGTCTTGTAAATTTTTATGGTCGAGTAAACTGCAATAGAGACCAATCCCAAAAAGTTTTTAAGGAAATTTTTTAAAAAAATCGTAAAATTTTTGTATTTCAAAAAATTCATGAAAACTTTAGAAATTCTTTGAAGTTTTTTGTAAATTTCTTCATGTTTTTTGAATTTTTCTGAAAAAAATGAAATTCGAACAATTGAGTTTTTTTTATTCAACGATTATTTCTGAAAATTCATCGGCGAGATTTTGGTGGGGTGCACCCCAATTGCGCATGTCTTTTGGCCAACGTTATTTCAATTTTTGGGATTTTAATTTTCTAATTTCAAGTAATAACATGGACAAATTGACCAGTACAGCGTACTTGCAGACAGCACCGACGAATTGGACAGTATTATAAACCGAATGAGTAATAAACCAAACCGGAAAGCAGTGGACCAGGAAAATTTATTCCTCTTCCATTTTTTAACCCAATAAATTTAAGGGTCTTATAGAAATAAAATATGAAATGCCCCTTAGTCAATATCAACAAACAAAGTTTTTCAACACAACACAAGGAAATTTGAAATGAATAGAAGAATTTCTCAAGTTGTTCCTTAGTCTAAAGGTTTCATCTTCTTGTTCTTTTCCGACATGTCATTGATCATATTAATCGAAAATTTGGAAGGCTCACATCCCGCCGTACTTGAGTCCGAAGCATTGACCTGATCAGTGACATCCTTCCATGCACACGTCAAATATACAGAAACTTGGCCGGTTTTCCTAAAGTGGTTTTTTGAAAAAGAAAAATTTTGTTTGTACTTTCTTTATTATACATTATAATGCTCTCTTAATTTTAAATTATGAATATAATCCAAAAAATCACGGTGAATCTCCTTCGCCCAAAGAATACTCTTTTTTTTCCGTTGTGCATTTTTCTTTGCTCAACTTGCTGCAAAAGTTATTCAAATCAACCAACGGGTTTTTATTGTCTTCTCCGTCTCCTCCATCGGCTCCACCGCTGGCAAAGGTGCCTCCAGTTAGCAGCAGAAAAAATGCTAATGCGGCACAAAATAATTGAAAAGAATAAATCATCTCTTAAAATTTGAAAAAACATTAAGTTTTAATAGTTTCATTTTATTATTTGGATTAACCAAAATACGAAAGTTATACCAAAATAAAAAAGTATTCTTACTATACCCTTTAAATACTAGTTTTATAAAGTCCTTTGAGTTAACTGACACCATAGTGCATTCGTATCATATGAAAATAATGAGACAATAATAAAGGGCATTCGTATCATATGAAAAAATGAAACAATAATAAAGGGCATTCGTATCAAATGAAAATAACGAGACAATAATAAAGGGCATTCGTATAATAAGAAAAAACGCAATAATAAAGGGCATTCGTATCATATGAAAATAACGAGACAATAATAAAGGGCATTCGTATCATATGAAAATAATGAGACAATAATAAAGGGCATTCGTATCATATGAAAAAATGAGACAATAATAAAGGGCATTCGTATCAAATGAAAATAACGAGACAATAATAAAGGGCGTTCGTATAATAAGAAAAAACGCAATAATAAAGGGCATTCGTATCATATGAAAAAATGAGACAATAATAAAGGGCATTCGTATCATATGAAAAAATGAGACAATAATAAAGGGCACTCGTATCAAATGAAAATAACGAGACAATAATAAAGGGCATTGGTATAATAAGAAAAAACGCAATAATAAAGGGCATTCGTATCATATGAAAATAATGAGACAATAATAAAGGGCATTCGTATCATATGAAAATAATGAGACAATAATAAAGGGCATTCGTATCTCGATCGAATTGGGGAGAGTTGGGTAGAGTTGGCGGGTGAGCATGGTTGGACAAGGGCAACAGCTGGTTCGAAGGATGAACATAATTGGTAGGCGGAAAAAAGAGACGGTGCACAGTGGGCTTTCGTAGAAATTCGAATGGATAAATATGTTTTCCCTTGGGCTCTCCTGTTACCCCGGTAATGACCTGAATCGATTTTGGTAGACATGGAGCAGGAACAAATGGAGATGAGTCTGCAATGGTTACAACAAATGTTGCTGAGATAGAAGCGGCTCCTGCTTGTGCGGTCGACTGAGTAGTTGTGGTAGATGACGCATTCGTGGTGTTTATGGAAGGAACAACCGGTGTAGAAGGTTCATCGGTTTTCAATTCCAAAATTGGGAGAATGAAGAAACAGTGGTGGCGTTAAGGGGGTGGACAATGACTGGGTTGGGATCAACTTCCATTTCTGAATAACTGGAGGGTGTTGAAAGAGTTGGTTCGGGAATTTGGTCCATATTAAGATAATTGCGAAAATTATTAAGTGAAGATAAATAATTTTTGCCTTTCCTAACCCCTTTCATATAAATATGGAGTTAAAAAGGGTTGGAGCGATTAGGGCGTGGGGATCCACAAGGTTAATTAAATCGGTTAGAGAATTTCTAATTTCACCAAGTTCAATTGAATCAGTGGGCTGGGAAATTGATCAAATGGGGTTGAGGGAAAGGGAAACAATACGGGAAAAGTAATACCGCAAGTAATGGATAATTTTTAATGATGATTATAAGGAAAAAGAGAGTGATGAAGCCGACAACAGCAAACAATGCGAGGGTTGGATGGGTGTTGTTTTCCTGCTCATTTTTGCCAAAGAGGGCATCCATACCAAAATAAAGGGCCGAGGTGCCAATAATGGGTAATGACCCTTTTGCCATTGGTTTTAAAATCCCCCCCCCCCCCTTAGACATTTTACCCTTAGGGTGTGCCTCTGCGTGGGTCACACAGATGAGTGTTACAATCAAAATAACATAAACTGTTGGGATTAACGAAGGTGAATAAGAGTGAGTCGGTTCATTAGGTTCATTCTCAATTTGTTCAATTTTCGGGCTAGGTTGAAGGGCACAATTACGAACCGAAAGAGGAGGAGGGTTAGAGTCGTCAAGGGGTTGGATGTTGGAAATAGGAGGAAGGGAAGAGGGGCCAAAAAACTTGCAAAAGATAAAAATTCCTAACAATATTAGAGCACCAATAAAAACTATCAGGGCACTAATGGCATATAAACCCAAAAGTTGTGGTAAGACGTATCTTCTGGCGGATGTTGATGTAAGCAAATTCAAGCGCGATTATGTTCCCAATGCTATAGAGAAGAAAATACAAAACAAAAAATAAAAAATAAAGAATGGTGGTGGGTTAATGTGGGATGTCTCTTATATAGTGGGGGGGGGGAATTCTCTATGTCTCTCTCTTTTTCCTCTTTCCCATCCTTTAACTCGCTTCTTTTTCCCCTCTAAACTCTGGAACCTTTAAAATTTTTCGAAAATCCAAAAGGGCTGTAACGGGTGATGCCGATTGACATCACGGGGTAAATTTTCGAATATTTGCAGATTTTAACCAAAAAGGTCAATTTTTTATGGATTTTGAGAATTTTTTGAGAAAACCGAAGCGAATGGGAGGAGGAGGGGCGGGGTGTCTATGGTGCCGATAAGCGTCACCTGAAAAAATTTTAAAATTTATGGCCGCTTTATTAACAGATAATAGACTTTAGAATCGCAAAACGAAATTCGATCCCGACCAGAAGTTGTCTCAGAACTCGGCTTTTTCTGGTCCAGTTACTACTCTCCATTTTCAAAAAAGTCAAATCCCAGTTCCGACTTTCAAGCTCCGCCGTGGCCGGTGGGACGAAGCGGAAAAAATAAATACTCATAAGAAATCTGGAACTTTAATAGAGCCAATAAAAGACATCGGACGATACCAAGATTGTTTGATTTGGTTACTTTTGAGCTGTCATGACAAAATACTCAGAAAATCTGCACCGCCAAACTAAGCTTGGGTTTTAAAAAGAAACTCGGTAGGTTTTCAAAAAAACGGGGTAGGTTTTCAGGCGGTCCGGAAATGGCAGTCAGGACATACCATACCGTCAATTCCAATGTTGGAAAAAAAAGAAAAGTCTCTAACAATTATTTAATTAGGACCTTGGATTTCCTTTTTTTCTTGAAATATGCTGCCTGAGAAATTTTTTGAAATTAAAAAAAAATTTTTAATCTCCGACTCAAATGACCCTCCGACTAAACCCGACTAAAACGGCCCGACTAAAGTGGCCGACTAAAGTGACCCCTACCGGTTTTATATGCCCATATCCTTCATATAATAAATTATTATTTTATTAAAATTATTTAAAAAAACTTAATCAATAAACGTAAAATTTTTATCTGTCAAGTGCAAATACACTTTGGATACGGCAAGCTGCCAATTTTGAACAAAATATTTCCACCATTCTTATTATATAAATGGGCATCTTTGCCAACGACAATGAAAAAAGATAAAGCAACAAAAAAAAATTAACAGAAAAAAAGAAGAATAAATTTATTAAAGTGCATTGAATGTATGGCGCAATAATACCTGTCAACATTATGCCAAACATAGGCGATATGTTAGAGAAGTATATATATGTATTATATACGTATAAATATTGGTGCATTATATGCATTCTTCACTTCTCTAAACTCTTTATCTGAATAGACTTCCATAGTCAGCAACGAATTGGCGTAATACACGTCAACTTTGTGTCAAACAATAGCTTATGGTCTGATCGGTTGCCCCAGCGAAAGCATATTTATTCTTTACATAATTATATTAATCAAACAGAAAATTTCCCATTACGCTATTCTTATTTTGTGGGCCTGAACCTTTTTTTTACAAAAAACCAGGCTCTCATCAATGGGCCGGGATATGATTGGGATATGGTTTTACAAGTTAATTTTCGTTGAACCTTTACTGTCATAATTTAGGACTGATCGATTCTAGACTGTAGTGACTAATTCCGTATATCACCTTAAGAGGTTGCAACCCGATGTCGGGATTGAGATTGACATTTTCTGGGTCCAGTTTTATCGGGATTAGCAAGTTTGGGGTCGGGGTTTCGGACTTTTTACTTTTAAGTAGGGTTCAGCCCCGACATGTTTCGGGGAATTACAAAAGTCATCAATTGCACTTCAAATATGATAGAAGTATCTTTAAATGAGTTTTTAAGACTTTTTTGTTCTGGGAGTTTTTCTTCTACCTTTTTTTCGGCTTTTTATAAAAATTTTGTCCCCGACAGAGGTGTCTGTCCCCGACATTTTTTAAATTTCTCCAGCCATCCCCGAAAAATTTTGTCGGGGAATTTTGTCCCCGATCCCCGACATTCCGTCCCCGAAGGGTCGGGGCTGAACCCTACTTTTAAGACTATGACATAAAGCCAAACATTTAAAAGCCGCGAATCGCAGATTTTAGAAAATTAAAAATTAAAGAATTTTCAGCTTTGACAGCGTTTAAAACAGGTTACAGGCAGCATTTTGGCGTCAAACAATCAGTTGCCGAGCACTTCAGCTAACTCGAAACGTAACCTGACTAATTGAACATCGGTCGAAATGAATGTTTATTAATTTATACTTTTTAATAACTTCTTTGTTTCTCTTATTTTATTAGTCCAATCAAGGGATTGTGAGACATTTATAAATTTCGAGTCCAATCTGCTGGTGGGAAAAAATCCGTGTGTCGAATTGTACTAAAAATGTTTGAATGTCGAATAGCACTAAAAAATATCCGAGTGTCAAATGTGCTAAAAATGCCCAGGCGTCAAACAACTAAAAACAAATTTCACACAAAAAATTTTGCGCAATTTTGACACTCGGACGGTAGCCCATCACAGCATTAAAATTTAATTCAGAATTGTCTTCGAAATATCTCGCAAAAGCATACCGACCACCGGTTAAACTAATAAACAAAAAAATAATAATAAAATAAATAATTGAAAATCTATTTTTAAATATTTAAAAAGGTTTCCATTATTATCCCCTTAAGAAGAATGAAAATTTCCTGCCTAATTTGGCATTTTCTTCCTGTCTTCTTGCTGTCAGGTTTAATATTATTATTAAAAAATATGTTAATTCTTAATTTTTTTCCGGGTTTTTAAAATACCTAAATGAGTTAAGTGCACACCTCAAATGCACGGCCACCTGTTGTTTCTGATACCAATGCACAACCACTGGTCAGCTATGGTCAACTGATTTGGATTGGAAATCCGGACGAGAAAAAGGCGTTTAATCGACGAGCCGAACCGAATGGGATTAAGCCAAACCCAACATTCATTACGGACAACAATCATTCAACGCCAAAACCAAAATACATTTGGCACAATGGTTCAGTTATTGATGTCAGTCGTTCAAAGCCAAACCCAACCGACCTAACGGACAATCGTTCACCATTGGCGCAATCGGATGGTCATGGCAAGAAAGACACAACAACACACACAATCACATACACAATCAGTGAGACGGAAACAAAAGTTGCGCACTATGAAAAGGACGAAAGTCTGGATATGTTTCAGGTGAAAAAGCAGAAAATTAAGTAAAAAATGAAGAATAAGTCACAGTCTTATTCCAATTAGGTTGTATTTTCTTTAAATATTTTTTTCTTTTAAATTTTAATATTTTTATTAAATAAAATTTTAATAATCCAAAAATAATTAAGATTGGAAGAAGCACGAAAAATATTGATTTCTATGTGGATTTGAGTAGAATTTCACGATTTGCTTGCCGAATTGTGGCCGAGCGTAATGCTCCAGAAAATATGCGCATTTACGCAGCTGGATTTAATGAACAAAATGATGTATAACACAAACAATTTTTAAAATAAAAAATAAATATAAATAAATTTATTAATAGAATTAAATACAATTTAAGTGAAAAATTAACTTGTGCGACTATTAATTCTAGCTCGCATAAAAAACGGAAAAAGGGACTGACCCGGAAATGGAAACGGGACAAAAAATCCCTGTTTTACAGGGTTCCACCCATTCGTGGTATTTCCCCACTAAAAAGTAGATCAGGTCCCGTCTGAAATTTTTCCGAGACTCGGGTCCCTATTTATATTCTTCTTTTCATTTTTTCTTTCAGCTATTTTTGGGTGAATTTGCGCCTAAAATACCAATGGTAAATGATCAATTGGATAGGTTGGTTACGTATGGTGTGTACATTCTTTCTCCGAATGTTGATGAGGTATTGAAGAAAACATATATTTACAAAATAATTTAATCTTGGCAAAAAATAAATAAAATTTAGATTGCGTCCTCTGTTCCCGCCTCTTCAAATTCTAAGAAATACGAATTAGAAAAAGAAATTTTATTAGCTCGCTGGAAAGAAGGTGTAAAATTTTTTGGTCTCGGGATCTTTTATCGTTAACTAAGATTTATTTTAAAAAATAAGTTATTCTAAGATTCGATGTCCTTACCTTCTTCTATTGATAAATAAGAAGAAAATTATATGAAAATTAGAGATCGGATCGATACGATATTTTTTCGGTATTCTTCGATATTTTTTTCGATATTCATTGATATATATCGACCGAACTAGTGAAAAAACCGAAAAAATATCGAACAACAAAAATGGTCGGTATATTTAGCAATTTAGTTACAAAAAGGTAATATCAAATTTGATTTTTTTGAAAAACCAACCTACTTTGTTAAAACCTAACCCCCTGTTTTTTTCAAATTCAACTCAATGAAAACCAAACCCCTCAGTTTCTTTGAAAAAAGTAATAGAAATTTTTAAAAACTAATGTTAGTTTTTCAACAAAAAAAAACGGGTGTGGTTTTTAAAAAAAAAACTAGGGGGTATGGTTTTGTGGTGGTCTAAAATGAAATTTATCTTCGTTGTAATGAAAAGGCTCTCCGACTAAAATGGCCCGAGTAAAATGATCCTTTTCGAAAATATTATTGTACGAGCTGCTTTAGACCGGAACGAAAAGTGAAAAAACTCCTTCTTGTTAACTGTTCATAACTTCTTTAGATTGTTAATTTCTTTATTTTAACGCATTTTTTTGAAAAATTGCAACAAAACAATACAAAAAACTGGCCCTAGCCCAATTCATGTGCACTTTAAATTTTACTTTAATAAAATGGTTTATTTCGATAATCATCTCCAACTTTGCATAATTTGGTAACCTAAATGGACCTAGGTTCGTCTAAATTGGCTTTTTGTCTCTCGATTTTTCGGGTTTTCAAGATTTTTTCAATATTTTTTTTCGGTATTTTTTTATATTTATCGATATATATATATATATATATCGTTTTCGTTATTTTTTCGATATTCATCGATATATATCGACCGACCCTTCTGTCCGGTCTCTAATGAAAATGCATACTTGTTAAGACAAGAAAAATGTGCTAACTCATTAAAGATAAATTTTATTTCTAGGTTTTGAGTGGATAATAAAATAATATATTTTTTTCTTAATTAATACAATAAAAAATGTTAGAACAATGAAATGTTTGTCCATATTTGGACAAAGAATTATGGGATTTAATAGATTCACTTGTTTAATGTTTTTTTACAAAAATTCTAAAAAAATCTTATGTTAATTTTCATAAGCAAGTTTTACTTTTTATTTTTTTAGTGTCAGTTAACGGCCAGATTTACACAAAAAGAAAGAAGCGAGAACCAGACCAAGTTGGTGAATTGGTGCCCTCTGCTGATGGTCAGACCAATAAACTTGAAGTAATTTAATCTTTTTAAATTCTCTGAAAAAAACAACAAAAAAAAGGTTTAATTGTCATCCCTAAGTATATTCGGAAAAATAAACAATTTTTTCGATTTTCCCCAAAAATGGCTCAAAACTTAAGGTATACAAAAAAGAAATAAAGTGCAAGTAACAGAATAGAAGTTCCAAATTATTAGGGTTTGTGAAATGAACTCTGACAGAAGACAGACCCTATAATTTAACCAACTTAACGACCCCTCCTGGTTAGGCCTCATTTTTTCAGTATCGAAAAAACATTTGTTTATTTTATGTAAAAATTGTCGGGATTGGTCAGAGCAAAAAATGTAAAAAATCATTTTATAGGATGGCACTTTGATCGACATTTGTGGTGCCGTTCTTTTGTGGCGGTCGGCGAAAGGGATCAAACTCAGTCCAACAACTGAAGAGTTTGACAAACTGATAACACGGGGCTCTCAGGTGTAATGTTGATCATTTTGATTATTTTTGAAGGTCGAAGATGATTTTTTTTTTGAAATAATGATTTTTATTTTTTTTTTGAGAAGTGAAAAAATGGAACAAAAATGGCAATTTTAATACCATATTGCATGTAGATTATTAGACAAAAATTAAAAAATACACCACCGAACCCTCTTTAGCTTAATTTTACATCTCAAAATCCAAAAAACTTTTTTATGGATCATTCCGAGACTAATATTAATTAAAAGATTTTTTAATTAATTATTCAAAATCAAAGAAAATAAATTAATTCACTTTTAAAAACATTTCCTCTCTTTAAGGTGTGCAAAATTTGTGGTCACGTACAATCGCGGCACAATTTGGAATGTATTAATGCTTAATATAAAATTTTAAAAGAATTTATAGTTAAACTTTATGCAACATAATTTAAGCTAAAAGTAATTGAAAATGCAATGACCCTAGGAAGAATTTGCCTATTCAGCAACAAAAAAAAACCTACTCAGCAGTTTTTTTTCTTATTCACCTAAAAAATTGTTTTCAGAGTCTGGTTTTCGGGTTTTTTGTCTGAAAAAACCAATTTTTTTTTGACCCCTAAAATTAGGATTTTTTCGCCTTTGTGCTAACGATATGTGTTTAAGTTTAAATGTAAGACATTGTGCCAATTCCTCTTCTGGATTTCCGACATCTTTAGCGGATCGGGCCGTTTTCGTGCAGCCAATTTCGTGTGAGAGTCGTTTTCGTGCGAATGCTTATTTTAAAGGAATTTCATTCGGTAATTTAATAAAAAAAATATTTTCCGCTAGGCCCCCTAAGAAATTTTCTTGGAAAAAATTTCATGAAAGTTAAAGTCGCAGAATCCCTGCGTATCTGCAGATTCTGAAATAAGCAGCAGGATTCTGGGTGGGGGGGGGGGGCGGGTTCGAATCCCCATGCCGCTTCCGCTCCGATTGTCGAATGGCTGTGCATGTCGAAAAACCAGACGCCTTATCTGTAGAACTAAGTTTTTATTGATTTTTAAATTGCCTCAATCACTTTATTGGATTTTTACCAAAGAATTTTTTGCAATTCCTTGAAAATGGGAGGTTTTCGCACAAAAACGACTCCTCCCACGAAACTGGCCGCACTTGGGGCATCGGAATTCCGATAATCATCAATGATTATTTTGAAAAAAATTGTTCGAAGTGCAAGAAAACCCAATAAAAAATATCAATTTTTAGGGACGGGAGTCGGTGGGCCGATAGGCGCCACTGGAGGAAATTTTTTTTAAAATTTATGTCTAATTGTCAACGGAATGTAGTCTTAAAAGATCATTTTTGAAGATTTTCTCAAAAAACCTAACATTTAAATGATGGTAAAAAACATCAAATGATGATTTTCTCACAACATTTGGGAACTTTCCGATTTCTGTTTTCTGAAAATTTTCTGGGCATCGGATTCCGGTTTTCCGATTTCCGAAAAAATTGGGGGCATCGGAATTCCGATTTCCGATAGTTTTGGGCAAAAATCAAAATTTATTTTTTCAAAATTAGACAATAGCAAAAATTAAAAAAAAAAATTCCGTACTCCGACATTTTTGGGACCGGAATTCCGGTGTTTTTGGGCGTACTTCCGATTTTCCGATTTCCGAAAGAAAATTTAGGCATCAAAAATCCGATTTCCGGTTTTCAAATCAGAGATCGTCTCCATCCCTCTGGTGTGCACTACAATTGGTCATATTTTTGTTCATCAAAATAAAATTTTTTACAAAAAATTTTTAATAAATTTAATATATTTTTATTTTTTTAAAATGCCGTTCTATTTCATAGCTGAACATCCCAATGTTGGATCCAAGTGTCCGGCTTGCAATCAAAATTCGAATGCTATCGTCAAACTCTTATTGGGCAATGAACCAGCCTTCCATATGGGATCGGATAAATTTGACCACGCATTTATGCCATGCGGACATATGGCATCCGAGCGTACTGTAAAGTGAGTGGGTGATACCATAACATTTCACTATAAAAGGAAACTCTCATTTATGGGGCCGGATTAGCGAGCCAGTGGTAAAGACAAAATAAGGATTTCTAAGCTCAAATGAGGACGAATCTTAGAAACTTTCTAGCGAGAGTCACGGGGGGCAGCGGTATAAAACGGTGCAGATTTTCTGAGCATTTCGTCATGACTTAGCTCAAACGTAACCAAATCAAACAAACATTGTATCGTCCGATATCTTTTAATTGGCTCTATTAAAGTTCCAGATTTCTTATGAGTATTTATTTTTTCCGCTTCGTCCCACCGGCCACGGCGGAGCTTGAAAGTCGGAACTGGGATTTGACTTTTTTGAAAATGGAGAGTAGGAATTGGACCAGAAAAAGCTGAGTTCTGAGACAACTTCCGGTCGGGATCGAAATTTCGTTTTGCGATTCTAAAGTCTATTATCTGTTAATAAAGCGGCCATAAATTTTCAAAATTTTTTCAGGTGACGCCTATCGGCACCACAGACCCCGCCCCCCCCCTTCCCTCCCATTCGCTTCGGTTTTCTCAAAAAATTCTCAAAATCCATAAAAAATTGACCTTTTTGGTTAAAATCTGTTACCAATATACACCCAAATATCGAAAATTTACCCCGTGATGTCAATCGGCATCACCCGTTACAGCCCCTTTTGGATTTTTAAAAATTTTAAAGGTTCCCGAGTGTAGAGGGGAAAAAGAAGAGAGTTGAAGGATGGGAAAGAGGAAAAAGAGCGAGACAGAGAGAATAAGATTTAGACGAAATGCAACAATTTTATCTGATATTTCTTTTAAAAGACGAGATTTGGCGCGGAGCGCCTTCTAAAAAAGTGTTAAAAAGCGAAGCTATTTAAATTATTAAAAAAATATTTTTGGAGTAAAATGCCAGTACCCCGTAGGGCATTGATAATTTCTTCTCATGTAATTGATTAAATCTTATTATCTTAATAAATTGAATGAAAATTGGCTTTGCAGGGAATGTAATAATTTTTCCATGAAATTTTCTATATTTTATTTCCATGAAATTGCTGGCTAATTAAAATGAAAGACGAACTTTTTTTCCCACAGATTTTGGTCAAATGTGCTAATTCCACGCAACATCTATGATGATTACGATAAAATCTGCCCATTCTGCAACATTTCGCTGGACAATGAAAAACCGTTCATCAAACTCATTCTTTAGTTGAGCCAACAAGTTTGGATACTGTATTTGTTACGATACATTACCGTTTACAATGCTTTTTTCCGTATAAATGCTCTTTGTTGTTTAAAGCTTGATTATGTGCCTCAAAATAATTATTCGGTGCTTAGTTCGACACTCAAAAAAGTTTGACCCAAAAAACTACGACACTTAATTTATAAAAGAAATGCAAAAAAAAAAGAAAGAATTTTTCTGAATAATTTTTAGACAATTCAATTTTTTCTCTGTCCTAATTATGGTCATTTATCAAAGTTGGCTTTAAGTTCATTTGTGAAGAAATTACTCATAAAAATCATAATTTAAAATTGTCGTGGTTAACGATATCTTCAGTAAACAATTTCGTCAGCAAATTTCGTCAATGATCAAATTCGACAGTGAACGATTTCGTCAATGAAAATTTCTGTACAATTAACATCATTTAAATCCGATTAAAATATATTTTTAATATATTTCGATGGGAAAAGGTATGAGAATATTAAAGAAATACTTAATAGTTAGAAAATTTCTTCTGACGAAAATGTTTACTGTTGAATTCAATTACTTACGAAAATGCTTAAAGGTTGATTATGATCTTTGAAAGAGATTATTCGATGCTTTGTACGGCACAAAAAAGGCCCGGTATTTAACTAAAAAAAAAAATTACACTAGGTGTGTTTTTTAATTAGTTTTACAGAAAATATTATTTTCTTCTCAGTCCTAATTGTCGTCATTTGTCACTGATGGACTTTAACCTCATTTGTGACAAATTGCTAATAAACAAATAAAATTATTTAATTTAAAATTGTCAGTGAGTTGAGCAAATTCAATTGGAGTTTTATGGAAATAATAATTAATAAAAAAAAATTCTTTACTTTCAATGCAATTTACTTGGATAATTTCATTATAACCCCCCTCCTCCCCCTCGGGCAAATACTTAACAAAAATATTAGAATTTATAACAGCTAAACTATACGATATTTGTAAACTTAAAATTTAAAATAATTTTTCTGCTGCAATGAATCCAGTTGGACATATGGTAACATTTTTATTCAAATAAGAATTTTTTTTGAAAGCTGCAATAAATTTTTTTATAAGAAATAATACCAACAAAATGTTTTTAAAAGAGAGTTGTAAGAATTATTTTTCCAAATGCGTGTATTTTTTTTTGCAAATTTTATTTACAGTACCCGAAAGAGTCGCCGGTGGTCACCACAAAAAAAATAACTGGTTCGGGATCAGGTCCCGACAAATACAGCCTAGTTTGATGAATTAGTTTTCCTAAAAATAAAAATACAGGGGGAATCTTTTGCTATTTGCCGTTGACTTTTTGTTTTGTTTTCAGCTTTATCTGCGGTATAAGGATGAAAGTCCGTGTTGGCCATTCATCGCTTCGGCATTGACACTGTGCACAATTGCAACGGTCGGAATTGCTTCTAATGCGGCAGTGATTTATGTGACAATTGGAACAAAGTAAACAATTTAAAGAGTTGAGTGTTATTTAAAAGGTGAGATTACTTGGGATGTGCGGGATTTCCCGGTTCCCGACTCGGGAAATTTCCTGGTTTTTTCGTATCCCAGTCCGGTTCCCGGATTTTGCTTCCCGGATTTCGGGAAATTTTTACAGTCATTTCAATTTTGATTAATGAATTGATGCTTTGTTTAAAAATTTATAACAATTCGTAAAAAAATTTCCCGGTTCCCGACACGGGAAATTTCCCGGGTTTTTCGTACCCCGGTTTACTTCCCGGGTGCATTCCCGTCCCGATTCGGGTTCCCGGCAAAATCATTTCCCGCATCCTTAGAGATTACCAAGAAATCAATAAAATCCGTAAATTACGGTGAACCTTCTCTTATGGTCTCGTGAAAATATTTCTTGTGATTCAGTGAGTTAAATTTAACATTTTCCAAAATGCAAAAACTCGAAAGTGCAGAAAATCTTGTTTTTTATTTGTAATTGGATTAAAATTATTAAACTTGGGTTTCTGAAAACTAATTTTCGAGATTTTTATTTTATTTTTATTATAAGGCCTTAGGTATGTTTTTTTATAAATATATTTTAAATTTCTATGGCTTATAGAAAACTCCATGGCACAACTTTTGTTCTGTTGGCACTGACTTCGGCTTTTGAATTGGTCCATTTGGCTGGTCATTTTTTATTCCTTTTTGTCGCGGTGAGCGGCCAAAATTTCATTGACTACAAATTAGCCGCCCAAATTAGTACACCTTCACTCTTTGCGCTGCAGCTGATCAGCAGCCCGACAATGCTTTTCATTGGCATTGATCGGCTGATCAGCGTTACTTTGGTCAATTTGTAAGCCCATATTTTATTATTTTTATTTTTTGAAAACTAAAGAAGGTTTCATACAAGGGTATGAACCAGGTATGGCGAGGATTTCCTATTTTCCGATTTCCGGTGTTTTTGGAACCATTTTCCGATTTCCGATCAAAGTTTGGCAATCGGAATTCCGATTTCCGATATTTTTGGGAAATCGGTTAATTTTTCCAAATTCGAATCAAAAACCAAAATTTTTAAAAAAAATTCCGATTTCCGATGTTGTGGAACCGGTAGTCCGATGATTTTTGGACCGGAATTCCGATTTTTCAAATCAGAGATCGTCGCCATCCCTGGTATGAACCGAGGCCTCTCATTTGAATGTTAAAATTCAAGGGGCCAAAATAAGGGCCTAAACGATATGGCGAGAGCCAGACAGTTACCGCATATTGAGAAAAGCTTTGTATTAGATGGAAATTTGAAAACTTGTTTTTAATTTTCGGCGAATTTAAAAAAATTTCCAGTTTACTTTATTAGTATTACCGGGTATTTCTTAAAATTTGTTGAAAAGAACCAACATGTTTTTGAAAGCAAATCAAATAATTTTTCAATTTACAATACTTCGAAATTTCGCCGGCAAAAAACTGCATTCTTACTCTTCAATTCATCAATTCCTATTTAGTAAAATTGAGTTGTTTAGAGCTTACAAAAATTATTAAAACAAACCTTAGAGTCCTCAGATTTGCTTAATCTCATCACCATCTCCCGAAATGGGATTTAACAGTTTATAAATTAAGTTATAAAACAATTAAAAGCGTCCCTTATATTGGCGCAATGCTTTTGCTTGGTTCTCTCCTTGGTCTGTATTTTACTGTGGCTACGTTTATAACTGCGAACGGGAATCCAAATGTGAAAATCACCGGATTCTTCGGCGACTTTTTTCAGGTTTCTATAAAAAAAAAACTTTTTTTTTTTTTTTAACTTTCAAATGGGTTTTTAGGGTGAATTATTACAGCCCATTTCACAAATTGGCTTCTATTTAAATGTTGCTACAATTGCGGTCTACATTATTACCGGCCTAACAATTCGAACTAATTTGTCTGGTAGAATCGTTATTATTTACCACAATTAAAGCTAAAATATTGTTACCGTTTTTGTATAATAGAAGTAACGGCGCTTCTATTTTCAATAACTCTCTAGGGTGTGCTTCTATTAGAGAGTGTACTTTAAAATAGAAAGGGTGCTTCGATTTTTCGATTAAAATTTCACAACTCATTTTTGTCTCGACTCGTTTTTTAACCCTATTTTGCGTTGCGGCGCAGACAGAGCCAGGTTAGACATCCCTTATACTTATAAACGTAAAAAACGAGTCGAGAAAAAAACGGTGCCGGTCGTTAGTCAAAAACCCTCAAAAAAACTGAACTTTTCTGCACAGTTCGGCGCGACAGGTCATAACTTTTTTATACATGGATGGATTTTTTGATTTTTTGGCAACATTAATCAAGCACATATAGAGCTTGCGATGATACCAATAATATTTGAATTGGCTAACTTAGAAAAAAGTTATGGCTTCTCAAAGTCGGCCGCGCCGAACTGAGACCGATCGGGCTTATATTCATCAATTAACGCCAACTTAATTTCAAAAAGCATAATTTTGATCAAATAAATTTTCGTAAATAATCGGAACCAAAATTCGCCAATACACAACGATTATGGCTTATATGTAAGGCAGTAACTTTTAGTGATTTAACTATTTTTTCTGCAGCTTTGTTTTGACAAGAAACGCACGAAAAACACATTTTTAGCGCAAAAATTCTTCGTTTGAACGTCACTATTTGTCACTAGAAATCATTATTTTGGCGTTTTTGTCACTAAAATAGTTAACTCACTATTTTGGGGGTTCGTCACTATTTTACTTACTATTTTAAGGTTTTTGGGGAATTTCTTAAGGAAAATACAATAAAAAAGAAAAATACACCCTTAAGGATCGGTCTAAAAAATTTCAAAATTTACACTCCTAAAAATAGACTTTCCAAAGCCAAAATTGAAATGTACCTCATTTGTAATTGCAACCAACAATTGGAATAAAAAATTTTTTTATAATTATATAGTGGCATAAAATTTTTCAGTATTTCGTCACTATTTTGAACTTTTTCTCACTATTTTTAACTATTTTGGCATTTTTTCACAACTATTTAGTTAACTATTTTGATATTTTTCGTCACTAAAAGTTACTGCCCTACTTATATGCACAATTCTATACGAGAGTCTCAACCCCTTAAGGATTGGCTTTTCGTTGGCTACCGAGTCTCGGAAATTTTTCGGGCTCGAAAACTACTATATTCAATAAAGATAAAAATTTGGTTTTATTATGTCTTCGTAAAGATGAACAAGTAAAGCTATTACCATGCCCAATAATTGGGGCCCTTTAGAAGTTTAAAGAATGAATTAATTGAGTATTTTAATATTTAAAGTCATGTTAACATATCCGGGCAAATTAATTGGGAATAAGAGTCCGGAAAAACAGGATTTTTAATCTGCAAATCTGATCCGGGTCTCATTCCCGAATCCGGATCCGGATCAGGGTTCGGCTAAGTTTGACCACGGTTAACCGGATTTTCTTTTTCCCCATAATTTTAATAATTTTTACATAGAATTTTTTTTTGAAACGATTTTTGATCAAAATTTGAATAAAGTTGGAAAAATCTGTTAATAAAGCAAACACAAATTTTGAAAAATTCCCGGCGGCGCCTATCGACAACATCGGTCTCTGCCGTTTGAGCTTTTAAAAAGCAAGACCAAAAATGCTTTCGAAGCAGGAAATGTTCAGAGAATTGCTGCCGATGACAAATTGCTTCGCGAATAAATACTATTTGGAATGATATTTTAAAAATTTATTTTTTTTTGACCCAAATTTTATTTTTAACGACCGATGTTTTGATTTCGGAAAATTTTCGATAGTAATCCTTGTTAAAATTGTCTCTTTCAAGCAGAATACTTCAAATTTTTGGTTTTTCAACTATCCCAGTTTAATTTTAAGCTTTGGAAAGCATTGCATTTTAAATTTTTTTATTACAATTTTCATCGGTTTTCCTTCGCTCATTAAATATTCTTACTGTTTTAGTGTGAGGTAGAGATTGGAACCGGACCGGATCCCGACCGGATTTTCGGGTCCTGGTCAGGGTCCGGGTGTTTTTGGAAAAATTGACCCGGATCCGGAGTCCGGAAAAAAAAATTTTTAATCAGGAAATCTGATCCGGATCTCATTCCTAAGGTCCGGATCCGCAATTTTTCAAAGTTCCGGTCTCTAATGGGAGGTACTTTCACTGAATGAAATAGATATTGGGGTGTGCTTCTATTAAGGAGTCTACTTCAAATAGAGAGGGTGCTTTTTTTCAATCACTCTCGAGGGTGTGCTTCTATTGCAGAAAATACGCATTTGCTCATTTTTTATAGAAAAAAAAACACGAAAGTAGAATGCTTACTGTTCATTTACATCATTTACATATAACAAACAATCATTAAGAATATAAAGCTTTTATTTGAAATAATTAATAATCTCAAGCAAGTGCGACAAATGTTGACATTAAATCGGCGAATTTTCAATTCCATTTGTCTCATCGTTTTCTTTAATGTTGGCGGCTATTTGGTCCAAAAATTGGGCCGTCTGTTTATTATACCGGCACTTTTCTCCTCACCGATCACTGTTTGGTTTGCCATTTTGATGGCGACCATCCCTCTGGTGATCAGCGCATCATCAAACGCCTTCATTTTATATCTGTCCAGGTTGAAAAAGCTGCCCATTTCATTTGAATACCGAAAACCCGGGAAATTTTCGGAATAACGCCAAAGAAATAGCCTTTTGAATTTTATGCGTCCAGTCAAATTGTGTTACTTAAAATCTGCCATTTTACTGAATTCTCGATTAAATTTCGTCATAACTTTTTTCAGAACTAACCAAACTAAATAATCTTGGTAATGTAAGATAGCCCTTGGAATGCTCTATTAGCTTACTAAATTGCAAAAAATTTCATTAAGTTTTTAAAAGATTTGAGCCAAACAGTTGAAAAAATTGCCATAACTCTTGAAAAAATTATGTAATCTTTTGAAAATTAGCAAGCTAAGAGAGCCAATGAAGTGCTATCGGTATGATACCAAGATTGTTTAATTTGGTTGCTTCTGTGAATTGTTATGAGTAATTTTAGCAGAAAATTCAGTAAAATTTGCAGTTTTAAGAAACGCGCCAGCACCCAATCAATTATAGTAACCTTAATAATTAATTTAAGATGTTCAATTTTATGAGTCAAGCTTAATTATTCTTTAATGAAAACCTAATTTTTTGAATCATTCGGAAGCTCAGAATAAATGTAAATAGGTTAACATTTACATTTTTTTTGTCGCTTAGATAACCTCGAGAAAGGTCACTTTTTAATGAATAATAAACTATCATTTTCCGAATTGCCGTCTTAAACTCTGAAAACCTTTTTTCTTGCATTAACGGAAATCGCAAAACCTCGAGCTTTCGACTAATCCAAAATACATTAAAATTTGCACAGTTCAACATATCGGAAGGCATTTTGCAAAGAATGGACAAAATTGGGAACATTTTTTGGCATAAGTGTGCCCTCGCCCTCTAACCACAACAACAACAACAAAAACAACAACCAAATCATGCTCCAATTAATATCGATGAAGAATGTTAATGTTCACCCAATCCATCAAATGGGACAGCAGAAAATGTAAATTTACGCACAGCGACAGTATTGTTGAAGTGGTGTTGATAACAAATTGAATACTGTAGAATTCTGCCCATCTTCTGCACTGTAATGAAATATTTCCAATAAATGCCGCTTTAAACCAATTTCAATTTAATTAAATAAAATATTTTTCACCTTATTGCAGCAATCAAATTTTTCTTGAAAATATGGGTGAAACTTTTGCTTTCTTATTTAAGAATGCTTTTTGAAATTTTCTTGGTTTGAATAATTGAAGAAAACTCTGAAGTCGTTGCAAATATTTTGATTTGAGAATCCTAAAAAAATGTTGAAAAACTCGGTCCCTCTCTGCCTTCCTTTTGGTCACCTTTTTTTTCTTCAATCTTTCTTTCAAAAATCTTTACACTAATACAAACTAATAGACATATTTTGCCATTTTCAATTAAATTCCATTTTTTGGCAAATTATTTTTTTGTTTACAATTTTTTTTTAATCAAAAATGCCTTTTGTCCCTGTTACAATTTATACGACGAAGTCTGGTCTCACAGTTTTAATGAATAAAATTCTTTCGTCAGCTGTTTAAGTCAAAGTAAGCATTTTCAACATTAAAAAACATTAGAACACTTGTTCTTTTTTTTAAATCAAATGCGAAAAGAATCCATCATTTAAACGGAATGCCTCTCTCTCTCGATTTTCTCACTTTTCCGTTTACTTTCATTTTTTCTTTCAAAAATAAATCAGATTTTTTTGGAGGTTTTTTCTTAGAAATTATTAAAAAATGTCCAAATTTTATTATTCATTTATTTTTGCATTACTTTTTTGCTCCGCATTTGAGACAAGTGCCTTTGATTCGTGCCTGCACAATGGCACTCAATACCGAAGCGGGGATGAATGGGTTAAGTGATTTGAAATAAAGAAAATCATCATTTTTTTGATCTCTTTTTCAGATTTTCGTCGTTCATTCATCATGAAATGCTATGCGGATGAGACTCGCTGGGAAGCGAATGTTAAAAAAATTTAATAAAAAATTTATTAAAATTAATTAAAGGTAGAAACAATTACAATTTAATCAATTTATTAAGGTGGCCGCTTGTCTGTCTCCGATGGGAAAGCGAATTGCGGTTGGTGCTAAACTTGAGGACCGACTCGGAAAATGGAAATGCATTCGAGAAACCAATGCAGTTAAACTGGTCCAGGAACCTTGAAGAACAAGCAGGATGGATGAAAATATTTAATAAAAATGCATTTAAACCAATGTGTTCACATTGAAATTTTCCGAACTAAGAACTCCAAAGGTCAAAAAATTAGAACATTTTTAAAATGCGATTCCAAGGCTTTAAATAGCAATTTTATTCAACAAAAGAACTGGTTGCAGATATATTACTACAGACGGCAGTTTTTTAAGCTGTTCAGCATTGAAATTAGACATAAAATTTTAATTTCGAAAAAAATGAGGGACGGCGGTGCCGACAGGCGCCGCCGGGGACATTTTTGTTGATTGAATTTGTTAACAAATTTTCCCCAAAAAGGGCCAATTTTTTATCCTATTTTTCTAAAATTTCAAAAGGAAGTAAGAAATAAGAACAAAATAAAATAAGAAGGCTTAAATAAAAACATTTCATAAAAATAAAAATTTAAAAATGCTTCTAAGCTCCAAATAATAGATTAGTTAAACAACCAAAATACTTTTGAAAGAGTTGGTTTTAACATTAATTCCCAGATTAAAACTTCAAAAACCAGCATTAGCTGACAAAAAATCAGCAGTTGGGGTCAAAAAACTCATTTGGAAAAACTTTACTCAAAAGGCAAAAAACAGTAAAAGGGCCGGCGATGGCGATAGGCGCCGCCGGGAAAAATTTTGAAAATTTGAGTCGGATTTGTATTAGGGACCGTTGCGGATAATCAAATCATTCCAGTATTTATGCGTTATTAATTAGCATTATTCAAGATATTAAAAGTCAGAAATTCAAGCAGCTGACTAACGCCCAAAAATTTAATTTTCTTTTTTTTGCGATTTAATTTTTTTTTTTAAATAAAAGCCAAAAGAAAATCAAAGGAAAAAAGCCACATGAATTCATTGATTTTTATCGCCAAAAATTTTCATTCGCAAAACAATGGCCTTTTCCATTAAAGCTATTCATTTTCAAAGAACAAATCAATTAAGACAAAAAAATTTTATCAAAAATCTTAAAAGAAATATTTTTTCTCAAAAGTTAATTTTATAAAAATGTTTTCTTTGCTTGGCATTTTACTTCTTGGTACTCCTGGTATTGCTGAAGATTATTCTGTAGGTGTCAGAATGACACCAAGCCTGGTTGGAGACCATCATATCTATTACGTAAATATATATATATATATATATGTACACTTTTTACCGCTGGAATTTTACCGGATTACGTTTTTTTGAAAAATTTTCCGGAGTCCGGTTTTCAAAAAGCCGGATCCGGTTCCGGACTTTTTTATAATTTCACTTAAAAATTTGCTCCAAGTTTAAAAAGGTTTAAAAATATAGTCAACGCGTCCAAAATCATTCAAAAATGATCATGCAGCAATTATAGGATAGTATGGGATCAGGGTTTTCGCCAAAACTGGGACTGGGCCCTCGATATTCTAAGAGCAAAAAATCTGCAAAAATGATCAATTTGATAGAAAATTTTGCGCAAAAAAATACTAATTTTTTGTGGCCGATTTTAAGAAAAACCTAATAAATAAGCAAATTAGTTCCGGCGGTGACGATAGGCGCCGCCGGGGAAATTTTTCAAAATCTGGATGTGCTTTAGTAACAGTTTTTCGCCAAAATTGGTCAAGATTTAAGTTATTTGGAATACAAAATTTCGAGTAAATATTTTTTCCCAGATGAATCCATTTGTTTAACATTTGTTTAAAAAAAGGCTTATTGAGAAGATATTTCGAATAATAATCAAGAGTATATGATTTGTTCGCAAAGAAATTCAAAAATTATTAAAATTGGAATTGAATTGCTTTCTGGTGGTATCGAACCAAATAAAAATTTTTTTTTGTTGCAATTTCCCACCAAAATTCTTACCTCACTTCTTTCTTCAAATTACCATCTTTAGCCGGATCAGGAAAAATCCCGAGATCCGGTTTTACAAACGCCGGACCCGGATTTTCATTTTCAAAAATTTAATTTATAATAGAAAATATATATAATTTCGGTGTTTTAAGGCACAACTCCAATGCCCCACAAATGAAACATTCGCTCCACTCAATGAGTTCATTGTGCCTTCGTCTGTTGAAGGGGACGAGTACGACCGGGCCACATTTCTTATTGGCGCTAATAACCAGTGCCCGGACGGCTACGAACTTGGCATTGCAATGTTCAACCAAGCACACAATAAAGACTTTGAGTGGTACACTTGGGTACGTTTTTCTTGTCATGAAAAAAAAATCGGCAAATATTGTTTCATTGGACATATATTTTTTGCGAAAATTTTAAAGATAAAATATTTCAAAGAAAATTATTCATTTTGTAAAAATATTTATTTTTTAATTAAAAATTATTTTTTTTTTAATATGATCCTTTTTATGATAGATCAGAATGCCGCTTTTGTTGAAGGAAATTAAATTTGAAGAGAACAAATTTTCGCTGGTGCAAAAAATTGAATTTGGCAACCATTTCAAATTGAACATATCGCCAAAGTTGAGTGATAGTTCAAAAATTGTCTACCGCGTGAATGTGTATTGTGCTGAGTATGACCAGTTGGAGTTCAAAACTTACACCCAATCGGAGACACTTGTGGTGTTTAACTCCATTGAGCGAAACTGTGAAAAATACGACGTGGAAGTTTGGCCAACATTTGCTAATTGGTTGGACAAAACAAACGATGAAAAGCCAATATGGGCAAATTTAGTAAATTTTATTAAAAGAAAATTTAGTAAAGACTTGACAAGAAATTTATTTTTGTTTTATTGCACTTTTTCGAAATTTTTGTATATAAATGAAAATTTAATAGAAATTAAAATAGTTAAATATTTCCTATCGAAATTCAAAAAAAAAAAAAAGTATTTCATAATAATGACGTTAAACCGAAATATTTTTGAAAAAATAAATAAAAAAACTTGTTGAGGTACCCCTCTTCTCCAATTTTTCCAAACTTTCTTGATAAGAAAATTAAAAAAAAAATCTTTAAATAATAAGATTTAAAAATAGTGGAGCAGATCCATTTGAAGATATCTTAACTCAAATTGATGTATTTATGCTTCCAGATAAAATTGGCGCGTAGTTTTTGAAATTCGACGGGTCCTTTGTTGATTTTAAAAAATTCAAATTTGGGCCCAAAAATAGAAAAGTACCCTAAATTAAACTTTGACAAATTTAGTTTTTTGAAAATGAATTTACAATCTATGGAATTGAAATTAATAATGGCAAAACGAAGCACATAACAATTCCGAATTTGATCTGGCGGATGATAACTTGGAAAATTACGTTGAGGGCAATGATCAGTGCGCAACTGATGATGATACTATGGCCAATCATTTGTTTGATGAACATCGGAGTGAGCATGAAGAGAGTGATGAAAAATTGAGATGTTGAGGCAAATTTAGTGATTTTACCAGTAATTTTTCATAAAAAAGTTTTTCCCATTGAAAGATTGACAATTTTGTGATAAATCTGTAAGGAAATTTCGCACAAAGTGCGGGAGTCTTCGATTTCTAAATTAGGCGCATAGTTTTTGCTATTCGAAGGTTCTTTGTAGAGATCGGGACAGGACCAGATCCCGCCAGAATTTCCTAGGGATCCTGATCCAGAACCGGGTGTTTTTGGAAAAATTGACCCGGATTCGGAGTCAGGAAAAAACAGGATTTTTAATCCCTGAGTCTTGTCCCTCCCTTCCAATTGCCCAATCCGGATCAGGATCCGGCAGATTTGACCACGGTCAACCGGGTTTTGTTTTTTTATAATTGTGGATAATTTTTACATATAATTTTTTTTTGACGATTGGATTGAACAAAAATTTGAATCAACTTTAAGCCAGAAAAGAAAGCAGCAAAGTTCCAAGAAATTCTATAATTTAAAAATCGTTTTATTTTTAACAATTTTCCTATGATGGATGACCAACCCGATCAGGTTAGGCGAAACTCAACGAAGCTTTAAATCCGACCTTTTTCTCGCCAAACCAGACGCGATATTTTTCAGCCGCCCCGACCCAATTTTTAAAGATATTCGCGCAATTTGAGAAAAATGATCATTTTTTGGGAAAATCTGTTAAGAAACCAAAGCGAAATCTGGAAAATTCTCAGCGATGCCTATCGGCCTACCGAACCCTAATGATTTTTTTTTAAATTTTTAAATGCAAAATAAAAAATTTTAAAAAATTCTCGGTCTCGAGCCCGGACTCGAGAAAAAAATCGGGTTTTCTCTAGTCTCTGTCTAGGATTCGAGTCTTGGGGTTAAGTCTCGGTCTCGAGTCTTGGGATCAAGTGTCGGTCTCGGTCTCCTGTTTTGAATCTCGGGAATTCCCGGTCTCGAGCATCACTACACTTGGAAGTGAACCCGCTCGATACTCTCGTTAACTCCATACCTGGGATGTTGCAAGTTTCGCTTTTTCGCCTTTTGCTTTTTGGGCTAAAAGCGAAATAAAAGTACACCCCTAAAGGTTGAGTTTTTGGAAGATAGAAAATTTCAGAGAAAAGAAAAATATTAAAAAAAATTATTATAAATAATACTTTTCCTTTGTTTAGGAGAAAATCTGTTAACAAATTGGCCATAAATTTTGAAAATTTCCCCGGCGGCGCCTATTGGCACCGCCACCGCCGACCCTTCTTTTTTCAAGTGTAAAAATGGTCTCATTTTAAATTCCAATGGCAAAATGTCGTAGTTAACAAATATTTTGAAAATTATTGTTGAAAAAAAAAGCGTGTTTAAAATGTTAATTTATTTTTGACCCCTAATTTATTTTTTGGACACTGAAATTCTTATATCAGAAAATTTTCGATAGGAACCATCTTTTAAGTAGAGACCGGACGGGAACGGGGCCCCGGCAGGGATTTCTTGGGCAGCCCGTTCCCGGGTTGAAAGCAATAATGTTTTTCAATTAGTTTTACAGAAAATATCACTTTCTCCGCTTTCTAATTGCCGTCATTTGCCACAGTTGGGCTTAACTTCATTTGTGACGAATAATTCATAAACAATAAAAATTACTTGGTTAAAAACAATCAGTGAGTTGGGTTAAATTCAATTAGAGGCATTAAAACAAGAAAATCATTAATAAATAATTAAAGTGTTTGTGTTTAAAGTAATTTACTTTCAATGCAATTACCTCGATAATTTCACCAACCAAATGAACTCCCCCCTTCCAACAAATAAGCAAAATATTCGAATTATAACAACTGACAATACTATATTTGTTATTTTACTTTAAATTTAATATTAGTTTTATTTCTGCGTCAATGGACCCAATTGGATATTCGGTAAATTTTTGAATCTAATTAGAAAATTTTCAAAATATTATCAGATGGATTTGCCATACAACTAGCTTTTTTTCATTACTAAGATGAAAAAAAAATTGATTTAAAGAAATGTAAAATTCAATGCTTTTTTCGGTGGTTCAATCCAGTGGAAAATATTTTTGTAAATAATATTTCCAGTATTCTCAAAAATTCCCTGGGCATGAAAACCCTGTGGATAAGGTCCAAAAAACCCGGCCTAGTTAAGTGGCAGGGCATTCAATTGTGGAAAATGGAACCTCATTTTTTTTATTTCATACCTAGTAAATAAAGTTCCTAGGGTTCGAATTTTTAGTTTTTACCTATTTTTTCAGTTAGTTCTTGATGCAAGAAGCACGAAAAACACGTTTTGATTTAATAATTCTCGAAGTAGAGCAATTTTTTAGCACCTATTTTTTACTTATTTTGGGATTTTAGCACCTAAAAGATTTTTTAAAAGAATTCTCGGTCTCGACTCGAGAAAGGTCTCGGGTTTTTTCTGGTATCGGTCTCGGACTAGAGTCTCGCGGTCAAGTCTTGGTTTCCAGTCTCGGAAAATTTTCGGTCTCGAGCATCACTACAGTAGAGACCAGACAAAAGGGTCAGTCGATCGGTTTTGTTAAATTTAATTCGAACCAAATCAAAAACAATTATAACTTGATAATCCATACAAAAAAGCATTTTGTAGTGGTTTTAAAAAAAGAATTCAAATGTTTGTATAAATGGTCATTATTTCAAAAACTCTCGAAGAACAAAATTTTTGGCCACATTCAATCGGTAGCATCCATTTACAAATTAACACACATTTTTGGATTCTTAAAAGTTAAATTTAAACTGAATTTAAGAAATAGGCGCAAATGTCCGCGGCGCAAGTGTCGATTTGCTGAGCGGCGCAAATGTCGCGGCGAAAAAGTCGCAACACGGTTTGAACCAGGGATGGGCCAATTTCGGATTTCGGATCTTTCGGGGGTTTTGGGGCCTTTCGATTTCGGATTTCGCGTTTTAGACAAAATCCGAAACGTTGGCCGAAAGTATAATCGAATATTCTTTTGATAAAATTTTTCCGAAACGATTTTTTCTTGGAAATGTGAGTCTCAGATTTTGAAATTTCCTTCACCAGGGGACGGGTATATTCTTTTTTCAAATAAATGTTGCTTTTTCAGCATTATGTGTTCATATTTATTTCGTGCCATCGGGAAAATTTTGAAAATTTTCGTCTGTTTTGTTAAACGATTGTAACCTAAAAAGGACCATTTTTGGAAGATTTTTTTCGGAAAAACTCAAAAAGCATCGAAACGGGGCTCGCAGAGTTGATGATTTTGTAATCACTTTTACGATTTTGCCCAAAACCTGACCATTTTGGGGAAAATCCGTTAATAAACGGCCATAAATTTTCAAAATTTATCCCCGGAGGCACCTATCTTGCAGCACCATACGCCCATTCACTTAGTTTTCTCAGAAATTTATCTTAAAAATTCTCCAAAATTGTTCATTTTTTCAGCGAGATTTTTAACGAAAACACATTCGAACTTTCAAATTTTCCACGGCGGCGCCTATCGGCACCTCCGACCTTTCTTTTTCAAAATTAAAAATTTAATGTTCCTTTTCAAAGACAGACAGCTAAAAAAACTTGCCACAAAATGTACAATTTGCTTATTTCCAATCTCAAAATTAATGTTTTGAGAAAAAGTTTTACTACGGAAAATGCAGAGATGCTTATATTTTGCACCAGAATATAAAAATTAAAAATTTTGCGTACAAATAAAATTGTTGAAAAAATTCGGATTTCGGATCTTTCGGATTTTTTGGGCTTATCGGTTTCAGATTTCGAGTTTTATTTTTATTTGAAAAATTTCGGATTTACGGATTTTATTTTTTGGTTTGGCCTATCCCTGGTTTGAACCTATCCATTAAAACAAGAACATAGCCAACTGAGCAACTTCCGTTTTCTAGAAATAATGAAAAATACCGAGAATTGAGACGGAGAGCGAGAAATGACCCCGAGGAGCGATACAGCGATAAAGTTTTTTAAACGAATCGTTAAATTTTATCTAGGTTTATTTTTTTTTCAACAAAAAGCAATTATTTCATTCTCTAAAATTAACAGCAAGAAATTTGTTATTTGCATAGTCTTCTAAGTCAAATTTTGAAAATTTCAAGGAAATTGAGGTCAGGCAACGTCAAAATTTTAAAATCATTATTAAACAACAGAATTTGATTTACCACAAAAAATCAGTTTTTCTGAATCAAATTGAATTCCCGATCGTGCCTTTAATTTATTTATTGCACCTATTTTGTTGATTTGTTGGCTTTTTAGCAACTATTTAGGTACCTATTCGCGAATGTTGAGGAATCTCATTTTTTGCATTTCATATAAATATCATTCCTTTGTTTAAAAGGGATTCCCCATCAGCAGCATACAGTATGTTCTTAGTGTATAGTGATTTTCCTTCAAATACAGTACCACTTACAGTGTCGCTTCGCTTATTTGTCGTTGACTTTTTGTTTTGTTTTCAGCTTTATCTGCGGTATAAGGATGAAAGTCCGTGTTGGCCATTCATCGCTTCGGCATTGACACTGTGCACAATTGCAACGGTCGGAATTGCTTCTAATGCGGCAGTGATTTATGTGACAATTAAAATAAAGTAAATAATAGGCATCGAAATAATAGTTTGGAATAGAGATCGGACTGGGCGGTTTTTTCGGTTTTTTTCAATTTTCGGTTTCGATTTTTGACCGAAAAAAACCGACCGAGGAAATTTCAGATAAGGACATCGCTGATTAGAAATCCGGTGGTGCCGATAGGCGCGACCGGGAAAATTTTTTTAAAATTATGGCCCATTAGTTAACAGACTTTTCCCAAATAGTTGGTTTTTTCAAAATAATGCCCTCTGGAAGTGCTTGGCAAATCGGGCAAGAAAAAACAACAACAATGAACCAGAGTCCGAAAGTGTTGAATGTAGTAAGAGTTTAAATGTAAGCAAGGAAACCAACACCTCCATAATAAAAGCCGAAATGCTGTTATTTTTGATCGCAATCTTCCAAAAATTAATTACAAATATTTGATTGACTATTTACTTTTAATAAAAATAGTTTATTTTAAATTTAGAAAAAAATATACCAAAATTCATAAAAACCAAAAAATCGAAAAAAAAAAAAAAGCATTTTTTCTCGGTTTTTTCAATTTCGGGTTTTTAACCGAAACCAACCGACCGAGAAGTTTTCAGTTTTTTCGGTTTTTGTCCGGTCTCTATTTGGAACCACTCCAACTGTTTTTTTGGATATATGTTACTGAGACCTATTTTTTGCATATTGCATATTCAAATATCAATTCTGAAGCAAAACTTTCTGTTTACTACCGAAATCCTTAATTTTGACTCGGAACAATACCAAATTTCTTTGTTTTTAATAAAAAATTTTAAAATAAAATTTATTTACGAATTTATTATTTGTTATTAAAAATGAATAAATATATTTTTAAATTTCTATGGCTTATAGAAAACTCCATGGCACAACTTTTGTTCTGTTGGCACTGACTTCGGCTTTTGAATTGGTCCATTTGGCTGGTCATTTTTTATTCCTTTTTGTCGCGGTGAGCGGCCAAAATTTCATCGACTACAAATTGGCCGTACAAATTGGTGCACCTTCAATCTTTGCGCTTCGGCTGATCAGCCCGACCATGCTTTTCATTGGCATTGATCGGCTGATCGGCGTTACTTTTGCCAATTTGTAAGGCAACAATTTCTTATATTTCTTAATTTGAACATGAATTGAATATTTTTATTATAGTAGATACAGATAAGATTAAACATTTTTTTTTAAATAATTTTTTTGAAGAAGATTTTACAGCCATGCTTATTGGCATAGCCGGATAATAAAAAAACACCCCAAAATTTGTATTCTTAATAGTCAGATTGCGATTCTCAGGGGTTTTTAACCTCCTCACCCTTCTCCAAAAAATGGTGTTAATGCGTTTATAAATTCCGCCACCTATTCGCTTTTTATAAATCTGCAATTTTTACCGGTTTTCTATGAAAAACTGGCCATAGCTTGCTTAAACCCAATCAAATTGAACAATCGAAGTATCATCTGATATAATGGCTCTATTATCCTTCCAAATTCAAAAATTGGACTAAAGTTTAAGAAAATTTGCATTTCTTAACTTTTTTGGCCAGAACTATTTGAAAACTAATTGATGTTTGGGTTTTGTTTAATTAATATAGCCAATTAAGTGATATCGGACGATACCAGGATTGAATAATTGTGTTGCGTTTAAGCAAAGTTATTATAAGTTTTTCTTTGAAATCGGTAAAAATGTGGAATTTATAAAGCGCGCCACACGCCCAAAATGTGCATTTTACTTTTATTATTTATTTTAAGTTATAAAACGGTGAAAAGCGTCCCGTATATTGGCACACTGCTTGTGTTTGGTTCTCTGCTCAGTCTGTATTCTACTGGGACTACGTTTATAACTGCAAACAGGAATCCAAATGTGAAAGTTACCGGCTTCATTGGTGACTTTTCTCAGGTTTCTTTTATAAAAAACTCTTTTTTTTTGTAATTTTAAAATAATTTTTTAGGGTGATTTAAACGTTGCACAAATTGGCTTCTATTTAAACATTGCTACAATTGCTGTCTACGTTGTTACCGGCCTAACTATTCGAACTAAGTTGTCTGGTAAAACCGTAATTATTTTAGGAGTTTTTTCGCATTTATTTTAAGAAGAAAAAAATGCGCAACTTGACTAAAAATTACCCAAAACATCAATTAAAATTCCAAAAAACTCCTCAAATTTGGATTTATATCGACGAATACTTCTCAAATTAATTAAAAATTTGAAATATTTTTACTAGGGTAGGACACGACCGGTTTAAAATCGGTCCCCTTTTCCGGTTAGGCCGGTTTTGCTACCCCCGGTTCATTTTGGAGGTTTTTTCGGTTATTCTTTTCTTTCCTATATGTATAAGCAAGGCTCGCTGACTATCAAAACCTTGAAAATTTCCCCTGTAGCGTCTATTGGCACACCCGGGCTTAGGTCTTCAAAATTTATCTCCAAAATTCACAAAAATTAGTCTTTTTATGCAAAATCTGTGACCAAAATACAACAAATTTCAAAAACTTCTCCCAGTGGCGCCTATCGGCACCACCTCCCCCGCCCTTCATAAAAGAGCTTAAATTACGGCGGCGAGTGAAACATTGAATAATTAGACATTTTTATTCAGGGTTTCAAGATAAAAATTTTTAAAATCATCATTTGGCTGGCAAAATTCATCAATCATCATTTTGAAAAATTTTTCGACGAACAAGAAAACCTAATAAAAAGCATCAATTTTTTCAATTCTAAGGGCGGGAGCCGGTGGTGCCGATAGGCGCCACCGGGAAAATTTTTCAGTTTAATTATGTCTATTTTGTTAAAAATTTAAACACAAAAATAGTTAAATCTGAGTACTTATTAATAAGGATGCGAATTATATGGAAATCCATTTTTCCATATTTGCGATTTATGTCCATTTCCATATTTGTCCATATTTGGGCATTTTTGAAAAATTTCATGAGAAAAATGCAATAAATACGAAAAATAAACCTCTAAGAATTAACACAGTGTCCTACCCTAATTTTTACCAAAAACAAATAAAACAAATAATCACTATTCGCCAATTTTTGGTATTATTTTTCATAAAATTGGTTCCGATTATTAATAATAAAATTTTTAAGTTATTTTGCGATTAAATCATATATTTTCATTAATTAATTTGAAGCAAATGCGACAAACGTTGACAAATTAAACCGGCGAATTTTCAATTCCATTTGTCTCATCGTTTTCTTTAATGTTGGCGGCTATTTGGTCCAAAAATTGGGCCGTCTGTTTATTATACCGGCACTTTTCTCCTCACCGATCACTGTTTGGTTTGCCATTTTGATAGCGACCATCCCTCTGGTGATCAGCGCATCATCAAACGCCTTCATTTTATATCTGTCCAGGTTGAAAAAGCTGCCCATTTCATTTGAATACCGAAAACCCGTGAAATTTTCGGAAACGCGCGAAAGAAATAGCCTTTTGAAATATCGATCAAATCAACTTAAATTAGCCCAATTAAAATTATAAGTCCAACCTTAATTAAAATTTTCCGCTTTATCGTCTTAAACTCTGTAAGCCCTAAGGTTTTTAAACGAATTCGATGTATAATATATTTATACTAGGGTAGCACGGGACCGGGGCTTTTGACAAAAACCAGGACCGGGACTTTCCGGGCCAGGAAAACCCGGGACCGGGGCCCTCGATTTTCAACCGGGACCGGGACTAAACCGGGACTTTCTTGAAGCAAAATTTTACTTGAAAATGATAAATTTATGAATAATTTTCTCATTGAATTCACATTTCGTCTTCAATCACTTTTAATTCATCATATTACTAAGAGCAGGGTTCCCATCTGTCCTTTATTTCAAAGGGAAGTCCTTTATTTTTGGCTTTCATCCTTTGAAAATTTGAGGCGTTCTTTATTTCAAAGATGTCCTTTGAAAACGGCATTTTGCCCAAAAAATGTAAAAAAGTTCCAATCTAACATTGAATAAATTAAACCTTATTTCCTTTTAATTCGCAAGTTTTCCCCCTTATGTCCTTTGAAATCGCTTTATCCGTCCTTTGAAACCAAGCTTGACTGATGGGAACCCTGAGTAAGAAGAAGTGTCGGCGGTGTCGATAGACGCCGTCGGGGAAAATTTTGAAAAATAATGAAATTTATAAAGAAAAAATTTACATTTATGCATTATAGCAGGCTGGAGGCTTCTTTTTTTCAACTGATTTCTGGAAAAACAATTTTAAAAAAATATAAATTTCCTGCATGAGAGGGATTTGAACCCAAGCAAAAGATTTGGAAAAGCAATACTTCTACCACCACACCGAATTATCATTAGATGGATTATTAATAAAAATATATTTATAACGAATTTTTTCTCCATAATTTTCCTTTTCTCCATTTATTCTCAACAATTTCTTACTCAGACTCCCATTCTTACCAGTGCATGTTTGGTCCCGGTTAGTCCCGGTCCCGCCGGGACCCAATTTTCGGGACCGGGACTTGACTTTTTTTCCAAAACGGGACCGAGACCGGGACCTGAAAAAACCGGGATTTCCCGCCCCGGTCCCGGTCCCGTGCAACCCTAATTTATACAATATAAGTACATATAATATTGATTTATTAATTCACAGTTCGCTGTATCGGAATGCATTTTGCAAGGAATTGACCATATTGGGAACATTTATTGGCATTTAGCGGACGCTCACCATCTAACCACAACGACTTCAACAATTACAACAACAATCAAATATATGCTCCAATTAACCCAAAGAATTTGATTTTTTAGCACAAAAAAAAGGGGTTCTTGTCTGTTTTATGCATCTCATCGAATTTTTTTATAAAATATAAAACAAGTAAAATGCTGATTTCATTTTAAACTGGAAAGCTACAACGCATTTCCACCAAAATATTTTTGTGTTTGAATGATAACAGACGAAATGTGTACTGGTACAAATATGTTGGCAACATTTCAGGCGTAGTCCCATGCAAGTGTTTCACGCTTTGCTTTAGTAAAACGCGTAGAATAACATTTAAACTGGTTTCTTTTTTATGTGTTTAAATTTGAAAAGCAGTAGAATAATTTTGAAAGTTGAATTTATGTTTGAAGAAAATACACTGTCTTAAAGAACTTTTTTTAGTAGCATTTAGTACATTAGTTACATATGGCTTTTTTTTTTAGGACATTTCAGCATTTTTTATCACTTTTCAAAGGCGCTGAGCACGAATCTGAACTTAAGTTTATCGTAAGACAAATCTAATCTATGATTTGATCAGTTTTTTTGCACAGCGCCGTTTTCATTTGAAAAAGAGCGTGCATCCAGAGATGCACGCAATTTGAAAAAAAAAATACGCTTAACAAATCACACTCAGATTTTTAAAAATTTCCCCGGCGGCGCCTATCTGCATCGCCGGACACCATTTAACTTAGGTTTTTCTAAACTCTTACAAGGGAATGGGGGAGGGTCTCTATTTAAATTGCGTAAAAATCACTATTTTACGCAACCGCAATACGCAATCCGCAACCGCCAAAAAGCACGCAATTACACGCAATCCGCAACACGCAAACGCAATTGCGTGCATCCCTGGTGTGCACTTCATGAAAATCATAGGTTTGATAAAATCTTAGATAAGGTGGTGTCATATAATTTATTTAAGATTAGATTCGTGCTCATCACCCTTGAAAACACCAAATACCTATTTTCAGCCAAAAATAATAGAATTAAATTTTTTTAAATGATCTGATAATTTTTTATTTTAAACAAGTAGGAATTTAAGGAAATCATCTTTTACACAACCATAATAATAAAGTTAATTACCAACAAAAAACAAACGATTGACTGACTTCAAATATGTGGGATTATCCAAAGGAAGCAGAACGAAATTGAAGCGAATGTGAGTTGAATTTGAAATGGAAAAATAAATTGGATTTTTTTTTGGTGTTAATGCCCCTGAAATATACAACCACGGAAAATCCCGACATTTCTTAACATTAAAGTGGGCGTTGTAACCTTTCTTCTGACTGTTTTTTTCAGTTTCATTTGCGATGACATTTCTTTCGATGTGTTCCATTCGTTGGCACCTGAAAAAGTCGGATTGGCATTGGTCTCTAACCGATTCAATGCATTGGTGGACATTCATTTCAAAAGCAGAAAATGGGCACTCTGGAAATTGGACATTTACTCTGAGAATATTGTCAAAGAGAATGACGATGGATCACAGAAAGAATTGCCATTTCCACCAAAACCATTGCCCAATTCAATCGTCGGCTTTTCTTCTGTTTACCTTTGGTGGGTTTCATTGGATTTAAAATATTTTAAAAAGTCGTGTATTTGCTGGAGTTTATTGAGGATGGAGGAAGCGAATCAATGATAAATTAATTGGAAAGAGGAGATTTTGTTATTCTGTAGTTTTAGCGGTTATGGCGTGCTTCTACAGCCAAAAAATCTTGCATCCTCAAAGAAAAATCGCAGAAGGTGCGAAACATTGCCGAAATTTTTGCGAAGCGTTTAAGCCTCTGGATCAAAGTTAAGGAAGGGGAATTTTAAAAACTTAGTTATATTTATTCTCCATTCATTTCTGCATATATTGATATATTATTGGTCTCCTAAATTAAAAAATAGGCAGCAAAGACTTTTGGTGCACGCTGTATAAGCTAAGCAAAATATTGATTAATTGATCAAAATCATTGAAAATGCGATAACAATTATTGATAAAATTATCAAGAAAAAATTTTTTCCGACGGCGGCCACTTTGCATTTTTAAAAACTTTTTACAAAAATGACAAAAAAAAAATAATACAAGAGTTTAAAAGGCTGGAGAGTGAGAATAAAACACCGGGACCCCCAGTTAAACCGGCCGCTGCCAACCGTAATAAAATATTAAATAATCTTGGTAGCATTCGATAGGATTTACTTGGCTCTATTAGCTTACCAAATTTAAAAAAATTGATTCAATTTTCAAAAAAATATTGTCTCTGACAGCCATAACTTTAAGTTTTTTTTTGGAATTTTGAAGTTAATAGAGCTATCAAATAGCTATCTGATGATACCAAATTTTTTAATTTAGTTGCTTTTGAGCCAAGTTATGACGAATTATGTTCGGAAAATCATTAAGAAATGGCGGATTTAACAAACGCCCATAGTGGCGGAATTTAACAAACGACCTAGCACCATGTATACTAGTGATGTGCGGGATTCCCGGTTCCCGACTCGGGAAATTTCCCGGTTTTACGTATTCCCGTCCCGGTTCCCGAATTGATTAGAGAAGATTATTCGCTTCGCGCAACCCACTGCCGATTAATGAATTGTGCTTATTTGTTCTTATTTCTTACTCTGAGATAAAAAAATAAGAAAAGAATTATTATTTTTAACAAATTTTAAAGCGATTTCTTACATATTATTTATAATTCTTCCCAGCAGCGCTTGTTGCTACCGCCGGACACTCAATCCCTTTGCAAAAAGACTTCAATTGTCCTTTTCTGGGAAATTCTGTTTTACAAATCGCTCATAAATTTTCAAATTTATCAACCCGGTGCCGCCTATCGGGACCACCTTGACCCCATTCGCGTAGGTTTTCTTAAAATTATTAAAAAAATATCAATTTTATGCAAGTTTTTCGGTGCATGTTTAAATTTTGGAGTAACTATCAAAAATTTAAAAGATAATTCTTAATTTATATGTCTTTAAATTTATTTGATTGGATGGCCAAAAAACCTCAAAAAACTGAACTTTTCTGCACAGTTCGGCGCGACAGGTCATAACTTTTTTATATATGGATGGATTTTTTAGATATTTGGAAAATGAATGCAGCACATATAGAGCTTTCTGGCGCAAATTTTGCTTTGGCTGGGCGGCGTAAATATCTGTGGCGGCTAATCCCCTTTTAGTTTATGACAGGACGCTACTAATGGCCAAATAACCTACCTCAAAAGTATATCAAAGCAGGCATATGTTAGAAGATCCTTTCCCCGAGAAAATTTTGTCGCTTCCAAACGGACTAATGCCTTTTTAAAGACTTAGGAATTTAATTGTAACGAGGCATTTTGCACAAAAATGATCAATGGGTGTTTGAAAATTATTTTATATTAAAAGAATAAATTTTTCATTTTCAAGAGTAGAGGCCATAGTATAAGAAATGTTTTCAAATTTATGCCTAATTTATAGTCAAAAAATCGGAACAATTTTGTTCTATTTTTGCACGAATATTTTTTTATTGATTTTATACATGGATTTTATCAACCCAATGTTAAATTTATTTATTTAATTTTATCAATCACTGAGTTTTTTTTTGGATCGACTCAGACCCCCTAAGAATGGAATAAATTTTCAAAAAATTGCCCCTAAAAATTCGATTTTTTAACCAAAATTTTGATTCTCAATAAATTATTTTTGCTAATTTTTAAAATATTAATTTATTTCGCTTGTCTTCGGTGATAGGAAAAAAAATGTTTTTCTTTATGATTTTGACTAAAAAATTGCTTTAAAACTTTTTTTGGCTTTGAAACGGCATGAAAAAATGTGCGTTCAAAAATTTTAAATGCTTATTTTCATGCCTTTTTTAGGGTTTTTGTGTCTTTTCATGTTTTTTTTTTGGGTTTTTTTGGTGCTATTAGCCAAAAATGGGTAAAATGAAGAATAGGTTTATTAAATTTGATTTAAATAGAAGCATTAAACCGTCATGAGCAAAAGATAAAAGTCTGTTTAAAACCTGATCTCTGAAATTGACAATAAAATGAGATAATCGTTTATCACAACAAGCTAGAAATATCATCAACAAAATGTGTTTTATCAGGATTTCACAGATTATCAATATCCAGCGCAAACTCTTCCTTTTTCATCGGACCCTCTTTCGAAACTAAAATTTGTTAGGATTAGTACATAATTTGTTATTTACTGAGACTTCGGCAAATTTTTTGGGATTAATAAAAAAAAATTTGGGTACGATTTTTATAACAAGGGACAGAAGTAGTATTGACAAAAAACGCCTAATTGGATATATATGGACCAAAAACCAACAAATGGCGAATGTGTACCAAAATATGGGCTAAAAACTTTCGGTATCGGTATATCGGATAGCGAAAAAATACCAAAATCTCTAAAAAATTTCAGTATATATATATATCTATCGGTATATACCAAAAAATACAGAACGGTATACCTAAATACCGCGTATACCAATACCGTGCCGAACACTACTAAAAACTGCCGAAATATGACTTAGAAATGGCATTTGTACAAAAACCAAAATTAAAAACTTAAAATTAAAAAACCTTGGTAAACCGGCTATTTATGCAAAGGAAAAAATTATTATTTTTTATTAATAAAAATTTAATATTTTTCACATTTTTATCAATATCTTGGAAAGAAAGACAATTTTTATTTTTTATGCCGCTTTTTTCTAATTTTTAAAAAGTTGATTCTTTACGGTGTATTTCCATTTTTTCCCAAAATGGCCAAATAGGGGGCGAAAAATTTGGGCGTTTACGGCCCCGGATATGTAAGTTCCAGCTACGAAGAGAAATAATAATGAAGTAAATATTTTTTATGTTCTATTCGCCGTTTTACGAAAAAGATTCGTATTTTCTGTATACCAGTGATGGAACGCGGCCTAAAAATTCCGCGGTCACGGGTCGCGGTTGAAATTTACCGGTGTCGCGAATTCGCGGAAAACTCCGCGAATCGAGGATCGCAGTCGTGTTACACCCATGCTTTATACATTACTATTAGTATATGACCAATATGTAGATTGGAAAAAAAGTCTCTAATGAGAGAAATTTATTGCTTCTTTCGCAAGCTATTCCGTATGGGCAATCGGACAGTAAACAAAAAAAGGAAAATGATAAGACAATGACTTATTACTTTAGAGCAAGTGGTTGGATAGTTAATCGGGGTTAGAAAGCCAACCGATAGCTATTGATAACTCTAATAGCCTTCCAAATTTCAAAAAAGTTTAAATTTTAAGAAATTTGTAGCCATAAAAAGTGCAACTAACTCATTTTAATTGTCGTAGTTTTTTAAGTAAATCATTTTTAATTTGTTTTTTTCTTATCATTTTCCTTTTTTTAATTTTATTTTCTGTCCGATTGTCCCAGGAGGCAGCTACTCACTTCCAGTCATGTTATACATCTGCAGTTCATCATCAGTATTAAGCAATTTTTCAATAGTAACTTTTTTGTTGCTTCCCTAAAATGAATAAATATTTGATCATTTTAACACTAAATCTCACAAAACAATTGATTTAAATACAAATATTTTAAAAATATTCTTCATTCTTAGGTATGTGATTTGTATTTATTTATGTATTTTTTGCTTATAAGCTTTGGTTGGTTTTGTTATCTTTAAACAAAAAATATCAAAGAAAAAATAAATAAAAGATTTATGTTTATATGGATCAGCAAAATAAATTTATTTATTTTCAGGTAATGAACGCTTTATTTTCAATTTAATTAGTTAATTTTTTAGAAATTTTCCTGACTTCCATTAGTAAAGCACTTCAATTAGAAAACAAAAAAATATTCATTTATTTACCTTTCTGTTAACCATAAATTTGAAATAGATCTTTTCTTGGCCTTCCTTTCCGAGCAATAATTCACGATTAATTTCCAAACATTGCAATTTTTTGAACATATCAGGTTTGTCATTGACACAAGATTTTGTTTCTTTGTTATAATTAAAATAACATGATGAAACATTAATGTCTAACGGATCGTCATAAACTGCTAAGACCACCTGCAGAGCGCCAACACTTTGGAGCTGATGGACCACAAAAATGCAGCAAATTACGAACAAAAAAATTTTAGTTGTCATTTCTGAAAATATTTTTATAATATAATTACATATATAAATAAATAAATATATATATATGTTAACTAAGGTGTGCATGCGCGAATTATTGTATAAAAATAAAGCGATGAGCGCTTTATTGAGTTTTCTACCTAGCTGAATGTGTTACAACGAATATGAGGGATCTGTTCAGAAATTATGGGCTAAAGTTTTTCAACGTTTAGATCAAGTACAACAATATAGAAGAGGTACAACCATTGTTGTAAGTAAAGACCACACAATAGGTTCGGTCGAGTTTTTTTTTGTTAAAAAAGTCGAAAAAATCATCGACTTTTTCCGGTTTTGTTTTTTTTTTTTTTACCAAAATTTTGCTAGAATTTTATTGATAGTAAAATACGTCAAAATAAAATTCCCGACAACTCTCATAGGCACTATAGGCTCAACTCACATAAATTTTCTCAATTTATCGGCAATGCCAATAGGTGCCGCTGTGGAAAATTTTAAAAATTTTGTCTGTATTTTGGTAACATGCTGGGTCGTTTCGTAAATTCAACCACAATGGGCGTTTCGTAATTAAATTTTTGCTTTTGAGCTAAGTTATTATCATTATTTTGGGAAAATCTATAAAAAAATATCGGATTTACAAAACGACCTAGCCCCTTTTGGTAAGAGCAATTTTTTATGCTTTTCGATACTAATTTTGAAAATCTATGTGAGTGTGGGTCCGGTGGTGCCGATGGCGCACGAAACGGGTCATTTTGGCGTGGCCATTTTGGCGTGGCCACTTTGGCGTGGCCGTTTTGGCGTGGCCACTTTGGCGTGGCCCTTTTGGCGTGGCCATTTTGGCGTGGTTGGATATAACTTTTTCCAGAGACAACAAAACTAAGCAATCTTAGTATTATTCGAGAGCCCTAAGTGTTCTCTATTTGCCTGCAAAAATTCAAAAATTTTGATCTAGATAAAAAAAAATTTATGCACAAAAAAGTTCAAAAATTTGAGAAAATTTCCGAACTTTTTTGAACATAACTTTTTATTAGATGGACCAAATTTTTTGAACTTTTGCAAGCTTATAGAGAACACTTAGGGCTATCGTAAGTTACTAAAAATATTTTGTTTGTTTCCCTCTGAGAAAAGATATCCTACGACGCCAAAATGGCCCACGCCAAAATGACCCCGACCGTAGGCGCAACAGGGAGAAACTTTGAAAATTTATGGCATATAGATTTTCTCAAAATAGTCAATTTCGGGTCCAAATTAAATTTGTTAAAAAATCATAAATTTTTATCAAATAATGTATTTTTCATAGTGCGACATTTGCGGGCCGACATTTTCTGACTAATACAAATTTTAAAAAAAAATTAAGAAGGAAAATAAAGAATTATGTAAAACTAAATCTAAAAAGTGAAAATAATCATTTTCTATCATCAGATATGAACACTTTCAATTTTTCAAAGTTGTGTGAGATGAAAATAAAACTATGCAGGATAGAATTAAGGTATATTAATTGTATAATACAACGTGGACTAAATATTTGGCATAGAAGCAAACGGTGCTAAGTCGTTTCATAAAAACCGCCATTTCGCAGATTTTTCGTTAAAAACTTGACATATCTTTGCGTAAACTCAACCAAATTGTATATTCTTGGTATGTCCCGATAGCTATTGGCTAGGCTCTATTAGCCTACCAAATTTCAAAATTCTGATCGAGATTTAATAGAGTCGTAGCCATAAAAAGTGCAAAAAACATATATTTTTCTCAAAACTTAATCAAAATTTTTGAAATTTGATAGGCTAATAGAGCTAACAAATAGCTATTGAACCTTACCAAGATTATTTCATTTGGTTGTGTTTGAGCAAAGTTATGACCAGTTTTTGACGAAAAATCTGCGAAATGGCGGAATTTATGAAACGCCCAAAGTGGCGGTTTTTATGAAACGACCCAGCACGGAAGCAAACGATAAGTCCAAAGATAGTACGATAAAGCAATTAATGAAAATTTAGGTCTTATTCAAGAACGAAAGAAAGACCAAATTCGAGCAATAACGTACCTTCTGGCCGCTTATAATTTTGATTTTTAGGAAAACTGAAAATTTTATTGGAATTCAAGGATACAAAATATTTTTTTATTATAATTTGTCCAAAAATATTGGTCTGCAAATGTCGGGCAACCGTATTTTTCACTCTTAGAATCGGAAAGGAACAACTCATAAGCACCGGAACAATAAAATCAGAGTTGCATTATGACCTATTTTTTGCCTTGGTCTTAAAATAAGCTCAAACTTATGCTGATGTGGACCGGCGGTGCCGATAGGCGCCGCCGTAAAAATTATTAAAAATTTTAATATGATTAGTTAACAAAATAAGACAAAGAAGGAATCGTGTCGAACCCAAGCAAAAAAAGGTCATGAGTAAGACTACCACTACATTGAATTAATTAATCTTCTGATCGGCAAAAAAAGTCTATAAATCGAAAATTTCTAATTTTAGATCCCCCATTCTTTTTAGTGCATAACATTCTCGCATCTCGCGCTAAAATGCGAGAACGAGGACCTCAAAAAAAATGCGCTAAGCGAGACGAGCAACATCCCTGACACGCACTCCGTAACTCGCGCTAGAAAGTCTAAAATTTGCAGAAAACCTTGAAACATGGGTACTTTCTTATGATAGAGGGAAGTTTGTTAATTTAATTGAAAGAAGGAAAATGGGATTTGCTATTTTTTCATCCACTTATATTGACAAATTTGCAATGCCCTTATATAAAGGTCGTATGAGGGATGTCTGGCCATATTAGGCGTGTCTGGCCATATGATGGGTGTATATTTGCATTATATTGCAATGCCCTTATATAAAAAGGTCGTATGAGGGAGTCTGGCCATGTGAGGCATGTCTGGCCACATGAGGGGTGTCTGGCCATATGATGGGTGTATATTTGCAATATATTGCAATGCCCTTATATAAAAAAGGTCGTATGAGGGATGTCTGGCCATATTAGGCGTGTCTGGCCATATGAGGCGTGTCAGGCCATATGAGGGGTGTCTGGCCACATGAGGGGTGTATGGCCATATGATGGGTGTATATTTGCATTATATTGCAATGCCCTTATATAAAAAGGTCGTATGAGGGAGTCTGGCCATGTGAGGGGTGTCTGGCCATATGAGGCGTGTCTGGCCATATGAGGCGTGTATATTTGCATTATATTGCAATGCCCTTATATAAAAAGGTCGTATGAGGGAGTCTGGCCATGTGAGGCATGTCTGGCCACATGAGGGGTGTCTGGCCATATGATGGGTGTATATTTGCAATATATTGCAATGCCCTTATATAAAAAAGGTCGTATGAGGGAGTCTGGCCATGTGAGGCATGTCTGGCCATATTAGGCGTGTCTGGCCATATGAGGCGTGTATATTTGCATTATATTGCAATGCCCTTATATAAAAAGGTCGCATGAGGGAGTCTGGCCATGTGAGGCATGTCTGGCCACATGAGGGGTGTCTGGCCATATGATGGGTGTATATTTGCAATATATTGCAATGCCCTTATATAAAAAAGGTCGTATGAGGGATGTCTGGCCATATTAGGCGTGTCTGGCCATATGAGGAGTGTCTGGCCACATGAGGGGTGTATATGCAATGCCCTTTTATAAAAAGGTCGTATGGTGGGATGTCTGGCCATATTAGGCGTGTCTGGCCATATGAGGTGTGTCAGGCCATATGAGGGGTGTCTGGCCACATGAGGGGTGTCTGGCCATATGATGGGTGTATATTTGCATTATATTGCAATGCCCTTATATAAAAAGGTCGTATGAGGGATGTCTGGCCAAATTAGGCGTGTCTGGCCATATGAGGCGTGTCTGGCCATATGAGGCGTGTCTGGCCATATGAGGCGTGTCTGGCCATATAAGGGGTGTATATTTGCATTATATTGCAATGCCCTTATATAAAAAGGTCGTATGAGGGATGTCTGGCCAAATTAGGCGTGTCTGGCCATATGAGGCGTGTCTGGCCATATGAGGCATGTCTGGCCATATTAGGCGTGTCTGGCCATATGAGGCGTGTATATTTGCATTATATTGCAATGCCCTTATATAAAAAGGTCGTATGAGGGAGTCTGGCCATGTGAGGCATGTCTGGCCACATGAGGGGTGTCTGGCCATATGATGGGTGTATATTTGCAATATATTGCAATGCCCTTATATAAAAAAGGTCGTATGAGGGATGTCTGGCCATATTAGGCGTGTCTGGCCATATGAGGAGTGTCTGGCCACATGAGGGGTGTATATGCAATGCCCTTTTATAAAAAGGTCGTATGGTGGGATGTCTGGCCATATTAGGCGTGTCTGGCCATATGAGGTGTGTCAGGCCATATGAGGGGTGTCTGGCCACATGAGGGGTGTCTGGCCATATGATGGGTGTATATTTGCATTATATTGCAATGCCCTTATATAAAAAGGTCGTATGAGGGATGTCTGGCCAAATTAGGCGTGTCTGGCCATATGAGGCGTGTCTGGCCATATGAGGCGTGTCTGGCCATATGAGGCGTGTCTGGCCATATAAGGGGTGTATATTTGCATTATATTGCAATGCCCTGATATAAAAAGGTCGTATGAGGGATGTCTGGCCATATTAGGCGTGTCTGGCCATATTAGGCGTGTCTGGCCATATGAGGCGTGTATATTTGCATTATATTGCAATGCCCTTATATAAAAAGGTCGTATGATGGATGTCTGGCCATATTAGGCGTGTCTGGCCATATTAGGCGTGTCTGGCCATATAAGGGGTGTATATTAGTCGGGGTTTGAACCTGGGAGGCAAAAAATCTAACCCAGAGCACAAGCTCCGCACCAGGGATGGGAGCAGGGGAATCGGAATTCCGAGCCCTCAAAAAATTTCGGAAATTGGAATCCCGCCCCCAAAAATGATCGGAAATCGGTAATTATAAAAAAAAAATTTTGACAATAAAATTTGAAACTTTTTGATAATCAATCTCAATTTGTAAATTTTTCTGTATAAAAGTAGGTACGATGTTTGTTAACTGAAAGTAATTACAAAAAAGGCTAATTTTGGCATTTTTTGTTTTGCCGAAAATTCCAAATTCGGCACCGCAAGTGGCACGCCGCAATTGTCGGCGCCGCAAATGTCGGCCAATTTTCTGTATAAAGGCTATCCCTCTCCAACCCCAGTTAAATTCAATTTCAAAGGACCAAAAAGTTAAGGCCTTAGCAAAGTTGACTGACGCCAAAAAGTTTCCACAACGATTGTTTTTTTTACTTAATGGCAGTTTAAATTTTATGGCGTCACTCACAATTTCGGGTTGACATTTATTGATGCTTTCTTTTTTCATATTATTTTCATTTCCATAGGTTTTTAATGTTTTATAACTAATTATTTTGAAATAAATTTTAATTGTAATTAAAGTTTAACCATGTCGGACCATCCTCGTGAGGCTGTGAGACATTTGAAGAGATTGTGAGTATTTCTTTATCTTGGAGCGTTTTAAAAATTAATTCTTCAGTTTAATACATTTTTTTATTCAAAAAGTCTTGTGGGAAATTAAAACAAAGTATCCATGGAAGAAGAGGCAAATATAATTAGTCGATAATTGCATTTAATCCCCTGATTAATTGGTCCATTAAATTTTGCCGTTTGAGAAATGTGTGCAACGATGTTTGGTACAATGTGTTCCCATTTGTTGACCACAATTCACTTGGCCTTGGCCTGGCATTATGCAGTTGCCGTTTTAATGTTTTGGTGGACAAATATTTCGAGGTATTTTTACTGGCATCAAACAGAAGCCTTGAAGGGTCAGAATGCCGCCGGGATTTTGCCGCAAAAGTCGGCTTGGCGATATTTATTGTGCCGGAAATGCCACTGGAAAAATAGGTTTTGTTTTGTCTCAAAAATCACCGTCCGGCCTATTTTCTAAATCCAGTATAGGTAAACAGGTCCGAATTTTATTTTTAGGCTATGGAGTTTTTTTAATATGGTTTAAAAAATAATTTATAAATATACAAGGGGGATAAAAACATTCTGAACATTTCGTAAATTCGACCATTTTTAGAGATTTTCTGACAAAAATGATGGTCATAATTTTGCTAAAAAAAGAGCTGCCAATTTACAAAGTCTTGTTAGCGTCTGATAGCTCTTGATTGGCTCGATTAGATAACAAAATTCTTAATTTTAAAAAACACGACCGAAAAACTTTTTTTGATTTTAATGACAAATTATTTATAATTTTTAATTTGTTAAGCTTGTAAAACGAATTAAGAGCTGTCGGGCGATACAACGATTTTCAATTGTTATGAGAAAATTTTTAACGAGTTTTTTTTTGTCGGAAAATCTGTAAAATGGCGCATTCACGAAAATGTGTGGGAGAAAAGTCCCAGCACTGAAAAAAGAAGCATATTTGTCTGGTGCCCCGACCTTTGCGGCCACAGTCTAGATTTAAAAAGTTTATTGATAAAAAATTTTTGTTTTTTTTTGAAATGAGCCCTTATTTGGTTGGAGCCGCAAAATTCGGTTTTTAGCGGAGGCCGCAAATGTCGGGACACGATTTGTCTCATTATTTAAATAAATGGCATATGGTTTTGTTTGTTTTTTTTTTTTGCGTGCCAAATGGTCTCTTGGGCCCATCGAAATTTGTCGAGCTTCAAATGGAAATGGTATGGAAATTCAAAAGCGGCACAGAACGGTGCCAATGGCGAACACTCCGCTCCCTCCACAAATTGTCGGCTTCAAATACATTCTAATTAGGTAAATGCAGGGTGCTTCGATATGCGGATTTGTTCTCATTTTGGCGTTTTGAATGAGTCAAACAGGGAGGCTTTTTGAAAAAATAAGATTTTTTGTGGGTTTTTTAAACAAATTCCCCCCTGAGGCATCGAACCGCATCGCCAGCAGACTCGCATCACTCGGGATTTTTTCAAAAATTCTAAATAAAACAGACTGAATTTTTTTAGAAAATCACTCAGTATTTTTTTATCAAAAAATCCAGCGGAATTCGGGGGTCAGACCCTATAACGGTATTTTCATGTGATTACTGAAAAAGAACAATTTGAGAACCTTGGCGAATTTCTTGGTTCCATCTTATCTTTTGGTTTTTTTTTCTTCAGCCTTCCTTTTGCCTTTTACAGTTACATTGACCACACTGTGTTTGCCTTTCTGCGCCGAATTCAGTCAATCTTTTGTTCAAATATTGCTCTGAACTTACACATACAAATTGCGTTGGTTTTATGTTTTTTTAAATTAATGAAGGTGCCATTTATGTAACTATTTTTCTGGTTAGAATTGATATATTTAAAATATAATATTGTATAAAATGTTAGGTGTATATATATGGGGATGGGACGGAATCTCGCCGCCCAAAATCAGAAAATGTTTCAAGAACAAAAATTTTTCGAGGCTTGTTTTTTTGAAAAATTATAAGAATTTACAAAAAAAAAAAAATTAAAATACATGACGGCATTTACAAAAACTTCAAAAATTTTCGATATAATAAAGTTTTTTCATTAATTTTTTTAAAATTCAATTTTTCATTTTTTTTTGAAAGGTTTGTTAATTTGGAATTTTTCTACAAGGTTTTTTCCTAGAATTTTTGCAGCGAGATTTTGGGGTGCACCCAATTGGTTTTTCAAAGATTGCTAATCCGGGTGCCTTTTCCAAAAAATATCGCAACCATGGTACAAAAAACCATGATAGGATCCCAGTCAGAGATGCACGAAATGTTTCGTTTCGAATTTCGTGCTTTTTTGGGCGTTTTATGTTTCGTTTCGAGTTTCGTTTCGTCTAAAAAAATAGCCAGTTTCGTTTCGTGTTTCGAGTAAATTTACACGAAAACGAAACGAAACCACACCCCTAAAAATGGGAGTTTTTTTTTATAGAAAAATCTTCAAAAATGGCCATTTTTAGGCTAGATCCCGTTAATGAATTAGGCCCAAAATTAAAAAAATTTCTTGGTGGCGCCTACCGGCACCAACGGACCCCATTCGCTTAGATTTTCTCAAAACCGTTAGAAATTGATCAGATTTGTTAACAAATACCTACACCCAAATTTTCAGATTTTCCTCCCCGGCGGCGCCTATCAGCACCGCCGACCCCAATTTACTTAGTTTCATGCATCTCTGATCCCAGTCCTATCCGGGCTCTCATTAATTCAATACATACTCATTATATCGCTTTGTTACTACACCGCCCGTGTATCAAAAACATTTATTTGATTTCAGTGGCATTCGCGCATGGCATGCAATGGGACTGGTCTGGCCTTTGCTGGCCAACTCCATCAGGTGGGTTAGTTCGACTTGGTCAGAGAGCTGACAAGTTGCTCTCCTGCTGCTGAATAAATCCATCATAACAAGAGATTGAATCCATTTTTGAGGCTCTATGAAATACGACACTAAAATTTTTTTAAAAATAATTATTGAGAATTTTGAATATTATTTAACTAATTGGAAAATTAAATTTGGAAAAGGTCCCTATTTAAAAGCGTTCCTTATCATTGGGCAATAAATATGGAGCAAAAATAATTTTTACGAATTTAAAATTATAATTCACAATTTTATAAGTTATACGTGCAAAAACAATTGTTAAAAACTGGAGAAATCCAGTGTGTTTATGCACAAAAATTCCAAAAGTGACTTATTTTTTATCAATTTCGCCGCACAATTGCAAAAATAGAAATCCAATGTCGAATTAAGTAGAATTCGAAAAAATATTGATTTGGATAAAAAATTAAAATTTAAGGGGGCAAATTTTTTTAGAAATTTTCCATTCTTAGGGTTATATTTTTTTTTAATTTTAAAAGGTCAATTTTAGGGGTATATTTTTCATTTTTGTTCCACTTTTCTTATGAAATTTCTGTAAAAAGGCCAAAATAGGTGCTAAGCCCGAAAATGCCAAAATAGGTAGAAATAGGTGCTAAAAAGTCGCTCTAAAGCTCAAAAGTAACCAAATTAAATAATCCTGGTACCATCTTATAGCTCGTGATTCTCTCAGACAAATTTTAAAAAATTTCATCAAGTTTTTAAGGGTTAAGTCAATTTTTCGATCTTTTTTTCTACTATTTTTTTTCTTCTTGATCAAATTTGTTGAAATTTTTGATAACTAATAGAGAGCCATTCAAAGCTATTGAATGATACCAAAATTATTAATTTGGTTGCTTTTGGATAAAGTTATGACTAGGGTTGCGATTAATATGTACGAAAAATCTCAAAATATTTAAATAAATATTTACGAAAAAAGGCTAAGATATTGACAAAAATATTGATTTAAAAAAATTGCAGAGGAAAAAATTGAAATCACGTTTTATAGATTAATAAATAAGCAGTAAAATGGCAAGAAAATTTATTACTGGTTACAGTTGCAACTAAGGTACATTTTAAAATTCTCAGGCAAAAAACTCATACGGTTGTCAGACAAAAAAAAAAATCAAAAAATTTTTAAGATTACTTTAATTTTTCAAAATTTGCCCCAAATTCTTCGTTTTTTAGAGGTACGTTTTTCAAAATTTTTCAAAAGTTGATTCTTAGGGGGTGTTTTTTGGTGTGATTTTTGATCTTTACAAGAAAAGGTCGAAAAATGCCAAAATATTTTGACAAAACCTCAAAATATTGATTTAAAATATATTTTTTTAAAAAACACCCGAAATATTTTGTTATATTGATGAATACTTACATCCAAATCAAAAAATTTAAACGCAGAAATTCTTCTTTTGAGCTCCTTTCTTCAAAGCATATAAGCAACAAAAAAAAATATTAAAAAAATATAATTCAACAACCCTAGTTATAACCAGCTTTTCTTAGAAAATCTGTAAAAATGGCGGAATTTATAAAACGCACTAGCACCAATGTTTACCCATAAAAATTAGAGAATTTCTGTGAAACCCCTGCTAATGATTTCTTGCACCTTATCATAAACTCATCACTTTCCCAGTTACCTGACATTGAACAGTCGACAACTGAGCGGACTGCAATTTGTCACCTCAATAACGGTGCTGCGCGACTGTGCCAACCTGCGCGGCATTGAGTTTCACAAAGACCAATTTTTTGGTGACATGGAAGAACTTGCCAGCGATTATGAGGATGTGGATGGTGATGGGGAAGACATCCAACTAATTGAACAAGATATTGGTGAACAACACGTTTATGGTGACGCATTTGGTCAAGAGATGGATGGCATTATGGCCAATTTGGCCAACAATGCCGCCGCTGGTGGTGCTAATGGGGAAGGCGATTTGTACTATGATGCTAATGAGGAGGAGGATGATGATGCATTTGCAGTTGATCATGCTGAACAGCAGCAGCTGGAGATGGCCGAGCCCTTCGCGTGGCCAGGCCGTCCTTTGTTACAATGGTTGCACAAGGGCCGAGAGGATGGGCGACCGAAATTGCTCAAATATGTGGACCATAGTTGTATAACACCGTTGGACATGGCACCACTCAAGGAGGTCCGTCCCGCGATGGTTTTGGCTACTATGAGCCTGGGAATAATTCTTTTCACGGCGCACCCCAAAACTCAGCCGGCCCAAACAGCCGAGACATAATTCTGCCGGAAAATTTAAACCCCCCCCCCCGATTTTTTTTTTTAGAAATTGCTAAACATTTTTTTAAGAAAATATAGAAAAATTTTTAAAATTTATTGAAAAATTTCTGAAATTTGCGAAAAACTTTTTAGAAATTTTTTGAGTATTTTCGTTATTTTCTTCAAAAAAAGGCTTAGTAATTTTCTGAAAAAAAATCTGGGGTTTTTTTTTAATTTTCCGTCTGAGTTATGTCTCGGCTGAGTTTTATTCACACACGATTATTTTAAGCTCTTATTGAGCCGGTGGAAATATTTCCTATAAGATAGTATTTGCGATAGGTGCTAGGTCGTTTCTTAAAAACCGCCACTATGGGCGTTTCTTAAATCCGCCATTTTTACTGAATTTTCGACTAAATCAAGTCATAACTTTTCTCAGAAGCAACCAAATTAAATAATCTTGGTATCCTAAGATAGCCCTCGAATTGCTCTATAAGCTAGATAAATTGCAAAAAATTTCATCAAGTTTTAAAAAAATTGGAGTTAAAAAACTGGAAAAAATTGTCATAACTTTTCGAAAAACTTAACGAAATTTTTTCAAATTTGTATATATGATAAAGCCAACCAAGAGCTATCTTAAAATACCAAGATTGTTTAATTTGGTTGCTTCTGAGAAAAGTTATGACTTGATTTAGTCGAAAATTCAGTAAAAATGGCGGATTTAAGAAACGCACATAGTGGCGGTTTTTAAGAAACGCCCCAGCACGTTTGCGATATAAGCTAAGGAAGTTCAACGAAGATATGTTATATGTTTGTGATAATTTAAAATATGCACATCTCCTTAAGAGGATTCATTTAAAGTTTAAACTAAGAAAAAAAAACAATAAATATAGGAGTAAAAAAAAATATATTAAAAAATGCCGACTTTTTTTTTGTTGAATTCTTGGCAATTTCTTAGGCATTCATCAACAATCAGTCTTCTCCGAGCAGTTACATTATTCGCTTGGAGACCCATCTGGTGGACATTGAACCGTTTGAGGTGAAGAATGAGCGGACCGGAGAACAGTTGGCATTGCGCCGATTTTTCTCCGATTTGTGGCTGTTGGAGCGGGGCCCAATTGGCCGCGATGAAAGCGACTGCGACTTGGATCGAGTGGCATTGAAATGCGGATGGGAAGAGCATCAAAATGGGATGATAAACATCGCAGTGTACACTGACCGTGATGTTGGGTAAGAAAAGAAAAAAATACAGTAGAGACAAAAGGAAATAAATAATCACAATACGATAAGAAAAAAATACGGTAGAAGTATAAACTAACGGAACACGGTCGATTCGGTTAACCGAACCGAAACCGATTTTTTTTTTTTTTTTGGTTTGATTTCAAACCGCTAACCCTACTTATGCTTCAAAAATCACATTATTTTCAAATTAAAAAAGAATTTTTTTTTGCCATAAAATATTTGAATCGTAAAAATTAGGCCATTATCATCGACTGCTGCTGAAGACGTTCAAATGGATTAACCAAACACTTATCCAAACGAATTCAACAACTGATTGTCCCAATGGAATCGATTTTATTTTAGTGCTTCATTCGCATTTTTAAGTTTTCCACTTCCGAGGGATCTCCATATTTATTTTTCACTGATCCGTGCTTTTTCTGTCTGTATTTCATTTTACATAAAAGCTAGAAATAAAATAATTCTTGGAAATTTATTTATTATCTGTTACTGGATTGGATTTCATTTTTTTTTTAGGATTTTTCAAAATTTGAAAATTTAATGTAAACTTATTTTGGCGGGATTTTTAATTGTCAATTGACGCCAGAGAAATTAAGAAAGCCAGAAGTTTCTTTTGTAACTAGACCAAATTTATGCTTTTTGTCCGGACGCAAGTGTCAAGACACAGAAAAAATTACAGCTGATAACCAGAAAATTCGAATTTTTTTTTTTTTAAATTTAATCCAAATCCTCCGTTCCCGACGGGCCCCGGTCAAAATTATAGACCGGGAACGTGGGTCCTGGGAAAACAGGGATTTTTGCCCCGGTTCCCCCGTTCATCATCGATCCCCATTTTCGTTACCGGGGTTTTTAATATTCCGGTCCCTATGTCGTCCGCCAATAATAATTATGACCCGTGGCAAAAATAAAATTGTTAAAAAAAAATTAAAAAACCCATGATGCCAAAATAAGGGCACAGAGCCCAGCGGCTTGAGCATTTATTTCTTCCCGTCAAACTCACGGCTTTAAAAAGAAATTGTGCAACAAAAGCATAACACAATTATTGCATTTAATCGTCCGTCCATACATGAGCGTTTTTTACGTTCTTTTCTAAATGGCGAAGGACAGTAAAAAAAAAAAAAGAATTTGCGTCATAAAATTATTCATTTAGAATTTTATTTTTTGTTTTTGTTTGTTTCTGTTTAAAAAATAAATGTCTGTGTCCTCTTTTGTAACTGATAAACGCATTTTTCCGAGTTTTCGTGGGGCCGAGAATTGGCGATGCCATGGAAATATGGCGGTCACAAGGTTAAGGTCCAAGAAAAGAATTTGAATGCAAAAAGGAGTGAGTTCTTGATTTTTTATAATTTTGGTAAAATTTGCAATTTTCATTTCCCCAATGACCCTTTTTTTACTTAAAATTTAAAAGCTCGAAATTGATTTAAATAGTCATTTTTTGCAAACTTTATTCGGCACTAAGCCTTCGCGCAAAAACAAAAATTTTTGGAGAGTAAGAGGCAAAAGTAAGGCTTCGATTCCCCCTTCCACCCTCTGCAATGTTTTTTCTGTTTAGGGGCCTGCCCTGCCCAGGCCTGGGTTCGGCCAAAGAATTCAATTTATCCATGTCTGCTGCCTTGTACTGTTTGCCTACAACCCAAGCATATCAGCAGGTGGCACCATGCTGACCTTCCAGCATCCTACCATTAACCCACCTGTGAATGTTTCATCCCCTCCCCCCCCCCCTCCCTTTTTTCCCCGGGGGCGAAGGGCGAGAAACAATTTTCTCACCCCGCCGGCGGCGCCGAGAGGGGGACGAATTATTAATTTTTGTTGCCTAACCCAACCAAGTCTAACCCCCCTCCCCTCCCTTTCTCCCCCACCAAGACCAGCAAAGGAAAGTCTTTTTAAAGCCCAAGAAGGTGGTGGTGGGGGTTGGTTGGTGGTGGTAACACTCCAATTTTATTATTCCATCGGCAAAAAGGAGGGGGCCGGGGGGGGGGGGGGTAAGAGGAGTAGTGGTGCATGGCTTATATGTACGGAAATGGCCCGTCAAAGCGGCATCATTGTCGTCGCCACTGTCCTTCTCCCTAGCCCCCCACCCCCGGGCCCCTTTTTTTTGCTTTGTTTGACACGGACCTTGGGAACAAATGTGCCGTCAACGACGGTACCACACATTTTTACGGATGGAACGAACGCAGTGCCATCGTTGCTGTGGCATTTTCTTTGGATAGCCTTTCTTAAAATTTTTTGGAATTTGTGAAATTTATGGTTTTAATTACTCTCCATTAGTCTTTTTTATTAAAATCTATGTTTTGCTGATTGACAGACGCACAAAAAATCAAATTGGTCAAAAAATCATGAAAATAATAAAAAGTTTTTTGACTTTTGTTTTTGTAAAAAAGTTTTAATTAATATAAAAAGGATTTATTTTCAAAAAATCTTACAAAAAAGATAAATGAATTGTTGCGCTAATTAGCTACTGAAATTCGTCCAAATGAATAGTTTAAAATATTGTTTAATTAAATTTTTCCATTTTCAATAAAAAAACAAAAATAAATAAAGGGACAATTTCTTTTTTAAAAATGCACGAAAACTTAAAAATTTTTAGCCTCTGATTACAATTAACCCTAATTTCAACACATTTTTCAATTTATGTTGTGGGCCAAAGCAGAAAAATTTAAGCGTCATTGCGCCACACGCCCCGTGGGGCGAAGGTGCGTATGAAAGAAAGAAAGAATGAATGAATGCAAATCTAATGAACCAACAATCGAACCAAAACGGCACTAAATGCCACAAAAATGAAAGAAAATTTTTAATATGCACACAAACATTTTAGTTGAGCGGGAAAAATATCAAAAAAATGAAAATATTTTAATATATTTTACTACACATTTTTAATTTTATTCACAATTCATTTATTTCAAATTAATGACATAAAGTTTTTTTTTGTAATATTTTAATGAAATATTAATATTTTATAATAGGGGTTCATTAAAATTATTCAAAATAATTTAATCCTAAAGGTTTAATAAAAATTTTACATTAAATTTTTTTTAAGTTAAGTAATACATATATCAAAAATAGTTTATCAATTAATTTATTCATTAAAAATTCATGAATTTGTGCTGTTCTTTTTTGAAATTTAAAATAATAAATCTATGTTAAATATTTGTATATAAAATAGAATATAATTTTAATTTTTTTTTCATTTTTTCATCATTTGTACAATTCTCTCTCCCCTAAAGGCTCCGCCCTGCCCCCTCCCCCACCCTCCGTCGTCATTCATTTTGCTTTCCCCAACTCCACAAAAATTCCCCGCCCCATTCTCATCAGCAGCAGTTCGGTGGTCCATCCGGCGGCGGATTTTATCCCACCACTAACAAAGCTCAAGTAATTTGGTGAGTTTTTTTTTCTTGTTAGTGGCGTTCTGTCTAAATGGAAAATTTGGAAAACGAAAAAACATAGCCAGAGTTTGACTGTATGCGAAATTCAAAAATTTATTTAATTTTTTTAATTTAATTTTAATTTTAAAGCATTTCCCCTAATGTCCCCCCTTCTGCTGTCCTTGGCTCGTATTCTATTGGCATTCTGTTTGCTTGCCGTTGGCATTCATTCGGTGGCCCATTTCCGTGTCAAATCAGTGGGTGCCCGTTCCGTGGTCATTGAGGTGGTCTTTAAACATATTTGAACAAATTTTAATTTTTAATTTTTTTTTAAAGATGGTTGAGGCACAAAATGTTAGCAGATTTGATATGCGCGTGCTCATCTATGACTTGGAGAAGTTGCGCGAATTCCGCCGCAGTGAGCTCACCGGTGCCCGTTACAATGCGCAGGTCCAAAAAAAAAGAATTTTTTTTTTTGTTTTTATCTAATTATTTTTTGAAGTTCCGTTTTTATTCATATTTCGGGAATTGGTATGCTCTACCCTTATTTATTTATAATCATACCCCCCGAATTCGAACATCAGTTGAAACTCACAGACTCAAAAATTTGTTGTCTTTAATTTAAATTTGTTTTTGCGAACGAAATTCGCTGCTAAAATGAGCTAAATTTTACGAAATTCAAAGCTGAATACTTTAAAATTTGTTATGAGTCGCCAAAAATGTGCAGAAAAGCCCTTTTTTAGTACATACAAATTGAGCGGAAAAAATCCAAAAACAATGGGAGAGATAATTTTGAAAAGGGTAAAATTTGGGAATTTTGCCGCAAGACGAATGAATGAATGAAGACCTTAATTACCCATTAAAATTAAGAAAAAACTTTATAATTATAAAAAGATATTGTAGAAATCAAATTTTTAATAATATTTATTTTGGCAAATTAATCAAATTCAATTCAAATTTCAAAATGTTGCAACTTTAAACATTTTTAATTAGAATCTTTAATGTAACGTAATTACATTTACATGAATTATGTGTCCGTCGTCCATTTTCATTTTCTCAGACTCGTCAAACTTTTTGTTGTTGAGAAATGATGGGAAAATAAGTGAGAAAATGGCTCGTTTTCTACTGCTCTGTTGGGAAAACTAACACAAATTTAATTAAGAAAAATATTATTTGAATTGATGAAAATTAAAAAAAAAACGAAAACCTTTGGGCCATAACTTTCTTCTTCGTCGGTCAATCCCTGCATTCTTGGTAACATTCGAAAGCTTAAAGCATGTATAAGCTCTAATCATCAAGTTCAAAAACTTAAAACGTCCAAGTCCATAAATTTAAAACACCGACTTTCCGTTGGTCTTTTTTAACTTTTTTGACGCATGTTTTTGTAACTTTCTGGCATTAATACATTCTTGAGATTGGACACCCGCATAAACTGCGGTAGAGCCAAATTTTTTAATATTTTTTCTGACAGAAATTTTACAAATTTTTAACTTTTTCCAAATTTCTCGAGTCTTTCTTTGTCGCGCTTTTTGGAATTTCCGCTCGAGAAATTCTCGACCTGTGTCCATTGCCATCTCTGTCTGTGGTGGTCATCGTGGCTGGCTAATTGAACTTTTTGCTGGCCACTGCCCTCAGCGGTGGCCGAAGGCACTTAAGAAGCGCCTCAGGCAAATTCATTCCCATCAAATTGCCCGAGGGCATTTTTAATTTTTACTAAAACTTTTGGGTTGGCCCCTTCCCCCCCCCCCTTTTGTTTTGTGACCTTTTAAGCGTAGCAAAAAGTCGGGAATGGAGGAGTAAGGAGCATAAGTTTTGCGTCAAAATGCTTTCTTAATGACTAATTTTGCGGGTTCCTTTCTGCCGATGGATTTGTCGGGGTGGAAATAATGCGAAATTTGGGAGTGAATGAATGAATGGACGGGACGGACAAAGGGCATGGCTTTAATTTGGGAGGGTAATCAGAAAATTGCATATAAAATTTTTTGAGAAATTTATAATGGTGAAAATTAAATAAAAATTTAACATATTTTAATATTTGAAATTTAGAATGCCAAAATCAGATGAAAACTTTAACATATTTCAGTATTTAATATTTCTATAATAAAAATTATAAAATTTAATTATTATTAATAATAACAAAATAATGATTGAATAATTTTTATTAAAATGATTTTTTTTATCTTAAATATTTAAATTAATAAATTGGTGATAATTTTTGTTGTCCAATCGGATAAAAAGCCATAAAATTTAATGAATTTCGCCGGGGCTGCTCATCTTTCCCCGGCCTTCACTTCCTCTCCATGTCCGGCATTCTCAAATTTCGGCCAATTTTCGGCACTATGAATATTACAATTTTTGCAATCCTTCTTTTCATGAAAACACTAAAATCTTTAAAAAAATATTTAAAAGTTCAGAAATAAATAACATTTTCAAAAAAAAATTACCTTAATGAGTAAATCATGAAACTATGATTGATTGGTAATCAAGGAAAAAAGCCCATAATTAAGTTTTGGTGGAGCATTAAGAAGAAAGAAAATGTATATAAAAAAACCGAAATATTTTTTAAATTAGAAAAATTATTTTTATCGAAACAAAAATCTTTAATCTTAAGCAATAATTTTTGTTATTAAATTTTTCAATAATATTATTATTTTAGCTTTTTTCATTTGACGGACTTCTGCCGGCCAATTGGTTCGCCTTTCGCATCGAATACCGTCTCATTTTTCGAGTTGGGCCCGAAAAAAGGGCCAAGCATTATGACGAACAATTGATGGGCAACGATTTGACCACAAAACAGGTATAATTCAAAAAAATAAAAATAAATTCTTATTAATATTATTATTTTATCATAAAAAAGTTTCAAATTTCACGCCCATCTCTTCCCTTTAATAAGGCATTTCTCTTCCATTGTTAGTAACTTCTTTTCTTCCTTTTTTGCCTGTTGATCAAAAATGATGGCACTCGCCCCCCTGCCCTCCTTTTGTGTGCCGAAAATGGGCAAAAATCACAGTGTGTCTGTGTGTCTGTCTCTGTGTTCACTGCGGTTGTACCGGCGCCGGGTGATGATGATGACCCCCGTGGGCGTTGTGTGGCGGCGGTGACCTTGGCGGAAAACGTCCCCAATTTTGAGTCGGAAAAGGAGGGGGCAGGGGAGGGGGTGCGAAAACCCCCGAGGGGTTAGGTTGGGGTTCTACCTGAAAACTTCCGCTCCTACCCCCCCCCCCCCTTTCCCTAAGGCGACCATTGTTTGGGGTAGTCGGGCACTACCGCCACACACAATTCGGGGGGCGAGTGGCATCGAATTGGGGGGATTGGATGGATGGATGGTGGTGGGACGGTCTGTTTGGATGAGCATTAATTGCCCATGCGCCGACGAATTTTGAAAATGGTGTTGAAATGGGAAGAGGGCGAGGGAGGGGGGAGGTGTGAAAAATTAGCATAGAAATTTGGTAAAGCCGCTAGAGATTAGTGGAGAAAATGCACAGACACATTGATGGGATTGGGAGGGGGTGGTTAATTGAAGAAAAAATTACAAAAAAACGGAAAATTAAGGAAAAGGGGGGGGGGGATTTTAAAAGAATTAATCAAATAAAACAAACAATGCTAATTGTTTAATGAAAATAAAAAAAAAATAAAAGAACGAAAGATTATTAATAATCAAAATAATACATCACAGTATCGTAAAAAAGAAATTTAAGCAAAAATAATTTTTTAAAAATTGAGAAAATTACAAAATTTAGGAACTAATTGTTCGAACACGAACGGAGCTTCTAAGCGATTCAGCTAACAGAGGACAAATTTCAAATGAGGCAAATTTTAAATTTAAATTAAATATTTTTAAAAATGAGTTTTTTTATTTTAAGGCAAAAGACGTGGAAGATGAAGTTGTGCAATTTGACAAAGTCCAACTGTTTCCGGAACTGCACCAGCTGAATGTGACACTATCGCCGGTATTCACGAAAAGACCGAGAGTAAGCAACAGTCATTTTACAAACTTTTATTTTGAGTATAAAACAAAATATTGTTATTACATTTTTTAATTCCCCATTTTTTCCTTTCTTTTTCTTTCAATATTTTTGTTTGTTTTTCTCATTATTTTTTTTTTTGGCGCTTCCTCTTTTTGTAATTCGATGTGCTGTTTTTGTTTTGGTGGATGAAGAAGAGAGGGGCCTGGCCTCTCATCATTTTCCCCATTTTGTTCGTGCTTCTTTTCAGCTTTTTTTTTTTTTTTGGTTGTTAAGATGAGAAATGCATATGGCGGAGGAGGAGGGATGGCATAAAATGGGAAAGTTATTATATATTATTCATTAACGGAGGAAGGGGAAAAGGGGGTGAAGAGTGGTGCCGACATAATAAAAACAAACAGTGCACACTGATTTTATCCCATTGTTTGTTTAGGTGGTGATTTTTTCAAAAAAAAACATACAGATTTAAACCCCGACCATTTTTTTGGGCCTTGAAAAATCTGAAACCAACATTTTTGGTGAAAATATTTAAATAAATATGTTCTCAAATCCTCAAATTTTCAATTTTTTTTTTAAATCTACGTTAAAACTTTTTCTTTTTTATTGGAGTTTGGATAATCCAACATTGTTTCTAGAAAATTAGTAGCCAGTTTTTGGAGATTGCTTTAAAAATACCATTTTTATTTTTAATTATAATAGCCCTTAATATTGTTTTTTGGTTATAATTTGTAAAATTTGGCAAAAATTCAATGCTAATCTCCCAATTTGGAACATATTGTGTCTTTTTATTATTCCTTTTCTTACTCACTTGACTTAATCGCGGCCATATACATATAATGGCAAAAACGGGACTAATCTGCCGACAAAAGTCAGATTTGGCTTAATTTGCATATGTATCTGTTTTCGGGTGTTCTGGCGAAAAACAAAATCAAAGTGCATAATTATATTCAAGCATTTTTAATTTAAAATAATTTTTTATATAAAAAAACTTTTCAAATTCAAAAAAAAATTATTATAGTAAATAAACTCAGATTTAATTGCGCTTTATAAATTAGTTATATACACATATCATAAATAAGGGGTATACAAATATTCATATGTAAAATTAAATTTTAATATTTTTCTATATTTTAAATTTTTCATACATAATATTCAAAAAAAAATTTAAAAATTTTTTAATATTTCGCATTGCCTTTTTCAAGTGTTTTGTCCAATTTATTCATTCGTTCCTTTACATATTTTCTTTTGTTTTATTTCATTATTTCCCTTCACCCAATTTGTGGTGGAATTTTGTGTGTTGAGCAAGTGAAGTTGTTGTAATTGAATTGTTGTTGACCAATCCGCCGAAAGTTTCCACAAGAAAACCGACAAATTTGGGAGAAAATTCGAATGAAAAAAATTGGGTGGTAATTTCGTAATAAAAAAGGAAAAAGAAAAAAAGGGTATAATATTAGAGGCAAAGTTCGTTAATTTATAATTTTTTTTTAATATAATTTTTTTTCATAACTTTTATTTCGAAATAAATTATAAGAATTCATAGATTAACACACTCGTGGTGGCCGAACTACAGTGTTCCCGGGGTACGGTTAAGCCACGGTCACAACAGCTGCCGGATGACGGTATTGTATTCAGGTACTGTGTTTGGGTTTCTAAAAAACTACAATTTGCTATTTTTTGAATAACTTAATAACTCTACTAATTATTTTTCGTTAATCATTTTTAAAATATTTTATTTATTTTTTCCTAAACGTTAATAAATTATATATTTTTCATAGTTTTGACCTCAAACGAGTGTATCCTGAAGCACTTCCGTTAGAACGAAAAGTGCTTATGAAAGCGCTGAACTGCTCCAATTTGTGCGTGTTTCCATTTGTACGCGTTGAACCGACCAAATCAGCGGAGGAAAATTTGTACGTTTTAAAAAAAATGGTTTTTTTTTTATTATTTTAATATAAAAAAAGACAAACTCAAAAAAGAATATTTTCGGCACAGTAAATCATCCAAATTTCGGCCAAAATGTAATTTTTAGCCGACCTTATTTCCTAGAATTGAACGGGTAGCTTGTTTAATAGAGGGGGCCGTTCTAAAATTTTTATAAGCTTAATCTTATCCGAATTATCTGTTGAAATTTTGAAATTTAATTATTTTGATGTTCAATTTTGTGTTCATTTTTGTTTTTTCTTAAAGCATATTCCAACAACAACCACAACAACAACGGTACACCTTTCGAGCTCGCGAAATTTGCGAGACGCTCTCTGACGATGACGACGATCAATTCGGGAATGCCATGCCATCGCGAATGGACAGCACAAGTGCCAAACATGGCCAATCCCAAAGCGGGTGGCCAAGTGCTCGGCACAAATTGTTGGACCGACGACACAGCAGAACGGCGGCAAATGGAAGCATAAGAATTGCATTTTTGTTGAGGACAACAGTAATTTTGGGCACAATTGCCCATCTTTTCTATATGACCAATCATTTATTATGAAAATTTACAAATTGTATATTTAAAATAAATATATATAATTAATTTTAAAAATTTTATAAAAATTGTATTTGCCTTCATCATCCCTATTTTTGAATCTCCGTCAGACAAATTTTTCACTTGTTTTTGCGCATTGCTTCCGTCATCATAGGCAACTTGTATTTATGCCCAGTTTGATAGCCCTTAGAATATTTAAAAATAGGTAAACAATATTTAAATTATATTAAAAATATTCAATATTACGGCTCCGTCCAACTGGCGCATCCACGCCTCCCACTCCAACTCGCCGACACCCCACTGAATGTCGCCCAAACGTTCAAATGTGTGTGCCATTTTGCCATTCTGTTCGGGCACAGCCGTTCGATTCATTCCGTTTGCTGAGCATTTCAAAAAAAAAATGGAGACTTAGTAAAATGTAACGCAAATTTAATGCCAAGCAACTATATCCGAACCTTTTTTTGGCTTTTAAAATTTTTGTTGGGATTAATTGATTTTAAATTATTTTTGAACCCAAAATGTCAGCTACAAAAATCCACAAAAACCGTATTGTCCCATACAGTTGATGGCATTAAACTTGATGCCATTTCGTCATGAAAGATACCCCTTTTTGAGGGGGCTTAAAAACAGCACTGGGACTACTATCTAAACAAAACGGTAACAAAAATTTAAAAACAATTAAGCCATACTCTGGTCATATTTCGATTAGTTATAAATTGTTTCGGATTTACCGTTAGGGGTTTCCACGTGATATTGAATTTGATTAAACTTTTTTTTTTGCTTTGCTTTATTGCAATTCAAGGTTGGGCACAAAGCAAATTCCCAAATTAGGCACAACTTACCGCCACGCTTGGCAATTTGATAGGCATGCGCAACCGCCGAATCCTTTGGAAGCACCAAATTCTTTTTCAAATCTGTCAATTTATTTGTGTATATATATTTTTTTTAATTTGACATTCTGTTCTAAGAAACTAACCAAAAATTTTTTGGCATTAATTAAGAGAAAGTTTCATATGGCACCTGTGCGCATTGCGGCAACCTGTGTTTCGCATGCGAAAATTGTTTCGTACGCCAAATGGAAGGCCTCTTCAATAGTTGCGCCACAAGTTGTGAAGCCATGATTACGCAACATCATCACCTTTTGTGGGATTATTGGAATTTTTGATTTTTATCAAAATTTTATTACTAATTTCAATTTTCTTAAGTAAAACAGGGAATAACAAACCTTTTTATCACCCAAACTTTTGACAATTTCTTTTCTTTCTTCCTCATCTTTTAAAACGCCCTGTAAAATTGTTTTTTCTTATTAAAGTTGGATTTATAATTTATAAAAATTGAAACGAATTTTTAAATAAACTAATAATATTTAAATTTTCAGTTGACTATTTGGTTTTATCTTCCTTCACCCGATATTCATGGTATGCCACCGGTCCCAAAATCATTGCCTCTGAAATTTTATTATTATTTTTTCTGAATCCAATTTTAAATTTTCATTTGGGCATACCTTGGACAATGGGCAAAAGACCGCATTTCATTGCCGAAACTGCAGCTGCGCAAGCGGTGTGTAAATGCAACACACAATTCACGTCATGGCGCGCGCCATGGATTGCACTGTGCAAAATGTAGCCAGCCTGATTGATGCCTAAGGCCAAAAATTTATAATATACCGTAAAGATTACTGTAACAAGAAATTCACTTAACAGTCACTACAATTACAAAAAAAAACATAATAATCCAGGATAACAATAATAACTACATTTCAGACGTTATTAATAGTCGTCAAAAAATAAAATTCTACGGTATTCAATACAGTAAGAAATACTTATATCATTTAAGCATGGATTTTATTTTTTGATTCCTTCGGTTTTTAAGAATTACCTAGCGGTGTTGATCCCGGGTCAATGATGCGGCCGTCAACGCTAATTTTGGCAAAAGAGCTAGCAGTGACCTCGCGATAAAGCATGCCAAGCGGGTTGATCAATATTTCATTGGCACTTCCAGGCAAACGGAACTTGGAATTTTCACGAATTTTAATGTACAATATTATCCTTTCTCATTACCGTAATGTGATTGTAAATGGACTGGCTCCAACGGAAATGGTCAATGAGCCGATACAGGGCAGCCAGCTTGTTACGGTACTCAACCTCCTCTACCGTATACTTTTGGGTGCCATTCAGATCGGCGATTGGCACCAATGGTATTTCTGTTTGTGACAAATTTTTAGTGCTTTGATGGCATTGTATCTTGTTTTTGGAACCAGTTTATGGAGGTCAGAAAATAAATTTTGAAAAATGTCATTTCCTCTTTGCCAAAACGAAAATCCAGTCCTGCAAAATTTTAAATTTTGGGACCGTTCGTGCGATTTTTTCTCACAAAGTCTCTTTATTCTTAATTTTTTAAATTAAAAAGACTGGAAAACTTAGTTTATAAATAAATTAAAATTTCAATTTCAATTAAATTTGAAAATTTCGATTTATTTTTACCTCCAAGTCCATTTAGCGACAAGGAAACGTTCATTTTGGGCTTTAGTGACTTAGAAAAATTTTTTCTAAAATTTGTCCAAACCAATTTTTAGTCAAATATTTGGTCAGAGATAAATTTAATAAATTTGATGGTATTTTTATATGGTATGTAAATATGGAGCTGCCATATCTGAGGATTTTCCTCATTTTGTGGTCTTTTAGAGGGCCAAAGAGGATTTTTTTTTTTTTGAAAATCATTTGGCTTAATATCGAAATTTTTCTTCAAATCTTAATTTTTTTTTTCGCTTAAATCCTCATTTCACGATTGCATCCGTTTACAAATCAGACCCAGATTAAGTGATGGTTTTTTTAAAATTAAAAAAAAACATTTTTTATCTGCTAGCCTTGCTTAAAAATGACAAGAAATTAAAAATATAATTGTTAAATGATTTATTAGCAATTTTGGTGTTTTAATTTTTTGAGAATTTTTAGTGCCAATTCTTTAAGGCTGTGATGAGGATTTTGAAAATTTTGAAATGGCAGCCTATGCCCATTTCCACTCTATACAATGTTTTGGTTGATAATTTGGCCAAGGACCACAGTGCAAGTGGAATGGACAGAGAATGACTTTGGTCGTATTTTATCTTTTTACCCATATAATGCGATCAAAAATTTGGTAAATAAACTTATCATCATCCGAGCAGAGTCACCACTTTTCTGCTCGATTGTTTGTCTTGTAAACATAAGTAATAAAATGCCATTATATCGTCGCTTTTGATCAAATTCAAAAGACCAAACAAAAAAGGTTTGGTAATAGGGGTCCGGGTCGGTTCGGCGTGGCCAGTTCGGCGTGACCGGTTCGGCGTGAGGCTTTTTCGGCGTGGGTTTTTTGGGCGTAGGATCTTTCGGCGTGGCCGGTTCGGCGTACGTGTAAAATGGCTTTTCGGCGTGGCGACTTAAAAATTTTATTTTTTTTATCTTTTGGATTTCTTACAAGGGATGGGCTTTTAAAACAAATGCTTAAAATTTCCATGCACTTTATACGTTGTGAGGTGCGCAAAAGAAGCATTTTCTACTTGGTTTGAAGCTTCTACGATGACTTTAAAAATGCTAATTTTGCCTATGTATTATTTATATTTCGTGCCTAAAAATGTCATCCCCGATTAATTAGGTGATAGAATGTTTAATTCTGTCCATAGGACTATTGTTTGGATTAAAAAACAGAAAATGAACATTTTTTTGTCAATATTCTTGAATTTTTATTCAAAACAAAAAATTCCGATGGGAAAGCAGTGTTGTTTTTCTTCCGCACGAAAGAATGCATATATTAGTGATGTTCGAGAGTCTCGGTCTCGAGTCTCGACTCGAGAAAAGTCTCGGGGTTTTTCTGGTCTCGGTCTCGGTCTCGAGTTTTTAGTCTCGAAAAACGAGACTATCTTACACCCCTAAAGATTGGCTTTTCGTTAGCTAGCAAAACATTAAATTAGGTTGAATTTTAAATTTGAATAAATAAAAGACATAATGCTAATTTTATTTAAATTTTCATTTATTTTTTCTTCAAAAAGTGTTCTTAAATCACATCCAAGTTTCAAAAATTTTCCCGGCGGCGCCTATCGGCACCGCCGGGGACAGGGGTGTCCTTGGCAAACCCAAAAACCGGGCGTGCAAGTTCGAAAATACGGCAAAAACCGGGCTAAAATTTTCAAAATAAGGCAAAAAATGGGTAATTTTTTAAGCCAATTCTTCCGCTGCCGTGCGATTCATCCGGAAGACGATTCGTCCGCCCGGCTAAAAAGTGCCAAAAACATAAAACTTTTTCAATTTTTTAACATCTGACATAGTTAATAAGAGAACTTATAAAAAATGCCAAAAGAAAAACTACAAAAATTTAAAGTGATTTTATGTTTTTGGCACTTTTTTGGATGGGCGGACGAATCGTCATGTTGCCAATTCTTCAGTGTGAAAAACGTGAAAACCATTTAAATAACTTATTCATCACTACTTTTCACCTGTTTTTATCAATAGGCGTGCGCAAAAATTGTTGAATTTTAGAGTAAATTTTAAGAAACCCAAAGGCAAAAGGGGGCCGGTGGTGCCGAAAGGCGCCACCGGGGAATTTTTGGAAATTTAATGTCTGGTTTTGTAACAGATACAGATTTAGCTCCAAAGAAGCCCAATTTTTGTGGAATTTTTGGATACATTTTTAGAAAACATAAGCAAAAAGGGATCCGGTGGTGCCGATAGGCGCCACAAGAAAAATTTTGAAATTATTCACCGCAGACCTTTATATGATTTTAGTTTTTTTTTAAATTTTTTTTAAGTGCGTAAGAAAAATTTTTGAAAAAAAGTCTCGGTCTCGGTCTCGACTCGAGAAAAGTCTCGGGTTTTTTCTGGTCTCGGTCTCGGTATCGAGTCTCGGGGTCAAGTCTCGGTCTCGGCCTCGAGTCTCGGGGTCAAGTCTCGGTCTCGAGTCTCGAGTCTCGGGAAATTTTCGGTTTCGAACATCACTAGCATATATAAAAGAAATAAAAAAATTTATAAATTTTTGCGAATTTACACTCTTGCGCCGAAAAAGCCATTTTACAACGTGCGCCGAACTATCCACGCCGAACCGGCCACGACGAAAGATCCTACGCCGAAAAAACCCACGCCGAAAAAACCCACGCCGAAAAACCCACGCCGAACTGGCCACGCCGAACTGGCCACGCCGAACAGGGCGCTTCCCATTAATAGTTTATTGAATAAATTATATTTTGACAACAAAACTTTTCTTTATTTTGGTTAGAAATTACAATTTCAAGAAATTTTTTCTCGTTTATAGCTTAAAATATAAAAATTTTAGCGAAAATTCCTTGACACTATCTGTTCGTTTATCGAGGTACACTGATGAGTCGCCACTGCGTCCAGATATTTGCGGACGGACATTTGCGGATGAAACTCGAGAAACAATTTTTGAAAAAGCAAAAAATTATTTAACACAAACCGTCTCCTAATGAGTAGGGTTGGCGGTTTGAAACAGAACCAAACCGAAAAAATTCGGTTTCGGTTATCGGTTTCGGTTCGGTTAACCGAGACGGTCGGTTTCAGTAAGGTCGGAATTTCCAGAAACCGCCAACCCTACTAATGAGTACCAGTGTTGACGCCCGAAACCCGAGGTTTTTCGCGTCCCAAAACCCGAACCCGAAAATTTTTGAGTGCCCGACCCGAAACCTGAACCCGAATTTTTCCCGACCCGAGGAAAAGTCGATAAAAATTTATACTGGTAAGAATATAGGACTGAGTACAAATCAATAAATTAAGAGCATTCAATGTGCGCCTGTCGGCTCTTCCAAAAGTTCAACCGGTTTGGCATCGAACGGCGCAAGCCAATCATCAAGCGCAAGTGCCACGGCCCGCAACACTTTGCCAACTTATAAATACAGCGGAAATGCACTGTACGTTCACCATTGGTTGCCGAAGGTTGTTGGCCCATCAACAACAATAGGATGAATGAGAACATTTGATGAAGAATGGGAAGAAAACAGCAGCCCCCTCTTTTATGTCCCATGGAGCTACGCCAAACAAATCAGGATCTCTTTCCTCCTGCTGCTCCTTCTCCACCCCCATCCACCCACCCTTACCATTTTGATCTGAGAAAATGCCAGTTTATTGCTGATACTTGGCACGTTTTCCGTTCTTTCCCATTTCATTTCATTTTCTCTATGAAGCCAAAGTTTCACAAAAAAAAAAATTTTTTGAAATTGAAAAGGTAGCCTTTTGCTTTTTAATAACTGAGAAATACATATTTCACAATTTCATTAAAATTCGGAAAGGGTTATCAGATGAAAGGTTGATAATTTTTGAATAAATTATCTTAAAAATAGAGATCGCATTGAAATTCTTTCTAAATGATTAAGAAAAGTTTCGACATTTTGTCTAAATTTTAGAAAAAAACAATTTTCATCCATTGTCATCTGTCATGTCATTCAATGGAAATAAAACCAGTTTAGCGTATTTCCTCTAATAAGAAGGGGTGCTTCAATTAGAAGTATGCTTCTAATTGAGGAAGTTCGGTATAAGCAAAATCTCTTAAAAAAATCAATATTATAAAAATCATGCTTTTTATTCCCAACTTAACAAAGAAAGCATTTATATAAAAATTAAAATAACAATTAATAATTTCCAGAGTTTGGCCTTTTTCCTTCCTATTCATTTAGTGAAATAAATATTTTCAAGGTTAAAATAATACGAATTTGTTAAAAAAATAACCAAAAAAGGTCAAAATTTTGCGTTGCCAAACACGGAGATGGAACGAATGAAACAGAGAGGGGCCAATCTTTTTTTTTATAATTGCCATATAAGCCAATTAATTATACGCCATCCAATTAGGTATGATGATAATGGCCAAGAAATTCTTTGTCTTATCCTTGCGGTTTGCTGGCCGTGGCACTCGTTTTTGCCGATTTGCTGGCACTGGCCGATTTCGAATTGGTAGAAGAACTTTGTGGCATTTTTCTATAAATAGCGCAGCCAACTATCAAAAGAAGGACAAGCAACGCTATAACAATGATCCAGTGCCATTCGTTGCTCCGCTTTTTGCGTCGACGCCGACGCGACGGACTGTCGCTGTTGGCATCTGCGAATTTCAAATTATTTAAGCATTCGCGTGCAATATTTACTTTTGCTTTATGTTTTAGTTTTTCAAAATTACTTTGTGACAGAATGCCAATCGACCCAATGTTTGCGTCGCCAATCGCTGCCAAAATCAGTCTTAGCGTTTCGCGCTGTTTTCGGTGCGACTCTTGCTCATTATTTTCCTTCTCATTTTTGTCATTGTCTTTGCCCTGCCAATCGTTTTTGTCCCAATTTTTGGCCAATTTTTTGACTATTTCAATTTTATTCCCATTTGAATAGTCAACAATTTGCTCCTGTGGGATTTTCATGCGTTTGGCCAACATAAAAACGGCTTCAACCGCTCTTTTTCGCAGTGTCTCATATTTGACTTTATTAACAACAGATTCTTAATAATTTGGGCATTTTAATTTCAATATATTTTTTAATTTATCATGAAAATCTATTTGGTATACCGTATATTCCAATTAATTATATTGCCCTGCTGTATACATTAATTTTCATTATACCGTACCCCCTCCTCCCGTTCCCCCTCCGTTTATGCCCTCGAGTGATGCCATTAATTGGTGGTAAATTTGGACCAATGCCTCATCTTCCTGATTAACTGCTTCACATTTTCCGATAACTTTGGCCATCGTTTCGCTTTGGTCGGCCAATTTCTTGACAAATTCCCCCACTTGCCCAGTGCCGTCAAATTCTGCCAATTTTTCGGCATAAAAATTGGACATCAACAAATTTTGTTGCTGAGTTTTCATTCCGAAAATTGGGCCGATAATAAGGCAAAATAAAAAGCAGACAGTCAAACCCATAATTGGTAATTCTAAAATGAAAAATAAAATAGATATTCCTTCATTTAAGTTTTTATTTATTAATTATTTATTTGACCACTGAACTGTGTGTAAATGTATAAAGTTTACCTATTTATACAAGATTTATTTTTCTCAACTATCATAAATATCGATAAATACGCTTATTTTTTACATGTTGCATTTGTTTTACATTATGACATTGTGCCACGATTTTTTTTGTATAGTGGCAAACATGGGAACCCATCATCTAATTGACAGATTCTCACCAAAACAAATCAAATGCATGTGAAAATATCATGGTAAAAAATTCATAATCTATCGGATTTCCTGACAAAATGTCATCCTGTGCCATTTTAAAGCGTCTTGGGCGTAAAAACTACTATTGAAAAATTGGATTAGTAAGTAATCTCTCAGAGCAGAACACACTATTTTTGGTTCTATTTTATTTATTTTGTTAAAATAAAATAATAATTATTTTTTGATTTGCCTCAATGGGTCCCTTTCCTTGTTGCTTGGCCGCAGTTATAACGGGTTTCCTAATTAATTCATTTTTAATAAACTAGACACAGCAATGAATTACCTTATTTCTTCTAACAGAAGACCCACCTTTAATTAGAAGACCCCCCTCCATTATAAGACCTCTTTTGAGGAGGGTTGAACAATATAAGACCCGGGTCTTCTATTAGGGGAAATACTGTAAGCTTTAAAAATAATTTTTTTTTTAGCTTGAGGCTAAACGCAGTGTCGAACGCTGATGGCCTCTTTTTGTTTTAAATTTTAATATGCTCATTTTTGACCACAAATGCTGATTTTTTGCCAAAAAATAACAATTATTGAGATAATTTTAAGAAATTCTACTCGAATGGGTGTCCCCGGTGGTGATGATAGGCGCCCTATTTTGAAAAAATTTGAGATAATATGAGGAAATCTACGGTACAAGACTTCCGGCGGTGCTGATTTCGCTACCAAATTTTTTTTTTAAAACTAAGAAATTTACATACAAAATAGCATAAAAATTTCACTTTTGTAGAAAGACCTCATAGTAATTTTTAACAAAAGTTAATTTTAAAAAAGCGATGAAAAAGATGAAGACAACCGGCATAGAACTCCAGACAATGACTTAATAAAACTGTAACACTAACCGCTAAACCACACCTGTTAGGAGACAGAACAATAATAAAAAGTCCATTCTTAAGGGTTTAATTTTTTTCGGTCTTTTCGTCCAGATTTGGGAAAAACTTAAACGAAACGAAAAATCGGAAACTCATAAAGTGCCGAAAAATACGGAAAACGAAATTTCGTGCAGCCCTGGTTGGCATTTTCAAAATGTTTGGCATTTTTAATAAGCGCTCGCTGCTCCCTTTCTGCGTACGCACCGCACCGTCTCTCTTTCTCTTCACTCTCACTCTTTTTTTCTATCTGCGTCTGCCACCATGCTATCCCTTTGCTGCCAATAGCAGCCCATTGCTACGATGCATAATCGATCATTTCTTTGTATTACTGCTATTTTCCCTATCTCTCTCTTTCTTTTCTGGCACTCTTGCCTCTTTCTTTATCTTCCTCTTTTTTTTCCTCTCGTTGCCTGCCGGCAATTTTCCCTTTGTCTCTCCCCTTTTTTTGGTTTTGGTTTCTCTGCCCTCACTTATTTGTCAACACATAAAAACAAGCGACAGTCCGTCCCTTCCAATACATCTCCACTCAGTTTTCCCATTCATTTTATGTCATTGCTGCCCAGTTTTGACGCTTTCTTCCCATCCATTGAGGCGCTTTCCTGTTAATATTTGGCATTTTCGCTTTGGCATTTTTGTACATTTTTCTAAGCCTATTGTCCAAACCCCCGGCGGATTTGTCGTTTAGCATAAATAGACGGGAACCATCCAACCGGACCGATTCGTCTCCAGTGCCAAAATGCCAAAATCTATTCTTTAAGCTGAAGGCCCGTTTTTCGAAAAAAATGTTTCTTGGTACATTCTTTCTTCATCGATGAATGCCTATCTTCTTGGTAACATTCGAAAAAGCTTAAGTCTTGAGAATGATTAGTAGAATAAATAGCGGAGAGTTGCGACGAAAAAAAAACTTACAGAGCAGGAAACATAAATTAATAAATAACTTTTGGTTCGATATTCGAACTTATACAGGCTTGAAACTTTCCATGATACCAATAATTACGACATTACCGATCAAGAAGACAGTCCAAGAAACAATAAAACTCGGGACACGCAACCCATTGAAATTTACATAGTTAGACCTATTATGGCTTTATTTTGGTGTATTTTGGAGAGGCTAATTATTTAGACTGGAACATCAGGGGTGTCGCATTTGTTCTTGTTTTAAGAAATTTTCTTATTTCAGGCACATTGTTTTTATTTTACCATTTATGGGTAAAATCTGTTAACAAACCTGCCATAAATTTTCAAACTTTCACCTGGTGACGCCTATCGGCACTGCCGACCCTTTCTTTTTCGAAAATAAAATTTAATGTCTTATTTTAAAACAGCTAAAAAAGTTGCCGTAGGTATTATATTCCGCAAACAGTTGATTTTGGTGAATAAATTTGCTTTTTAAAGCTTTGTGGTCGCGTTTTAAAAAATGTTCTTATTTTGACCAGTCATTTTTTTATTTTGGAAAATTACCAATGCGACCCCTGGGATTCATGTATATTATTATAATGGCCTAATGATAAATGCTTACTAAAAAAGCCAAAAATTTAAGAATTTAAATTTTTTGTGTCTTTTTTTAGGCGCCTTTTTGGCGATTTTTTATACCTAAAAATGACATCCTCAGTGATGATACATTCAATGCAATGTTGGCTAAATTATGGCTTTTATGCATCCCAAGTAATGGGGCACACTTTTTAAATTCTTTTTGTGTGCCTTTTTGTTGGTTTTTTTCAAATTTGGTGTGCGACCCCCAAAACAGGATAGTACCCTCAATACACCGTGGCGCCTATGCCTCACCAACAAAGCCTCCCATTCCATGCTATAAAATGTTGTTAATTTTCTGTACTCATCAGAAAACACACATAATTTAAAAAGGGGGACATTACCATATATTTTCAATTGTAAATAGCCTCTTTCTGTCTAATTAGGCATTAAATGACCAATTAAATTTTTGCCTTAAGATTTTGGTAAATTATTCTTTCTAATTGCTTTGACAATGTTTGCAACTGTTGTCACCGAATTTGAGTATCAAAAGTTGAAGAGTGCTCACAATGCATTGCAGCAAAAAGTGGACAAAATGGAGGAAAAATTTTCGATGAAAATATGGGAAAAAGAAAAAGAGGTGATGTTCATTTCTCTTTAAATTTTTTGTTTGTTGTTGTGTTGCTGGGACAATATTTTAACCTCAGAACTTTTCAAGTCCGAAAGTTCTTAAAATGGATTAATTCGAAAAAAAATTTTCAAAAATTCTTAATAGAGGAGGAGGGTATACTACTCGGAATATTACCATCTTTTCCGTCTCCTCATTAAAAAAACTAAATATTTTAAAACTCCAACATAAACACGCTGTGATGTTTCGTAAATGCTTACACTTAGGTACCCTTCGCAAACCCGGAATCATATAACTAGCTAAACCCACCAAATTAAACAGTCCTGGTATCGTTCGACAGCTTTATAACAGGGATGGGATTCGTACTTATTTTCAAAGTGCTGTACTTGGCTTTCATGCATTGGAAATTTGAAGCGTATTTTTACAAAATGCCAAATTCTAATGAATAAGGAGCGGATTTATATCAGAGTTCGCAGATTTCCTTATTTATAAGGATTGTCCTTATTTAAGCCTAGGATTCTTATTTTGTCCTTATTTCCTACTCTGAGGTAAAAAATTTAGAAAAATGACTATTTTTACAACTGTTTTGAAGCGATTTTGTTATTATATATTTTTAATATGCTGAAAACAGTTGATTTTTTTGAATAAAAATCCTAGTTAAGGCTTTGGAAGCGTGTTTTAAAAAGTCCTTATTTGGGACCCCAAATCCTTATTTTTAACCTGCGATGTCCTTATTTCGGAAAATTTTATCTGAAATTTATATGGACAAAAAAATCTCAAAATGAAGGTAAAATTTCTCAAATTTTTTCAGATTTTTTCAAACCTTTAAAATATCATGATTAATTTGCTATTTAAAGGCAAAGGAAAAAATATTTGCCAAGATATTCAAATCTTTAATTTTTATATCGTACTTTTTTGAAAATTTTTCTAATGTTGATTATTAGGGGTATATATTAGCGATCCCATTTGTATTTATTTTTAAGAAATGTACTGATTTGAGCTCAATGTAATTATTTTGGTCTTATTTCTTATTCTGAGGTGAAAAAAAGAAAATATTATAATTTTTTACTATTTTTTGAAGCAATTACATTAATATTTTTCAATTTTCCCCGGCGGCGCCTATCGGCACCGCCGGACATTCAATCCTTTTGGAATTTTCCAAAATAAGACACAAAAGTGATTATTTTTGGGAAAAATCTGTTAACAAATCGGCCATAAATTTTCAAAATTTCTCCCGGTGGCGCCTATCGGCACCACCTGACCTCCACTCGCGCAGTTTTTCTCAAAATTTATAATTTTAAAAATCTTAGAATTCTCAAAAATTTGTCATTTTTTAGCAAGTTTGTTACCAAAATAATACTTAAAAAATTTTCTCTGGGGGTGCTTGTTTGCATTCGCCCCACCCAAGTCAAGTGCTGTCGATTGACACCAGGATAGACTTTATTATGAATATTTTAATTATTTTCACTAACATTTTCAGATTTACCAACTGAAAGCGACGAATGTGGCATTTCACAAACGAATGGATGAAGCTTTTGAGAAAATTACAAAATTTAGTGAAATGGTAAGCAAATTGTGTTGATTATGTCTGGAAGATTCTCGAATTTAATTTTTTGGTTTTGTGAAATTGAATTTTTCTTTAAAACACCAAATAATAGGCCGGTTCGGCGCTGTCCACTTTTTGAAGCTATAACTTTTTTCTAAGTCTGCCAATTTAAGCATAACTGGTCTCACTTAAAGCCCTAACTGTTCTGTATAGTCTATTCAAAAAATCAAGAAAATTCATCCAGGCATAAAAAAGTTATGGCTGTCGCGCTTAACCGGCCAGAAAAATTAATTTAACAGGTTGATAGACTCTGTCAAACGCTTTCGAATAATACCTAAATTATTTAAACTTTTTGTGGTTTTGTTTTTTATTTAAATATATTTATACTACGAACTTAGACAATAAAATTGAATAGCTTATTTTTTGGTCCTAAATATTCCGTATGATCTCAGTTTTTGTCATTTGGTGTCCAAGGAAAAGAGTTAAGTGTTTTAAGTTAGCCTAGCCTGAGGACCAGCCTAAACGACCCTCGATGCTTTTAGGAAATCGGTCATTTCGAAAAATTAGAGGGCAAAAAGAATTTATATAAAAAAAAAATTGTTAACCTTAGCCTATTTTTCCATCATTTTAGCTTGAAGTGCGAATGATGACTTATGAGCCGGAGGAAATAATAGCGAACAATGACCAATTTATGGCAGCAGAAATTGACGAGGTGGGGGAGGTGGAAGATGAATAAAAGACAACATTTATGATCAGGGTTCCCAGATGAAAATTTTCAAAATTATCATTTGGTTGGCAAAAAATGATCAATTGGGGTCAAAAATCATCATTTTAAAAATTTCATTCCAAAAGCAAAAAAAAAAAAGAAGTAAAAGGGGGCCGGTGGTGCCGATAGGCGCCACCGGGGAAAATTTTGAAAAATTGAGTGTATAAACCCGTAAACCCCGTACGGGTCAAGCAAAAAATTGCTTGCGGGTTTTTTCCCCTTCTGATTGTTTCCATACTCGTACCATGCTGGTAGCGGGTTTGGAACCCTAGTTTTAAGCAAGTTGTAGCCATAAAAATTTAAAAAAATCTTTTTGGTTGTCATTCTTAAAACTTTTTTATGATCGTCCAAATTAAGCGATCTTCATATCATTCGATAGCTATTGAAGAGCTTAATTAAAAAGAAAAATTTCTTCAGTTTCAACAAAGTACAAAAAAAAATTTTTTTAACGAAAACCCCTCCAAAAATTATAAATTATGGTTCATGGGTTGAATAAGAAAAAATAAGTTTTGGCTCATTAAACTGGGCTACGCCAAAATCCTGCGCCGAACTGACTCCGATACATTTTGCAGAATGCTCATCATACTCCCAATCTGATCATGCAACAACAGACAATGCAGGACCATAACTTACAATTTGTGAATATGCTTAGTAAGGTGGGAAGAGAAATTATTTTTTGTACTTTTTTTTTTCTTTATAAAATAGTTTTAAGCAAAAAAAAAACATCCTTAACATTAAGAAGGGGAATGGCATAAAGCGATTGTTATTATAATGTTCAAATTTTTTTTTCAGTTTTAGCCAGCAGATATAAAAAAACATCAGTTTGCCTCGTCCCCCCCCCCCCCCTTCCTCCTCCTCTTAATCTGCTAAACGCTTTAAATCTTGAAAGAACTCCATAATAAAAATTTAAATTTTTAAATAAATTTTAAACTTTTTCTTTGTTAATCTCTAGGATTTCAAAAATTAAAAAAAATTCGTGGATGACGATGCGGAAGCGGTCGGGGCGGGGGGGGGGGGGGAGGAGGTCCCCCTTTACATAATAAATTAATAAAATTGAAAAATAATTTAAATAAAAAATAAAAAAAAATTTCAGTGTGCCAATGTTGAAGGAGAGCAATTGGGCAAAGTGGAGGAACAAGAAGTAGAAGAAGAACAACTACAACAACAGCAGCAGAGTATGAACGGACAATTGTGTGGGATGGAAAAGGAAGTGAATGGTGAAGAAAATGAAGCACAACAAGGAGCAGTGAAATACAGGGGCCAATTGAAAAAGGACCATACGGTAACATACCGTATAGAAAGGCAGCAAGTTTTTACTAGGGTAGCACGGTATATGTACCCTCCACGAATACCGGTACTGGAAAAGTCGGTACCGGTACTGGGTCTTTTGCCCGGCACCGGTACCAACCGGTTACTTTTCTAAAGCAAATTTTTTCGTGTACGGACATTTCGCCACCGGACGTTTCGCCACCTAAGCAGAAATCGGATCTTTCGCCACCTAAGCAAAAATGGACGTCTCGCCACCAGTTTTGCCACCTCTAAGAAAAGCCACCCATTTGCCTTCAAAAAACTCAAATGTGTTGTCACTACTCCATTCAATGCTAAAATTTTAATTTTGGCTTATGTGGCGAAACGTTCTTTTTTGGTTTGGGTGGCGAAATGTCCGGGTGGCGAAATGTCCTATAGCCAATTTTTTTGAAAAAGAAGATACATTTTTTTTTTTTTGGTCAATTTTAATATTAAAATTTTATAAATAATCACATCACTTGACGAATGAATCTATTTCATTTTTTTTCTCAATTATCCTTTTCTCTTCCTTCCTCAGTGTTAAAACTTTGTTTTTTTTTTGTGTATTTTAGGATGCTACTCAAGGGTGGTCACGGACACCGATTTTTCATACCTTATGGACATATCCGTTGGGTTCATATCCCTGCCCGTTTGTATCCTTCCCTGTTTTTAGTCATATCCGTCCGCGGATTTATCCGCATTTTAGGAAAAGTAATTTTTGACAAAAAAAAAATCTTGCTCAATAAATATAAAGCGTAAATGTAAATCTACATTTTTTCTAAAAACATGAAATAACAGCATCTTTAAGGGGTTTTTAAGAAGGGTTGCCCGATGAAAATTTCATATCATCATTTTGGCTGGCAAAAATCATCATTTTTGAAAAAATTATTCTAAAGGCAAAAGAAATCAGTAAAAAGGATCATTTTTCGAATCAATGAGGTGAGAGCCGGAGGTGCCTTTAGGCGCCACCGTGGAAAATTTTAAAAAATTGGTCTTATTTTTCTTTAGGATTTTTGCATAAAAATGGCGATTTTTCATAATTTTTATCAAAAAATCTCAAAATGTTTATTTTTTGGTGCAAAATCTGCTAAAATACACCCAAATTTTTAAACTTTTCCCCGGTGGCGCATATTCCCCGGTGGCGCCTATCAGCACCACCGACTCCTGCCCCTTTTGAATTAAAATTTTTTTTGATGCTTTTCTGTGAATTTTTGCTTTTAAAATAATTTTTTCAAATGATGATTTTGACCACAAAAGATGGGTTTTTGCCAGCCAAATTATTATTTGAAACTTTTCATCTGGGAACCCTGTTTTAAATGGACCAGGCTAAAGAAATTTCGAATTTTATTATTAGATAATGAAAACGTTGCTTTACCCATTACATAATATAGAATACAATCATAGTTACTTGTACTTTTTCATTGTACATTAATACCTAAACTGGGTCTATAATTAAAGTTCATTTAAAAAAATCATATTTTTATATAAATTTTTGTTTAATATTATCGGTTATTCATACAAATGATGATTTATAAAAATAATATTTTTAGAGCGGAATACGACGAGTTTTTTACAAATGCGCCCATTGTCCAGAGACTTTTCGTTGGCAATCTGTGCTTATTCGACATGAGCGAATTCACACGGGCGAAAGACCATTTGAAGTGAGTTTGATTAGAGGAAAATAAATTTAATAAAATAATTCAATAGTAAATGGGCAAGTTCGATCGAATACGTTGTTTTCCCCCCTTGAAATTAACTAATTTTTGCAGGATATAGACCTTAAATGACAAAATTTCCAAATCTTGAGGCTTAATCCGAGTGAGAAAATCAGCATTTAAAAAAAAGATAGATTGGCACTTTCTTGAGAAATGGAGTTCACCTTTTTGAGCAAATCGGGACTAGGAAATTTCTGATTTTTCAAAAAATTCCGAAAATTAATCTATTTAACCCGACCGATACGAAGTCCCCCTTTTTTAGCCCCTCATATGAACGAAGTGGGGGGGGGGACCCCCCCCCCCCCCCTAAACAGGTATGAAATGGAGGGAGCAAATGAAAAAAATTCAATGAAAATTAAGCAAATTTCTGAATTATTTCTGTTTTCAACTTTTTTTTTTTTTTTTGTACTGCCTTCGGAACCCTTCTTCACGCATTTTTATTTAAAATACATGTTTTTTTTAAATTGTATAGTGCGATAAATGCGGCAAAGAATTTTCACGGGTCAGCACTTTGAACATTCACCAGCGCATTCACTCGGGCGAAAAGCCATGTGAAGTGAGTAAAAGAAAAAAAAAGAGGCAAATGAACATTAGGTTACCAATTTTCGAAAGTTGTCCTGAAATAGGGCCTAGGGATTTTTTATACAATACAAATAAAATGATTTTTACGAATTTAAAATACAATGAAAAAGGGTTCTAAGGCTTAGGGTTGTAACATTTGTAGCCTACCTCCATTTCAGCTTTTCTTAAATTTTAATTCCGAAAAATGTAAAATTTTGCAAAAATTAAAATGCCAAAAAAAAGAATTTCACTTGAATTTTTTTTCCTCCCTTCAGTGTCACTTTTGTGGCGTACGCTTCACACAGGACAGCCAATTGAAGACACACATTCGAATTCACACGGGCGAAAGGCCATACAAAGTAAGAAATACCGAATCAGGTAAATCCGATAAAAATCGGCTCGACTTGACTCGACGAAATACCCTAATTAATTTTCAAACATTTCAAATTTACTTTTAAGCATCGTAATTTAATTGATTTTTTCGGGTTAGGGTATACGACAAATTTATCTCTGGTATCAGGGTCACCCCAAAAATCGCCGGCCAAAACGTCGCTGAAAAAATTGCTAAAAAACCTTGAATTTTTTTTAATTCCTATAAGTTTTTTCTTGAAGAAATTTCTGAAAAACATCAAGCAAATTCTTAAAAAATTAAAATTTCAATTTTTTTTTTTTTGGAAATTTCAGATTATGGGTTTTCCGAAAAAGACGCGAGAACACACCCAAAGTGTTTCCATGATATAATAACGAATTAATTTGAATTTTCTTCTTTGTTAGTGCACTTATTGTGGTCACAAATTCGCACGTGCTGGCAACTTGAAAACCCATCTTCGTCTCCACACGGGTGAAAAACCGTTCATGGTGGGTCTACATATTATGATTTATCCATTTTTTGATGATTTTGAAGGTCAAAGATTTTGAGTGTTTTTTTTGTTGATAAATTTGGCGATTTTTCCACAAATTGCTTAGGTTTATGCAAAATCAATTACTAAAATGCACTCAAAAAGAAAAAAGCACCCCATAAGAAAAAACATTTTTAGATTTTTATATAAATTTAAAAAAATATAATTTTTTTTTTTTTGTTTTTTTTATATAAATTTAAAAAAATATAATTTTTTTTTTTTTGTTTTTTGTATTTGATTAAAATGGCCAACTTATCACGATAGTTATTAAACAAACAAACAAATCATTATGTAATATAACAATATATTTAATAATTATATATTTATTATTATTAGTGCTCACATTGTGGCAAGCAATTTACGCAGTCAAGCCAACTGCAAATTCACCTTCATGTTCACTACAGAAAACATAAAGTGAGCATAAATAAATTTAAAAATAATAATATATTTTAAATATTATTTTTAGTGCGAAATTTGTCAAAAAAGTTTTGCGAAAGATTTCCAGCTGAAAAATCACATTATCAACACTCACCAGCAGAATGTAATCATGTGCTGATCCAAAATGATTTTATAACTATTCAAGAAAAAAAAAGACCCATTCACTTTATTTTGGCCTTTTTGTTGATTGATGAACATAATTTGATAAAATAATATTATTTATTTCCTTTAATTAAATATTGGGTTAAAAAGAAAAATTCATTAAGGTTTGAAATTGCAATTTCCTTAAACGGTCAGTTAGTAAAAAAGATTTAATCTGAAAGAATATTCCCCCTATTATTGCATTTTTGTTACATAAGAAAAAGCTCATTTTTTTAAAGATTACTTTGCTTATTAAACGATTTGAATTTTGTTTTTTAATAATATACGTAATTATTTTTGGCAAAAATCTAAATTTTGCCATTGTAAGGGTACTTCTTAATTTACTGTGAAATAGTATAAAAAAAACAAAACAAAGTTCATGTCCCTCTCTCTACCTTATACATTTTTGTTCCATATTTTCTTTATATTTAGCCATTTTCGTATTTTAATCCATTTTTCTGGTTTTCATTTAATTCAAAATTTTTAGAAGATTCAATTTAGGTGGATTTTGTTCATTTGTTTTTGGCATTTTTTCATTTTCCCATTTCCATTATTCCAACTCATGCTTTTTATTCACATTTATACTACTAATTTTTGTATAAATTATCGTGTTATTTTATTAATATCCTTTTTATTGTCTGTTGGAACTGCTGGCAATTTTCGGCCGTCGTCGACTGTTTCGGTTGGGCCAATTATCGCCGTCGGCAGTGTCTTTGTCGCCTGGCAGGTTCCTTCCTCTCTGTGCGCTCATAATCAGCAGAGAATTATGTGCTATTTTGCAAACAATTTAATACGTTTTATTAGGGGGACGACAAATTATGGCAACTATTACAATATTATTGTATGCACAAAACCCTCTCATTTCTTACAGAAAACATATCAAAATATTAATTAATTGCATTTTTATTTTTGCTTTTTGACTTTAATTTAAAAACAATTTTTCAAAATTATATAAAATATAATTGTTACTTATTATCGTGCTGCCGCATTAGTTAAATATATACTAGAGACCGGATTTTTCAAATCCGCAAGGCCGGGCCGGGCTGACTTTTTCAAAAACAGCAAGGTTCCGGGCCTTGCCGCTCAAAACCTTGTCAACCTTGTAACCTTGTCAACCTTGTTTTTTTCCAAAAAAACGCAAGGCCGGGTTGCCGGGCCTTGCAAAACCTTGTACAGGGCCCGGCCTTGTCCGGTCTCTAATATATACAGAATTTTCGACTAAATATTGTCATAACTTTACTCAAAAGCAATTAAATCACATAATCTTAATTTCATTGAATTTAAAGTTGTTATGTCAATTTTTTCCACTATTTTGCCCATAATTTTTTATAATTCAATGAAATTTTTTTGAAATTTACCAAGCAAATAGTGCCATTTAATAGCTTTCGAATGATTTAATTTAATTGTTTATGAGTAAACTTTTGAGATGATTTAGTCGAAATAAAAATCGTAAACTGTGGCAAAATATCAACGAAATTTTGAGCAATTTTTTTATTAAATAAGTTCAAAAGTTCAATATTTTTTCTCCCACTGACAAATCAAATACATTTCAAGGTATATTATTATATTTTTTATATGTAAAAACCTAAAGAATTTTCGAGAACTATTTTGGAAGATATATTTTTAATTTTTTAAAATTTTATCAAAAATTTTCTCAAAAAGTTCAAATTTTTATTTTTTTAGGATATATATTTTTTTAATTTACAAAAGTTGTTTCTTAAGGGGTGTAAATTCTGAAATCCGAAGCAAAAAAAAGAAGCGAAATATGAATGAAAATATGCACCAAAATGCCAAATATGCATGAAAAAATGCGCCCTAGAAGCGTCAAAGCATGTTAAAAATACGTTTTTCGTGCTTATTAGTCCATTGCATTTTAGCAAATAAAAATATCAAAAAATCAATTCCGATTTCGGGAGATTTCGACTGGAATTCCGATTTCGGATTTTTGAAATCAGAGATCGGCTACATCCCTGATGTATACCAAATAAATCCTTTTTTGTTTTATTTATGTCTATTGGTTTTCCAAATTTTGACATATATATTATAGCTCAATGAGATATTTTTTTTCGCAAATTTTTTCATATAATTATGCTTAATTTAATTTGAATTTATTTTATTTATTTACTTTTTTTGTCATCGCCAGAGGGTGCCTTACAAAAACGGTCTTTTCTTTTTTCAAAATTTGCTTCGCCTTTGTTCCTCCCTTCCTCTGCTGTTCTGTGATGTGTGATAATATGAACACACTCACCCTCCCCCCCCCCCAGCAAAAACCGGTCAAATTTCGCTGGGCAATAAATGCGGTGCAATGCCTTTTAAACAGTGTGTGGTTTGGCGGCCCATTTTCCGCCAGCATTAAAAACTTCTCAGTGTGCTTTAAACACCAAAACAACTTTTTGTTCAGCTAAGCGAAATAAAATTATTACATAATTAAAGGGGGCGACCAGGGGAGGGAAAGGGGGAAAGACCACCGAATTTGTGGGGGGGGGGCAACAGCAGCAGGAGGCATTTTGCAAAATTGGGCATCAAAAATTGAGGGAAAATGGGCAACCATTTTAGTGAAAAATGGGACTTCAGGCCAAAAAAACAAGTTAGATTTTTTAGACATATATATTTTTTTGATATTTTTAGACTTCGGAAAATTTTCAGAAAATTGACTCAGATTTTTGTGATATAGGGAAAAAGATGAAAATAAACGTGGATTTACCATTTAATACAAAAAAAAATATATTTATAATAAAAAATATATAATATTTTTTCGAATAAACAATTTCTTTTAAAAGCTTTTATTAAAATTTTATATAGAAACGATTCGAAAAACTGGATATAAATTATTATTCATATATTCTAGAAAAAAACAAATTTTCATTACTAAGAAAAACCAAAAATTCTATTATTTAGCAATAAAAATGAGGATTTTCATAATTTTTTTTATTTTCTTCGGTCTATTAAATTATTTTTCACGAGACTCTACTGTGTCAGCAATGCAAAACATCCAAGGAAGTATGTGTAAAAAGTTATTTGACTATATAGATTTATTAACTTATATTATGTTACGAAATATTTTTATTAGAACTTTATTTTAATGTTTTTTTTTTCTTTTTTTTTCAGCCGAATGTAAACGGCACATTCATTGTCCCGACAAATTGTTCTGTTTGGAAGGATTTTGTGTGAGCGCGCAAGAGTTGGCCAACGAATTGCACCTTTTCTCATTTTCCGTTGCACGTCCACGGAATAATCGAATGCGAAGAAAATGAAAATCGAAATTAAAAAATAAGTAAATTCATTAAAGAAAATTCATATTCATATTTCTTATCATTGTACTTAAAAGGTTCAACGTTTTATAAATGGGTTTTTGTCTAAAATAAAATCAATTGAATTTATAAAATAATTAAAAAAATGAATTTCTTTAATATGAGAAATGACTTACAAATAAGAGAATCTAAATTTCTAATTATTAAATGAGCCAAAATTTTTATTAATTTATTAAATTCATATTATTTATCTTACATTTTTCAAAAATATTGAAATTTCCAGCTTGGCAAAAATGGAAATTTTGATTTTCTATTTCAAAGAATTCATATTAATTAAAAAAGTAAAGGAAAATGATCAAAATATTTTATTGGCCAAATTTTATTTATTATTCATCAAGCAAAATATATGAATAAATATGGTTGGGTTTTCCTTGCTTATATTTGTGTTGCCGATCACTTTTCGTTTTCTCTTTTTGCCATGAAAGCATTCATTGGAATATGCCTTTGGCAGCCGATTTGGTGTCCTCTGGCAAAGTGTCCACATATTTCATGATCTCTTCAAATTTGGCGCTGAATGGCTTCCCCTTTTGTCGCTCAATTTGTTTGACACGCTGTCTCACCTTTGTTGTATATAAAGCTCATTAATTACATTGCCTCAACCCAATTAATTTGACAACTCATTAGTAAGATAATTAATCTATAATTACGTCAGCCGGAAGTTTCGCAACTTGTGGCGGGTCAGGAATTTGGTCAACGACATTTTCCGGCAGCGTGCAAATGATCGAGTCAATTCGCTCCATTTTTTGCTCCGCACTCAATGATGCGTCGTCGTGGATTTGCTGGATTTTGACCAACACGTCTTTTGGCAGTGCCTCTTTGATATTGGTCGGCAACGGTGCCTAAAAAATAAACATTATTATTTTGTTTGTTTAAAATAACAATATAAATACATTTTCTTTAACATAAGGGCATTTCGCATGTTCCATTGTGGGCTAATGAGGGAATAATAAATTTATGTAAAATAGCTAAAAACAAATAAAAAAATATGTGCGAAATTAATTAATCCTTTAATTTAATAGGAATAAAATTTTTTAGAAGAAAATGAGAGAAATTGCATATTGGCATCTCTGGATATCAGCAAAGGAGATGAACAGATTGTTGGATGGATCCCATACAGAGTATTCAATTATAGTGCTTAAACCAAGCTTGCCTTTGGAATACGATTTACCGGGCATTAATTAGAGTTTTTCTGTTTCAGTTTGAATTGTACCGAAAATTAAAAATACCCGGTTTTCAATTCAAGTCGGTTAACCTAACTAAAAAGATCCGATTTAAAAGAATTTGTCGAATCGACAAACTTTACTTATTCACAGTCCGTATCAGAGATGCACGAAAATCTCAAAAAAAAACTTTCTCGAAACGAAAACGAAACGAAAAAGTTCTTTCTGAACGAAACATGAAACGAAAACGAAAAAATAAATTTTCAAAAACCGAAAGCGAACCCAAAACGAAAATTTTTTTTCCGGACGAGACGAAAACAAAAAATCGAAACTTAAAAAATACCGAAAAAGCCGAAAACACAAAAATGAAAAGCGCACCCACGTTTTGCCAACTGCACATTTTGTAGATTCGGCCAAAAAATAAATTCTTTCGAATAATTTCATGTCTAATTGGGTCAGACGACTAGAAAAAAAATGAAAATGGCTTTTTGAAAGTTAAATTTTGGCCGTGTCGGCAAAACGTGGGGAGGCGAAACGAAATTTCGTGCACCCCTGGTCCGTATCCGGCATGGACTGCCTACAATATAGAGATTTGATTATTAAAAAAGATCCGGAATGGTTATTAAAACCTAAAAGGAATATCAAATAACAATATCCTTAAGGAATGTTGGTAGGTAAAAAAAGTATGCCCCCACAGCATTCAAAAAATCATTGACTGGACAAACAACCACAAAAATGACGAATCAAAATGCAAGACAATCACTTCTTCTTTTTTTTGTGCCCAAATTTTGTCTGTTAGATGCTTTTATACTCCTCCATACACAGAGTCCGCCCCGCTCTCCTTTTTTTCCATAGCTGCGTTATATAACTGATAACAACTCAAATTGGATGAAAACAGCAGCACCAGCATGGCTCCTCACCATTGCAGATGGGCGAAACGCAACACAGCACACACACCTTAAAATAATGGGTCGGTCGGTGATGGTGGCGTGGTGGGGGTGGCGGCGGTGTTTTCGCGTACCATCCACTTGCCCACCGGTCCCGCCTTTTATATACATAATGACCCCCTTAGGCGCGATGTCAATGATGATCTGACGTCGGAGGACTTTGACTTCCATCTTTCTATCTTTCTCTCTCTCATTGTCTCTCTCTCTCACTCACTCTCTCTCTTCCCCCCCCCCCCCCCCACTCTCTACTCATTCTCCTCTCTTTCGCTCACTCTCTCTCTTCCCCCCCCACTCTCTACTCATTCTCCCTCTCTTTCTCTCACTCTCTCTCTTTCCCCCACTCTCTACTCATTCTCCCCTTTCTCTCACTCTCACTCTCTCTCTTTCGCCCACTCTCTACTCATTCTCCTCTCTCTCTCACTCTTTCCTCCACTCTCTATTTGTGGTTGTTTATCTCGATTTTTGATTTGACCAAAATTTACGCGACCCTCTGTGCTAATATGTATGTAGGTTATATATTATGTACTATCCTTTATCATCATCATCACTTAATTTTCGCAATCATCAACAATAATCATCCTAATTACCCTCCTCCCCCCCCCCCCCTTTTTTCCCCTCGTCCCCCTTATCAATCCCCAATATTTTTGTTTACCCAATTACAGAGCGGTCCAGCAGCAGTGCAAAGAGGTGACCAAATTTGCTGAGTTTGCGCAAATATGTATTGGAAATAAAGAAATAATGTGGAAAAATTAAAGAATTAAACTAATTGAGTAACTGGTGCTAGGTCGTTTCGTAAAGTCGCCATTTTTTACAGATTTTTCGTCCATAATTCTTCATAACTTTGTTTAAAATAACCAAATTTAAAGATCTTGGTATTGTCCGATAGCTTTGGATCTATTAGTCTTTCAAATCAGGGATGTCATCACCAAAACCCAAAAACCCGGCTCTTGTAAAAACCCGGCACGGGCCCCAAAAATCCGGCAAATGCCGGGTTTTTAAGGCAAAATGGCATCCCTGTTACAAATGCCCTTATCAAAAGCTCTTGAACAATACCATGATTGTAAAATTTGGTTGCTTTTGAACAAAAAATGACGATTTTTTTCAAAAAATTTATAAAAATGGCGCATTTACGAAACGCCTATGGTGGCGGAATTTACAAAACGACCCAGCACAGAATATTTTATATTTTTGTTTAGCAAATAATTTAAAACAAAAAAAGCTTTTATACATTGTTAGAATATGTATTTATTTAAATACATCGAATGAAAATTATTTATATAAATATAAAAAGGGAAGCAGCCGTTTATTTTGTGTACAATGTCATCTTGACTGTATCTCACAATTTTGGAAAGAATTGCTATACTGACGGCCCAATAGCATGCATCATTTTTTTCACTTTTCCTATTATCCCGTTTGATGAGAGCCATATCGTAAATCGAATATCTTGGTTCATTTTAGTCTAACTTTTCTTAAATTTTCGGATGTATATTATTCGAAGGAAATTTTGTTTTTTTTACCCATCAAAGCTTTAATAACCCTTGTAAACGAAAAGCATATTAATGATCACAAATTATGTCATGTCCAATTCATAATAACTCTTCTTTATGTCGATTGTTTTTGGGCCACATTATTTCGCCGCTGATGGTGGTATTAGGGGCTACAAAATAAATTTCAAATTTGTATAATTTAAATTTATTACCAAATTTTGTGGGTTTATGATGGCCTGCTGTTGGTCCATTGGCAATGATTGGACATATGCTTCGAATTCCTTTTGCTTCGCTTTCAATGACTTTCCTTTTTGGCGCAATATTCGTTTTATCTCCTTTTTAACCTAAATTTGAATAGTTGATTTTTTAAAGATTTTTGAAAGCATATAAAAAAATTGATGCAATTTAATCCTTTTTTCCGATGTCCAATTAGAGGATTTATGAGACAAACAAACGACTTGAAATTTTTGATGAAATGGATGTTCAGCAATGCCGAAAAGTGATGATGAGGATGAGGACATTTTAAACACATAATCAAAATCAAATTCATACCAAAAAATTTTTGACCTCTACGTTCAATTTTCAAAATTTTAAGGCAAATTTAAAATTTTTCCAGTTGGCTTTTTTTTCAAAAAAAGGAAAAGAAAAAAAAAGTTTAAATGGTTCTACAAAATACGTCTTCTATAAATAAATTATTTTTTTCAATTTTTATATTGTGGATCCTATTTTTTTTTTCTCGCGCCAGCTCTGTGTAAGCCTAGAAGCTTTTTGAAAAATTGCTTTTTGCCACTAATAATTCCTTCTTTGCACTCATGATCGATCCCATGAGCTGCTAGAATGTTATAAAAATTTTGCATCACTCACATTCGCTGGAAGATTGGCCAAATTGGGCGCGTCCGGGATTTTGTCTAACACTTCTTCAGGCTGTTCCGTCATAATTTGGTCAATTTGCTCAGCCTTTTCGCGCATTGCCAATTGGGCATTGCTGTGAATAGCCATAATTTGTGCCACGACATTGTCCGGCAAAACTGCCAAAACATTGGGCGGAAGTGGGGGCTGAAATTGAGATAAAAAATAAATGAACGGATTTTTGAAAATCCCTAAAAGGGTATTAATCGAATTTTATTTTCCGTAAATTTTTTAGGAATGCTTAAATTTTTGAATTGGAAATCCGCTGCCCTATCTTGTTCACTTTTTTTTACCAAATTTTGTGGGTTTATGATGGCCTGCTGTTGGTCCATTGACAATGATTGAACATATGATTCGAATTCCTTTTGCTTCGCTTTCAATGACTTGCCTTTTTGGCGAAATATACTTTTTATCTTCTTTTTAATCTAAATAGCATTGTTATCAATTAAATTAATTTTATAACTTTGTGCCAACTCCCATTGGGTTCATGTTTGCGCATTACATTATGCCAACAATAAGCCGGTGACTTTTTTTAAAAATTACGGTTTGGTCGAAGAATAAATAAATGGCTGGGTCCCAAATAAACCCTTATAAGGGCCTAGAATTGTAAAAATTTAAGCGGCTATAACCGGAATCGATTGTAAAGCATTTGGTTTGCATCGCTCACATTCGCTGGAAGATTGGCCAAATTGGGCGCGTCCGGGATTTTGTCTAACACTTCTTCAGGCTGTTCCGTCATAATTTGGTCAATTTGCTCAGCCTTTTCGCGCATTGCCAATTGGGCATTGCTGTGAATAGCCATAATTTGTGCCACGACATTGTCCGGCAAAACTGCCAAAACATTGGGCGGAAGTGGGGGCTGAAATTGAGATAAAAATAAATGAACCTATTTAGACTTTTATGCATCTAATTTATACTTTCTAAAATTTTTATATATGTTTAATGTGACCGTTCTTTTAGAAATGTTAAAAGGGATATTTTTTATTTCACAAAAATTTACTCTTGAATTGGGCCGCTGGTTCAAAACGGAATTACCACCATCGGCTGCTGATTCGTCTCCATAAGATTTATCAAAATAGGATATGCATAGAAGAATACCAAATACAAAACTTTTTATAATTCGATTCATTTTAAAATTTGTCAAAATTTGATTTTTAATGAGCATACATAGCCTTATAAGCAATTTAACTTGCGTTAAGTTTTCATTAACAAATTAAACTATTTTATTTGTACACCTTTAAATAAAAAGCGTTCAAATGTGAAAAATTATGAAACTGTCACCATTTGTCACAAAAAAAAAATTTTTTAAATGCATTTTCAATTATATTATCAAATTTTATTAAATTATGGAAGTCGACAATTTTAGTCGAGAGACTTTTTTTTCTGCTGCCTCTGAATGTCTTAAAATATCAAAAAGGTTTTTATTGTTTAAGAATTCTACAATTGAAGTGGGTCTAAAACGGAAAATTTTTGTGGCGAAATCATTCCGGAAAACTTTCCTTTAATTGATCAAATCAAATAATTTTGTTTTAGGCTCAATTAACAAAGCAAGAATTTTTAATTTTGTTGCTTTTGATTTATGACGAATCTTAGCCATAAAATGAATTTTTTTCGAAACTATACTATTTTTTCGTTCATCAATTTGTCTGGACAGAAAAAATAAAACAAATTCAAATTTAATTTCTTTTTTATTTGGTGCCTAAGTTTTAATAAAAAAAGTATTCATGTTAATCTATTTTTTTCATAAAAAATGTTGGGGTGATCTGGGAATTGAACCCAGGACCTCTCGCACCCAAAGCGAGAATCATACCACTAGACCAATCACCCGCATGCTTTTCCTCTGGAAGCAATGGCAATTTTTGATCAAAAGCGCATTTAATAAAACTCGTTGAGAGTCATATTTCTCATTGAGAATTTAATTTAAAAAATAACATTTATAAAAGTTGGGTAGATATCCAAAGCAGAAATGATCAAAATTAATTAAAACCGAATTTGTAAGTTTAAGGAAATATGGTAAAAAGGTTTAATGATTTTTTAAATATTAAAAATTTTTAAAGAAAATAATTTATAACTTTATTTGTCCCAAAGATTTATTAAAAAGAAAGAAATTGACGCGAATGAACTACAAACTAATAGAAAGAATCTGTTTCCCTAAAATGCCAACTAATGTTTCCAATTTGGAACACCACCAATCATTATTCATTCATTTCATTCAACGCCCTCCGGAAGGAGTTCCATAAATTTGGCCACCCATTTTGATCGACAACATAGGCGAGCCAATTGGCATCATTCCAAGAATTTTTGACAAAATCATTAAATAATTAGAGGAAATATGAAATCATTTTTATATTTTGATACATGTGGATTAATTCCAAAAATTATTAATTTTTATAAGTTGATTAATATGTTATTCAATTTTATTTCCTTACACTGTCGAGTCAATTGGGTGGTCCCATCCTCCCATTTCCCCGCCGGCATATTTCAAAATGCCACCCAAAGCGAAGGAATCAATTTATGGGGCTAACATAGGTATGCGTGTATGCGATAGGGTAGAAACCCCGACATCGGGGTCGGGGAAAACCCCCAAAAATGGCCTAAAATTTCGGGGTCGGGAGCGGGGTCGGGGTTGCTACCCTAGTATGCGAAAGTGAAATTCGGGAGATGCCATCCGAAAAAGGGATAAATAGTTAAAGAAGAAGCACTAAATTCATTTGCATTATTTATAAATAGCCAAACAATTTACATAAAAAATGTTCAACCATTCTTCCAACATTATTTTCACTTTTGGCCTTTTCCATTTTTGCCATTCTCATAATTGGCATTAAAATGGACGAGCCAAAAACAAAAAAGGCAAATGTCATTGGACAATCAAACGGAGGGGGACCACTTGGACTTTTGGTAAAATAATTTTTCATTATTTTAATAAAAATTTTCAGCGTTTATTACTAGCCAAAAACAGGCGGCAAATGGAAAGGAAAAAGCCCAAAGTAATTTAATAATAATGAAAAAACACAATTGAAGGTCAGTCCAATTTTGGGAATAAGCCCAGCGGAGAACGGCGCAAAAGGGACATTTTGAAATATGCCGGCGGGGAAATGGGAGGATGGGACCACCCAATTGACTCGACAGTGTAAGGAAATAAAATTGAATAACATATTAATCAACTTATAAAAATTAATAATTTTTGGAATTAATCCACATGTATCAAAATATAAAAATGATTTCATATTTCCTCTAATTATTTAATGATTTTGTCAAAAATTCTTGGAATGATGCCAATTGGCTCGCCTATGTTGTCGATCAAAATGGGTGGCCAAATTTATGGAACTCCTTCCGGAGGGCGTTGAATGAAATGAATGAATAATGATTGGTGGTGTTCCAAATTGGAAACATTAGTTGGCATTTTAGGGAAACAGATTCTTTCTATTAGTTTGTAGTTCATTCGCGTCAATTTCTTTCTTTTTAATAAATCTTTGGGACAAATAAATGTTATTTTAATTTAATTTCCCAAAAACTCATTAAATTAAAAACGGTACCAAAAAATTTTTTTATTACAATTTTTTAAAACTTAATACATTTTTTTGAAATTTTGTGAGTTTATTGAACTAACCAGGAGAGGAAGATACAAAGATATTTAATTTAGTTACTTTTGAGAAATTATGATTTTGTTGGGCGAATAATTGCTTTCCAAGCGAATTTCAAATTCATCTGTTAAACAATTCGGCTGTCTTTCCAATCAGTATCAGAGGAGGTTGGTTACCTTAAATAAATGCAATGCTATTTTGTTGAAAATCCGACTAGTCAAATAAATAAATAAAATAAATACGACAGGTTTTTATGCAACAGAATTCAAATAAATCCAAATGAAGAAAAATTGGAAAAAAACACCGAATATAAATATATAGAGACAGTGAAAGCAAGCCAAAAAGACAGTTTTAGTTGTATATGAATTTTGACAATATCATCTTCTTTTTCGATCGTAAAATGTGCCGGTTCTATGGTGAGAGAGAAAACTAAAAAAAAATCTTTAATTCATTTATTTTATATTATTTTCTTACATTGATTTGTCTATTGTTTCTACGTACACCTTTATCATCTGTTGAACGAGTATAATCGTCGTTAAAAGAGACTTCGCTGCTTGCTAGACGGGAGGAGGTAGAATGTAAAATTAAGATAATTAAAAAAAATATATATATATAAATTATTTTTTTGGTAATTGTTAGGTGTTGTAAAGTTTTCTATAAGAAAATAATTAATTGGGAGAATATAATTGGCCTCCATGATTACGAAAAACTTGGGCTTATATGAAAAAAATGAAAGGGATTATGAAGGAGTCAAAAAATGCTTTTTTAAACGATCATTTGAATTGTTGTTTTTTTTGTTTGAAAAAATCCTCCAAAATTAATGACTATTTTTAGGCTACAATCCGTTATCAAATCAGATCCACTAATCTTCTAAATTTTCCCAAGATAGCGCCTATCGGCATGACCGGACCCCATTTCGCTTCAGTTTCTCAAAATCTATCTCAAGAATCCCAAAATGGTTATTTTTTTGTTGCAAAATCTGTTACTGTACATACTTACATTTTCAAAAATTTTCCCCGGCGGCGCCGATTGGCATCGCCGGCTTTGGGCCATTTTTCATTCTCTCAGATTTGCAATTTTTGCAAAAAATACAGAATTTTTAAGTCTATTTTTAGCATTTAACAAATAAAAATTTGCAAAATAAAATATAATAATTCACTTTGATTTGGTTTGATCTCCGCCTTGTGCTGAAGCGAACTGTTCATGGTTGGCTGAGGCACTTGTGAGGCATAAGCCGCCAAAGGGTCGGCTGCGGACTATTTAAAAGAAAATTAGAAATACATAAAAAGGAAGAACTAATTACCAGCAGGGCCAAAACTATTGTGCCAATTTTTTTCACTGTTCCAACACCACCACCAGTTGATTTGCTTGCCAATGCAACTTTGTCACTTTTTTCTGTTGTCTTCTCTTTACCAACTACATTAAAAATTTTAAATTTTAAAATAAACAAAATTATTACAAATTACCATTGTCCATACAAAAAGCACATGCAATTGCCAAGGAAAAAAGAAAGCAAAAAAGAAAATTCATTTAATGGATTCGTGAAATGAATGAAGTGATAATCATCCACCAATTCGACATCCTTTAAATAAAAAAAATTCCCATGAGAATTGACAATGCCATATTTCGTGTTGGATTTCTTTCATGCTGCCAAAAAAATGAATTTATTGGCATTTTACTTCAAATTTACATAAGTTACTTCTTTTTTTTTAAATTAGCGACCAATGATCAATTTTTTGCAAAAATAAATAAGATAAAATAATTTGCCATTATATTAAACAAAGAAACATTTTTTCAAAATATTCTTTGTTTAATATAATTGCCAATTTTTTTGTTTAATATAAATGTAAAATTAAACAAAGAAACATTTGCGTTGTCGAAATCTTTGTTTAATATAATTGCATTGATTTATTTATTATTGTATTCGTATTTTTGCAAAATTTAAAAAAAAAAAATTTTACGACCTTTCCAGAGGTTTTCAGGGTCGCTAATCACGAATTGCCATCATGCCCAATTACTTATCCCGGACCCGAATTCGAACAGAAAATCGAAAATTATATTTTTGTTTTTTATTCCATTTTAAGGCCAAAAAAGGTATAAAATAGCCGTGTTAACATTTCAATAACGCTTTTTAACTGATTTCATGTATATTTTTAACTAGCGCCTGCGTGCATGCGTGTTACTGTATTCAAAGCGCTTCGCGCTTATCGAGCTTCGCTACCTAGGTCCGATCAATAAGGCCGAAAGTTTTCCAAGGTTCGAACCAACGGGGAGGGAGGCATTAAAATTAACAAAAGGAACTCACTTTTAATTTAAAAAATTATCAACATTAATTTGTATTAAAATGGTTTGTTGTTTATGTAAGTGTTATTTAAAAGGCAGTATAATAAACAGACCTTATAATTTGCATTAATAAATTTAATAATATATGTAATGAATCAAAGCTTTAAAGGGCAATTCGGTAGAGCTAAAAATTAGCAATTTTTCTATGAAAAGAAATTTTGAGAATTTTATTTCTGAAAAAAGTTATGAATTTTTTTCTGAAAATTCGAAAATTTTGACAAATTTGGACCTAACTTTTTTCTTTCTAATAAATGAAATCCCAAATAAATTGCATAAAATCGGCCGTATTTTTCTGTATTTTGTCAACTTTTTTTTATGCAAATTGGTCCACAACCTATTAGGTTATGATTTTTTTAATCTATGACCAAATTTCCGAGGCCAAAAAAATGGTCGATTTTTCAAAAATTTTTTGCAACCTCCAAAATTCCTGAAACTCAAAATAAAGTTGATATTAGTGATCAGCGCCTAAAATAAACTTTTCACTCCAGGCACCACCTGGTGAGCTACAGCCCCGGGACTGAAGTGTCCCGCCACCTTAAAATTTTTGAAAAAATAAAAATTTTTCCAAAATTATTTTTAAACGATAGCCCATCAAAACGGTTGCTTGAAAGTGGTCTCCGTTTATTTTTAAAAAATCTTTAAAAATTCATATAGGCACAAAACCAAAAAACCTGTATTTTTTCTATAGTTTTCCCGGATTCTACGCAAAAAGTTTCAGAACCCATCCACGACTCCCGACCCCCTCCCGGCCTTCGGCCGGGAGCCTTAATTTTTTCTAGCGAAACCCTAATTCTATATAACGTATATTGTAAAAAATTGGATTTTCGATTTTTTGTTCGAATTCGGGTCCGGCGTTAGCTATCGGGCAATGCCAAGATTGTTCAATTTGGTTGGTTGTTGAACACAGCCATAAGCAGATATTTGCTCCCTGCGATTGACGGTCACAATTAAATAAATGAAAATAATGTTTTAATTATGAAATTAATAAATTTTAAACACTAGGATAAAAATTGTACTGGATTAATTTGTTAATTTTTTTTCAATAAATTGCCAATTTCATTTTTTTAAACATAAAGTCCTTACCAAGGAAGTACCATATTTCCTCTAGTTGAAGCACCCCTTCTAATAGAAGTACCCGCTTAAGAGTGATAACCAACCTGAAAAGGTTGCCCGATTTTTGCGGACCGACATTTGCGGACCGATATTTTCGGACGAATTATAATAAAAAAATATGTGTATCCTTGATTTACAATTGCAGTTTTCCTAAAAATCAAAATTATTAGCGGCCTGACGATACATATTGCTTAAATTTGATCTTTGTTTGGTTCTTGAATAAGACCTAAATTTTCATTAATTGCTTTATCGTACTGTCGTTGGACTTATCGTTTGCTTCTATGTCAATTTTTAGTCTACCTGTATTATCCAAATGCTTCGCTTTCAAATGTTTCCACATTCCTTTGGTGGAGTCGTCATTTCGAGTTTTTTACGAGGTGGACAATTAGAGTTGGGTGTCTCTGACTTTTCATAATGGCAGACACAACAAAAAATAAATATAGCAAAAGAAAATAAAATTGGCCAAATATTATTCAAAATAATTCAAAATTCCCCAGCTTTATTTCCTCAACTTTGTTTTCAGAACCCTTTCTTTCTAACCAATGCAGAGTTGGTTCCGGTCAATTCACGGCCCCGTCAGGAGCCAAATTTCGGGACCGGGACATGACTTGTTTTTGAAAAACGGGACCGGTGCCTGGAAAACCCGGGATTTCCTGCCCCGATCCCGGTCCCGTCCTACCCTAGTGTATATCTTCGCATTTAAAATACAACTCAGATCATCGGCGTTTGTGGTGTTGAGGTTCGGGCCAAGGTCGTTCCGGCCCCTACGTTTCGGCCCCGGAGCCGAAAATACGTAAAAAACAAACAAAACAAAAAATAATATTTTTTGCCATTTATGATTTTTAGGGCTAGGCACCGGATTGGGATCCGGACGGATTTTTCGGGATCCCAATCCGGAATCCTGGTTTTTAGGGCATTACCGGATTTTTCCGGATTTCGGATTTTTCAGGATTATCCTGAAAAATCCCACCGGTAAATTTTTGAAAATGAAAATCCGGATCCGGCGTTTTTAAAACCGGATTTCCGGATTTTTCAAGATCCGGCTGAAGATGGCACTTTGAAGAAAGATGCTGAGATTTAGTGGAAAACAGCAACAAAATAATGAAATTTTTTGATTATTTATGGTTTAGTCGTGGTTTATTTAGTTGGTTGTCTTCCCTGCCCCAAAAAAACTGATTGGGTTTGATACCACCCAAAAGCAATTCTTTTTTAAAACTTTTTTAGCTTATCTGTTATTAAAACACACCCAAATTTTCAAAAATTTACCCGGTGACGCCTCTCGGCATCAGCAGTCCCTGACCTTTAAATTATTTAAAAATTTCAAAAAACAAACTGAAAACCCACATAAATAAAAGCTAAGAATTACATGGAAAGTGAGAGTTTAGAGCAAAACAAATTATTGAATTTTGATTTTTCAAACCAAATTATGGCTGTTATCCAGGGTAGGGATTTTCTCACCTCCCCTCCCCTTCTTTTTTTGTGTAGATTCCTTTTAAAATTAATATAATTTTTTGTTTTGTTAATTAAAATTCATTTTATGTCTTGGAAAATAATTTTTGAATAATAATTTTGTTTTGTAAATTTATCGAAATTACAGATTTTTCCGGATCGGTAAAAATCGGTATTGGTAAAAATCGGTTAACAATTTTTACTACCGTCCAATTTGGGCGGAAATCGGTAAAAACTAAACCGTTTATCCCGCCGTGTTCGACCCAATCTTTGATTTTAAATTATTGTTAATTATCTATTTTTCTCTAATTGCAACATAAATAATTTAAAAACTTTGTTTTTTGTATATTTAAAATTTATTCAAATATTTACATGATATCAATTCATTTGTACGTCTAAATATGTAAAACAATTTATTTCTCTATAATCCTCTACATAAAGATGCTGCTTTTTTATCCATATTTCTGTGCCTATTTTGTCTATGCGCTGTGGTTGCTCGCGTTGTTGAACACTTGGCTTGGACTTGGTACCGTTTGATGCGCATCATCACCTTTAATAATTTAATTTAATAATTAATATTTTTAATACTAAATTTTCTTACCTTTTGATGGGTTGGCAAAGTGGACATTTTTGTTGATGTTTATGCTGAAAGAGTGGGCCACTTGGTCAACCACTCCAATTTGGGTGACAAAATTGCGGGTCACATTTTCCCATTTTGAACTTTTCATATGCCCAGTCGCTTTTGCGGCCAAATCGAACATGGCACGGACAAAGCTCAATCCATTGGCACAAGCATCTTTAATGAAATGAAATTATTATTCCATACTGATTTGATCATTATTTAAAAGCGATTTGTTTCACCCGATGAGTTCAGTTGTGCATTGATTTCGCCCACAATTTTGGCACCACCGCCCATTTCACATTTTGTCATTGACTCCAATTGGCCTTTGATTTGTTGGACATCCTCAATTAGTTTTTGGCACATTGTCTGCTTCTGATCAGTGTCCATTGCGCTGGTGAAACCGACGATGTATCCGTGCATCAGTGTGGTCACCTGTTGACTGCCCGCACAGCACGGGAAAGCTGAAAAAAACAATAATCAAAATTTAAAATATTGTAAAATAATAAAATTAAAAAGCAAAAGGAAGAAAATCTGATTTGAAGATATTCAATTTTACTTGGAGCGGCTAAACCGCCGAAATTGCACAGATGGCAAGCAACAACAATAAAAATTGCGATTTTGGAGAACATTAGAAACAGAAAGAATGAGAAGAATTTTTAGTAAATTTTATGAACTGAAATCGGGTGATGGCATTTCCCATTCTGAGGTGGTTTAAATACCAATTTATGGTTGAAAAATGCCACTAAAATTGTTGGCAAAAGGGCGTGTCGTGGCGCCGGCGTCCCATACAAACAAAAAAATATTTCTTGTAAAAAATAAAAAACGGAAATTTATTGACTTCATGCTTTTATTCTCATGAAAATCACTAATATATTTTTGTTGTTCGGCTCTGTGGTTACCGAGGAGAAAAAAAAATGAAATTTCTATGAATAATTTAAAAATACTTTATTGTTAAAGATTTAAATGCTAAAAAATACTTTCTTTTTTAAAAATTGGAAGATATTATTTTCATTTTAAAAAAGAAATTATCGCTTCTGACGCACCTATCTTGTGCATCTATCAGAGCACGGAACAGTATCCGGGTTTTTATGCTCAATATATTTTTTTTTATATCGTCAGCGTTTAATATAAACATTTATAGGCAGAAAGTTCGGAAGATCATTGATAAAGATAAGGAAGAGTAAAGGGCCTAAAACACTACCTTGTGGCACCACTGAATAAACATTTTTGGGCTAGAAAACTGACCAAGATTTTAACTTTGAATGAGCGGCCAATTAAAAAAATTTTGAATAAATTTAAGAATTTTTCCTTTAATACCAATAATTTTAAGCTTTTGAACAAGTAATCCAATTGGCACACTACACTATCAAAGGCTTTTGCAATTTCAATATTTCTCAATTGATTTATAAAAATATTTCAAGTGGTTAAGAGTTGTATTGTGGTGGATTTTTGTCTCAAAAAACCAAATAGGCTAGCATTAAAGAATTAATCATTATGTCGCCAATCCTTTTTTGGGGCCCTTGGCTCTCTCCGGGAACCGGTCGGGGCACTCCGTTCGTGACGGCCGATCGGTCGAGGCCGAAGGGGGACGAGAATGGGAGGGGGAAGGGTGACAAAGTTGTGGGTCTGTTGGGATGGAACAATGTGTTGAGCAGCGATTTGCTGCTGCTGCTTAGCGGCACCACCGACAAGATTTGGCTAACAGGTCTTGTCGGGACCCTGGCAAGCAGTTCAACTGGTGCGTGAACTGTTTTTACGAAAGGGGCTGGTCCTTTGGGCGGACGGTTCAGCACCTATCGGCTCTCCTCTCTGTCCCTTTACTGCTCGTACTTGTTGACCACGGGAACTTGTGCCCGTCTACTGTCTTCGGATGCTCCGGCTGGTGGGAGGCTTATTCCGATCCAATTTACTGCTCCAAAGGATTTTTGGAATAGATCTGCCAACAATTGACATTTTTGGGAATTTTGAAAATGAATTTGCTTTTTTTCATCAATGAGCATTGGTATCCAACTGTTGGTATTAAGCTGATTTCGGATAAATTTAGAGAGACAATTTTTGCCATTAGAAATAAATTTGGCCTCTTTTCATAATGGAATTTTTGAATTTGCCTTTTATATTCCCGGCTTAATATTTTTTAATTCAGTGGTAGAACTAAAATATTTCTCATTTATTCTTGACACTGTAATTGAAAACAATTTGGCACATTAAAAGTGATTTCATGGTAAAGTTTTAAAAAATGCTTTTGTCTTAAATCCCTAATATAAATTTTTTGGTTAACAATTTTAGGGACATTTAGGCTTACATCAAACCGAAATATTGTGATCCAAAGTAGAAAAAGGGGCGCCTTAAATTGTTAATAAGTTCTTTGGGTTGCGTAGAAACTAAATCTAATATGTAGTGCTGTCAAAAATATGTACAAAAGGTGGCCATCAAAATATATACATAAATATGTAAAAAAATTGCCAAATATGTATAAAAAATCTTAAAATATATCCAAAAAAATTGAAAATTAAGGGTGAAATTAAATAAAAAGATTTTTATTTCCAATAATTTACACCAAACAATTTTGCACATTTTAAGCGATTTTTTTTAGTTAAAATCACATATAAAAAAGACTATTCCTATCACCAAGGCAACGAAATAAATTTTAATGTTTTCAAAAATTATATATATTAAAAATGAGAAATTTTTTGTTAAAATTAAATTTTGGACAAAAAAAAATTAAATTTTAGTTGGCAATTTTTCGAGAAATCTCCCTTCTTAGGGGTATACTTTTTTGAAAAACGTTTAAAAAAGCATTAAAAAATATTTTACCTAAGATGGCGAATATGCACGTAAATATGTATAAAAACCCGCAAAATATGTAAAAATATGTCAATGAAAGTCCCAAGTTTTATAAGCAAATGCCAAAAAGAAATTGGTTTTCGTATTATAGACCATGTAGAATCCAGGAAAAAGAAGTATTTACAAAAAATTGGCAAATCTACTTATTAAAATTAATTATTAGCATAATTAGTGGTGAATTTGTTTTTATTATGCGTCCATCAATCGGAATGGAATTTTTTTATGATATTTTTTGTTGGCACACTATCAGAAGAGAATAATAAAATATAATAATGATTCATTTTTACTTTGAAATTTTTGTCCATTGCTTTAGTGATTTGCCCTCATTTTTCCATTTTTCAAATTCTCCAATTCCCATTCGCATTCACTGTCATCACAATATTATCCAATGCATTACGGAAAAAATTTTCCATCTCCAGTTCTACGTTTTTTTTAACAAAATTATGAAATTTTCATTTTTTTAACATTTTCTATTAATTTCATTCATTTTTAGGAGGTACTGTAGAATGCGGTTTATTCGGCACCTAGGATTGGCAACTGTATCAGATGAAGCCAGACAGACGTATTTGAGGGATTTCATAATTTTCAAACGAATTTCTTTAAGTTTCAAGTGTTAACGGCGGAAAAAGAGAAGTACACACAAATACCTGTTCTTGCCCCGAAGGAATGCCGGCGCCTCGGACGGTTGACCAGACAAAATACCGTAAATAATGGTTCTCTTGGTTTCAAACCCTTTTTTTATTTAGACATTAATCTTCCGCATTCCTTTCGCCACCGCAAAAAAACGGATGAATTATAATGGTAAAGCCCGTTAAAAAATGGAACCAATATTCAATATTTTATTTTAATAATAAATTTATAGGGTGCCAAAGTGATAGAGGACGGAGAATGGCATCGAAGTGAAAAGCAGAAGAAGACAGAAAAAATGCCAAAGTAATGAAAGTAAGAATGAATCGTAATATTCCGAACATATTTCTTAATAGAGAGGGTATAGAATTTTTGGTTTATTATAACAATTTAAAAATTAATTAAGCCTAATGACTCATTCATTGGTGCGTGGAGGAAAAAGAAAAGTGGCATGAAATCTGTGCGGTGCCAAAAGTATTCTGTCGGGTTGAATACTGCTGCTTGCTGAATAAACTGGTAGAACAAAAGAGTCTTGTTTCAAACATTAAAAATATATTTGTTGATGCTTTTCGCAAAAAATAGTTGGCCAGTTAAGTTTGTTCTAAGACATTTTTAGGCAGCACTGAATGTGCCCTGCTATCATGCAAAATTTTGTAAAATTTTATCAATAAATTTTGAGATATTGGAAACGGAAGTGGAACAGCAAAAAATTGGGCCCAAAAGAGTCTTGCTTCCAAGCACATAAACTTATATATATATTTTTTTGGTGCAAAAAATCTGAGAAAATTCTTCTAGGGGGAAGCAAAAATTTTCAGGAAAAAAACGATTAGGCCAATTAGAAATAGCACAAAATTTTCTACGGAATTGCTTTTGGGATGATGCAGCTACAATTTATTTCCAAAGCTTACACTGGGATTGAATTTTCAACTTCTCCATTTTTTCTTATGAATTACTGTAGCAAATTTATAATTTTGTGAATTTCCATGTGCCATTTACTGTAAATGTTTTATAGCCACCGCCTCCGATTGTGCAAGTGTCATGGGCTTGTGCTGAGCAAAAAACTAAATGCCCCTGGGGATTTGAATCGGCATCAGCACAAGAGATGGGGGCGGCACAGCAATTATCTGATGCCAAGCAGAAAAAATACGAATGGAAATGCTGCGCTACCGTAATTTTTTGACATGTTGGCGCGTTTTATAAATACCGCCATTTTTACTGAATTTTGACTAAATGAAGTCATAAGTTTGCTCAGAAGCAACTAAGAATAATCTTGATTAAGGATAGCTCTTGAACTGCTCTATTAATTAGCCTTGTAATTAAGTTTAAAAAAACTATGCCCAAAAAGTTAAAAAAAATGTTATCTTGAAAAAGATAAGTTTAGAATTTGTATAACTGTTTTTCATTAAAGAGACTTGTTTAATTTGGCATGAATTGTTTTCGTGTCATGGCAGTTCGTTTAGTGGCAATTCGTACAATTTAAAATGGATGTGGCCTTAACTTTTTTTTTTATTCAGGCCAAATTCTTCAAACTTGGTTTTTGAATGCTCTACATGTTTAGAAGCGACTATGAAGCAGAAGCTAAGCAATTAAGCATCTCACAAAAAAGTTGTAATTTTAAGAACTTTCAAGAACATTAAAAAATCAGAAAAACAGATTTTTTCGCAATTTATAAATTATATCTTTTTTTTGTGAGATGCTTAATCGCTTAGTTTCTGCTAAATCATCGCTTCTAAACATGAAGAGCACTCGAATGATACCAAGTTTAAAGAATTTGGCTGAATTGAAAAAAGTTATGGCCACATCCATTTGAAATTGTACGAAATGCAATTGTACGAACTGCCTTTGGCCCTAAACACTTTTCTTTTTATAATGAATGGATATTTTGGGGGGTTTTTAGACAGACACTCCATTCAAATTTGTTTTTTGAAAAAATCGGCACGGAAGGGGCTTCCATTTTTTGACTAATTTGATTATTTAAGCTAATTTAATCAAAGAACTCCGCACGAAGAACAAATGATGTGACACATCTGCTCATATTCGGCTGTTGTGAATCGGTAAGTCAATTGAAAAAAAAATTCTAAACTTTTATAATATATTCTCATGAAAAATGCTTGTTTTCTGCGATTTTTTTTTTAAATTTTCAATGGTACAAAGATACTAAGTAGATGGCAAAAAATAGAGCAGATTTTTTTGGGTCAAATGAGAATTTTTATGATAGTTTAAGCCCAAACAAATTGCTCTATACCATCTCTTTGCTTAAAGTTAAATCTTTGAATTATCCATCATTTTTAAGGAATCGCTTTTTGTGTCTTCAATAATGATCAGCTGCCAATTTCACTTTCAAATTTTGTTTAATGAGAATTGAACTCACCTTGATTTATTTGAATTTCTCATTTTATTTTTCATTTAAAATTATTTTTCTTATCTTTTTGCCCCATTTAAAACACAATTATTCTCATTTCCATTTCATCATCATATTGATAGCATATTTTTGAATTTATGAATAAAGCTGAAAGACCTGCAAATACATTCATTTATCTTGATTAAAAATAGATAATAATATTTAACCAACTAATTTTTACAGTAAGAAAATTTGACAAAATGACCAATTGCAACCTCGAAAAGAATAGGGCTAAAAATATTAGGTTTCGTCGGCGGGTGGAAACCGAACCAACTTTCACTTCAGTTTGGTAAGCACGAAGTTTGAAGAAAACACAAAATAAAGCGAAAATTAGAGGTTTAATATAAAATTATTAATAATAAAAAAAAATTTAAAGATCTCAGAAAAAATGCCTCATGAGCATCATTTCCATGACCGATGTCACTACGCAACGGCGATGAAAGGGCAATCCGTGCACAAAAGGCAGCGCGGCCTTAAATGAAAAATGAATTACCAAAAACTAAATCAAAAACAAACAAAAAACCAAAAAAAATAAATAAGTTTCGAGTATCGTTGAACTAGTTGAACCCATTCATCGAATTTGTAATATTGAATTATAGGTACTAATTTACTTTGGGTCCCACTTTCTTCTAAAAAAATTTTCGAAAGTTGTTTTTGGTTTAAAAAGTCCTGTTAACACTTTTCCTAAGGTTTTCAGGGTCGCTGATCACGAATAGATATTCATTCGACTAAATCCGAACCCCAGATCGAATTCGAACAAAAAGTCAAAAATTTCAAAAATAAAAAAAAATTTAGGCCAAAAAAGTTTTAAAATAAGTAATATTGAATTGCCTTTATGTTTTTTTTTGCTGAGTTCTATGTATTAATAAGTCATTGTAAGTTCAAAAATCAAAATCTAAAACTTTTGGAATTTTCGATTTTTTGTTGGAATTCGGGGCTAGGAAATGGATGCCTTAATCGTGAATTTGAGTTTTTTTTGAAAAAAAGACTCGAACAAATGATTTTTTATTCATCCATTATTTCTGAAAGGGCTCTTTTTGAAGAACAGCTCCTGCTGAATACTATTGAGTCAAATTCGAGTTTTTGATAAACATTTAAAAAAATCGAAAAAAATCAATTTTCAACAATAATTTTAGTACTTTGTTGCGAACCAAATTACACTCTTTTAATGTCATTTGGAAGACCTCGTAAAGAATAAGCTTTTTATAAGAAATTGCTAAAAAAATGATTCATCATTCCCAATTTAACCATAAATTATACAAAATATTTGCACATCTTTGTTTATGAGCAAAATATTTTGTTTAAGCAAAAATATTTTTTCTAAAGCTGGCTGGTCCGGAGATGGGGGTCCGAAGTTGAGGCACTCCGGCATAACCACTCGAAATAATCAAGCTGGGTCTTCAAATGAGGCTTTACTATTATTTTTTTTTCTATGGGAAAAATTTAACACTTTTAGTAATATTTTAAAATATATTTGGTGCCAAAAAATAGGTAAATACTCAACTCGTTTTTGGCCAACTCGTTTTTGTTACGACTCGTTTTTGACTCAATTCGTTTTTATTGTCTCAACTCGTTTTTATTGTATCGACTCGTTTTTTGGGCTTGAAACCCAAAAATAGATAAATTCTAAGAATTTTTTTTTGAATTTTCAACTTAAGAATGCTTTTCTACTCGATGCCGAGCTAGTGGCGCCGAAATAATGGGCGCCGAGTTGAGTTGGCGCCGGATTCATGGCGCCGGATTCATGATGCCGGATTAAAAACGAGTTGAGACAATAAAAACGAGTTGAGTCAAAAACGAGTCGATATAAAAACGAGTTGGCGAAAAACGAGTTGAATGCCGTCCAAAAAATAGTATTGAATTTGCTTAAAACATAAATGAAAATTTCTCAGCGTCACTGCACTGAGAATCAAAAAAATTTTTTTTTTACTTAAAATGCAAAACTATACTTTCTAATGAAATCAATGAAATTTGATTTCATACATAGAAAAAATATTCTTAACACCGGGGAATTTAGAAAAGTCACCTTTATATAATAAATATAAATTATTTTAAATTTTGATAAATATAACTAAAACTTTTCAATTTATTTTAAATTCCCAATTTAACCATAAATAATATTTGCACAATTTTTATTTATGTGCGAAGCTGTTCAATTTTAGTCAAAAAACAATTTTTTTTTTATGGCTTTGACGGGAGAAAAAAAAATCGTAAAACAAGTTTAACAAACACATGACAACAATAGAGATTAAAGGTTCTTATGCACACTTTTTAGTCAACACTTTGTGCTCCGATTAGTAAGCGACAAAAATTCGCACAAAAATAAATCCTTTCGCCACAAAATGTTGGCGTATTTAAATTCGGCCAATGGTGACCTAAAATCATTTGATTTCTTTACGGAATCATTTTTGGTAAGCTAAACATCAACTATTTACGAGGATGGCCAATTCGTCTCTGTTGCCAATTGTTTTCTCACTTTTCGTCTTTTTATTTGCAATCCAATTTTACAACACGGAGCAACAGTCAATCAGAGTGGACTTGAAGGTGCTTTATTGTTTGAATTTTCAAATATTAATGGCATTTCTTGACAGAAATTAAGGGGGGTTTTTTTTAAATTCACCTCAAAACTCACAAAATTGGTCTTGTTAGGGGGCAAAATCTGTTAACAAATCACTCTCAAAATAGGGAGAAAAAAAAAATTCCGCCGGTTCCTTCCGCTTGGATATTCTCACCAATTATCTAAAAAGACCTTAACCCGAGCTCTTTTTTTGTTGCTAAAATCTATTAACAAATAGTACCTAAATTTTCTAAAATTTCCAATTGGAGTCTATCTGAATAATTGGTCTTCAGCCCCTCTCCCCTGTTTACTCATCAAAATTTCTTTCTAAAAAAACTCACAATTTACGAAAATCGGCCCATTAACATAAATGAATATTAATTATAAATAAAAAAGTAATTACGAATATGTTTTCATAATTTCACTAATTAATCAACTTTAAAATGATGACCTTATTTTGAGACCCTAAACCTTTAGCAATTGGACCGCATGATTCGTGAGAATCAGCAACGAGCGGAACAATTGCGACAACAAATCGCACGAGAAACTAATCAGGCGATAAAGCAGTCGGACATGCGCACCTTGCAAACAATCATGAGCGAGATCAACAAAATGCAGGCGCAAAAAGATTCGTTCCAAAACGCGGACCAAAATGCGCAACGCAATTTTGCGGGATGAGCAGCAGCGGAAGCGGAAATTTGAGTGCATCACAATTAGTGACTGAGCAAAGCGAATGAAAAAAAGTGATTGAATGAGAATTGATCAGTTGGATGGTTGAACAGAGAGCAAACAAACAGCGATCATTCGTAATATCAATCAATTCTAAAAAGAATTTGTTATACAAATTATTTTAAAAATCGCATAAAATGCTTCTTCAGAATTATTTATTTAGAATGCCATTACAATATACTGATGCTGCTTTGCCAACTTTGTTCTTTAATAGGCCGCAAATTGTTGTGGCGCAAATATTTGGGCGGAAATTTGAGGGTGCAAATTTGGGGTATTGTATGTATCTTGCCTTTGGGTTTCCGTTGAAAAAAATAGAATCTCATGCCTGTAGATCTATTATAACAAATGCAATTAAAATAAATATATTCCCACATTTCGTTGAACATCAAAACAAAGAAAATCATTATGCTTCAATGGGTGCCATCGTTTTGGGTGCCACTATGCCACCCGCTCTTCCTCCTTCCCCTCCGCCTCCCAGCGAAGTGATTGGCCGAATTCGGCTAACACTGTTTCTTTGCCGTTGATTGGTATTGTTGAAATTGGCCACCACCGAGACATTGAGTGGCTGTTGTTGTTGTTGTGGTGTCATTCGCGCTAAACAGGTGCCAATCAGTGGCCAACCGAGGAGATGTTTGAGGAACGCATGTTGATATTCACTACTAAAAAAAGAAAGATACAAATTTTTCATAATTTAGGAAGCGTAAAATATTGTAACAAAATTTTTATATTTGGGTGGGTAACAGGGATGTCGCGAATCGTAATCATAATCGTGTTTTGGGCGGTAATCGTAATCGTATATATTTTGCCACGATTACACGATTAATACACCATTAAGCATTGATTTTTTGGAGGACAATTTGGTAGCCAGACAATTTGAGTTTTTGAAAAATTCTTCTCAGAAACGAAGGTTTTCAAGCAATTTAAAAGTGCTTTTTTCAGCCTACTGTTCTTATTTCTTACTAATAAATTACCTTTTTTACAAGTGAAATTTTTTGATGTGTACTTTGAATTCGCTAAATTTGGAATATGCTTGTCTGTACTTTGAAGTTGGGTTCGGCTGATCCCTATCCTGGTTTAATGTCTCATTTCAAAGCCCAACAGCTAAAAAAACTACCAAATTACTCAAAATGACTCAGGGTAAGAAAAAATTGAGTAAGAATAAAAAATTGCGTATTTAAAAAAATAATAATCGGTAATTTTAATTTTTTCACTTTGACGGACATAACTATCTTAAAAGTGAATCAAACTTTTGAAATTTGGTAGGCTAATAGAGCCAGGAGCTATCGAATTCGGAATTTAACAAACGACCAAGCACCAGTTTTTGCCATTGGAGCCGACAAACATGATTTGAACACACTTTTCTTAATTTTGTATTTTGACTTTTTTTTTAAGTATTGCCGCAATTCAAGCACCTTAATTGCTTGAACGAAAGAATGAATTAAAAAAAAGAAAAAAATTAATTAAAAAACAACTAAATTTTGAAGAAAAAATTACTTCAAAAAAAGAAATGCTCAAATTTGAAAAATAAAATAAAATTTTATTCAGGAGGTTTTTCATTACATTTTATTTATTCCAACAACATGCCTTGCCCTTTGTTTAGCAATCATTGAAAAAAGCTATAGAAGCATTTTTCAATTTTTGTTTAAATTTGTTAAATAACAAGAGACGCTGCTCGAGAGTCTCGAGTCGAGTTGCGGTCTCAGTTTCGGTCACGAAACATCACTATAAATTACCTAAATGCAAACAGAACGGGCGCATTGCTGCTGGCCCCTGTAATAGTGAGCAATGAGCCGATGGAGGGCAAAATGTGCAAAAGGAGAAATGGGTCAACGACGGAGACAAACAGCAGTTGAATGACGCAAACGGCAAAATAAGAGCCAGCCACCAAAGTCATAATGGCAGCAAGGGACTTGAAAATGCGATGTTTCTGAACGACACTCGGGTCTAAAAATGAGGAGCAATTTAAATAAATAAAATTTTGAAGAAATTTTTTGAATATTTTTTTGTCAAAGTAATTCGGCTCCGTTGTAACAGAGGAAGTGGGTTAAAAACAAAAAGAGAGCATAATAAAATAAAATAAAATTAAAATAAATAAATTTACAAGTTCTATATCAATTGAACGCTTTCTGTTTCGAAGGTATGAATAAGCTTTTTCTAAGCGATTGACCAACTCTTAAAAAAGTTACAACTTTAAGAACACAAAAAAGTCAGAATTTTTGTATATTTTGGTGTATAACTTTCTTATAGGTGGGTAAATTTTTTTAATTTTTAAAGCACTAATAAAGTCCATAAGCAGCCTTCGAAAGAAATTAAGTTTCAAAAATTTAGTTGCCTAGGAAAAAAATCATGGCGCCCGAAACTCATGGGTATCCAATTTATTGAAATTTGAACTTGGAAAAGTTTTTTGTTTTCTTATGGCCTCTTGCAGATTGAACTAACTTTTTTGCCAACACCAAAAAAGTGCCATCCCAACAAAGAAATAGCAAATGAGTGAGAAGCCATTTATCATAATGCCATTTCTCACCACCATTGTGACCATATCACCAAATGCGAACATGTCGCCGCTTGAGCATAAAACTGGCCTAGAAATTTTTTGCCTGATATTAACATATCGTGGATCTTTTTGAGCCTTGCGGCTTTATTTCGCTTTTTATTTTTTGATTTGGCCCAGGGGGTGATGCCTTCTACAAGAGGGGAGAGTCTTCTATCAGAGGAATTCGGTAAAATTGTTAAAAATTTACCAGTCTGGATAAAGGAAAATTGCGAATTTTGCAGCTTCAACTAGAACATAAATACTGTAACCAAAGGTCACCGTAAGCATTGGTAAGATATAAATGAAAATGTGCTCCTCAAGACGAATGTATCTAAAAGAATAGAAATAAAGATTGGAAAATAATTGAAAACCTTAAGCCTTAATTGTATTTTTTGGCATTGTAAGAAATTAGAGTTCCAATTTTCTTTATAAATTAGAAGGGTAAACTAAACGGCCATGGCATACGGTAACTTCTGGGTTAAGGCCACTGTATTACCGTAATGGGAAAAGGACGGAAACCAGTCGATCAATGCCAACAAAGAAAACGACCAAAACCGAGGAGAATAGGCCAAAATTTGGCAAAACTTGTAGGAAAAAACAACTGTAATTGCTGATCATGTTCTGACCGATCACAGAAAGGACAAATGGGACAGAAAATGAGAGCAAATAGAGAAAGTCAACGGCAGAACCAATGGCCAAAAGGGTGGCACAGGTGCCACGTAAACTCCTTAAAAATATTTAAAATTATTTTTAAATTGGACAAAATTAATTTTAGATTTGAAAATAATAATATAAAATTCTTTTACTACGACTCTTTAAATATAACATTTGTATATCTATAATTTTTTTTTAATTATTTGTGTTACGTTTTGGAATTTCGTTCTTACAACACTCAAATTTTTTCTCATTATGGCAAGCTTTTATTTTAAATTATTTAATAATATTTACGATAATAAAATAAAGCGCTAATAAAGCAGGAGCATTTTTTTATAATTTCCTTACTTTTCTCTTATAATTGTGTACAAGAGCGCGGCATTGAACAATAAGCCGGGCAGCGTAAAGAGCCAACAGATTAAATTTCCCAAAAATAATTCCATGCAGAAAGTGCCAACCCCAAAATGATTGAGTGCCTTAAATGCCAAAAAATATTTTGTAATAAAAATTGAAAATGTTAAAGTATTAATTAAAGATTCGTGTTCACCAAATTCACCCTGGAGTAGTTTTGGAAGGTCATTTTGAAATTAGAAAGAAAGTTTTGCAATAATAATGCTGTAAAATAAAATTAATCTCATAAAAGTGCTTTGGAAAATTCTAATTTTACTTGATTGCTTTTTTTTCCAGCTAATTTCCAAGAAAAATTCAAACTTTTTTTCCATAAAGTCCCCAACAAAAACATGGCGATTTGTTTAACAAATTTTAAATCTTTTCTCAAATGCATAAATAAACAATCTTGGTATCATCCGATAGCTCTTATTAGTCTCTATTAGCATTCAATTTCAGAAAATTTCACTAACTTTCTAAAAGTTGTAACCATAAAAAGTGAATCAAATTCAAGAAAAACTCTTGAAAACCTACAAATAATTAATTTATAAGTAAAAAACAACAACAACTTTATCAGCTTATTTTAAGAGATTTTGGAAATTGTCAATTTTTATTCCATAAAATGCCAATAACTTATTGAGAAAACAAGAATTAACTTACGTTTTACTATTAACAATATTATGTTCAAATTGTTCATGGCTAGCACTTATCAACTGTCACAGAGACTCCAATCAAATTAATGGTAAATTGTTTAACCAATTTTACCCAATTATCTCAACGAAAGTTTGATTAAACCGGCGAAAATTAGGCTTAATTGCGAAATTAGAAGTCATGAAAAATTAAATTGCGTTAAGGCTTTATACATTATGTTTATTTACTTCCGTTTTATTACATGTAATAAATACCCGCACTGCGTAAATTAGTTTAAAATAGATTCTAAGAAAAAAAATCGAAACCTGATAATAAGCCCGTCTTTCTGACAAATCCTAATTAGGGTTGCAACCCACCAGCAGCAGGGTTGGCAAATGTCGGGGTTTGCCTGGATCATCAGGTCACCGGGGTCAGGCTTCGGAGTTTTATTCAAAACGTAAAAACATTTTAAGTTAAAATAATATAAGAATAATTTTCAATTTCAGTCAATACTAGTGTTTGACGATGGGACTGGGAGTTTCAATAGAAATCGGGACCGGTTCCCTCTTGAACCGGGATACTGAACGAACTGAAAACTGCAAATTTTTCCAACTTAAAAGAAAAATAAGTTAACCTTCTGGTGCTTGCGCGTTTTATAAATCCGCCATTTTTACTGATTTTTCGTATAAATCTTATCATAACTTTTCTCAGAAGCAACCAAATTAAACAATCTTGGTATCATCCGCTAGCTCTTGAATAGCTTTATTAGCTTCCAAAATTTCCAAAAAATTTCGTTAACTTAAAAAAAATTGGAGCTAAAAAAACAGAAAAAATTACCATAACTCTTGAAAAAGTTAACGAAATTTTTTGAATTTTAACCAGCTAATAGAGTAATCCAAGAGCTATTTTATAATACCAAGATTATTTAATTTGGCTGCTTCTGTCAAAAGTTATGACATGATTTATAGGAAAAATCAGTAAAAATGGCGGATTTATAAAACGCGACTGGGTGGCGGTTTTTATAAAACGCGACAGCACGAACCTTCTGACTTAATTATTTCCCGAAAAACTGCAATTTGAAACTTCATGCTGGCGGAATTCTGATGCTCGATCACCGACCGATGCAGTCAATTTGTCGTCATAACTTTTCTTAAATGCAACCAAATAAAAAAATTTTTTCTGGTAACATCCGAGAGCTATTTTTGACCATATAAAGCCTTAATGTCGGCTTGCAATTTTTACTGATGACTTTGTGTTAATTCTATCGAGCAATTTGTTAAATCGATTGAATTTCACGATTTCTATGCACTCAATATTTAAAAAAATAAAATAATTGCAGCTAATGTATAAATACGGTCGGTCTCAGTTCGGCGCGGCCAACTTTGAGAAGCCATAACTTTTTTCTAAACCAATTCAATTATAATTGGTATCATCAGAAACGGTAGGGGTCATTTGCGTCTTGGGCCAACTGCGTCTGGCCAACTGCGTCTGGCCAACTGCGTCTCGCCAACTGTGTCTTAGTACTAAAAGGGCCAACTCCGTCTCAGTTAAAAAAAATAAAAAGTAAAAATTTAAAACATTTTTATTGTGGTATTTGGGATATGAAATTGTAAAAGAAAGCTTCGAATAACAAAATTAAAAGATATTTTACGAAATCTATTTTAAAAATTGCAATAAAAACAATTAAGAAAAAAAATCACTGCTTCATTTGATAGTGTTGGAAATTCCCCTAATTACTTCAATAATTGAATTGGGGTTAATCGCGTTTTGGACATATTGATGATCGTGGACTTGTGGCTGCGCTTTTTCTTGACATGTGAAAGACGTATAAACATACTTCATATTCGAGTTTATTGTTGCTTCTTTGAGTTTTTATTTTAGTATTTTCCATTTACGCTAAAACGGGGCGAAAAAATAAATAAATTTTAGTTCAAATGTTTTTTTTACAATATTATTCCAAATACCACAATAAAAATGTTTTAAAATTTTCCTTTTCATTTTTTTTAACTGAGACGGAGCTGGCCCTTTTAGTACTAAGACGCAGTTGGCGAGACACAGTTGGCCAGACGCAGTTGGCCAGACGCAGTTGGCCCAAGACGCAGTTGGCCCCAGACGCAGTTGGCCAGACGCAGTTGGCCCCAGACGCAGTTGGCCAGACGCAGTTGGCCAGACGCAGTTGGCCAGACGCAGTTGGTGAACGCAGTTGGCCAGACGCAGATGACCCGTTTCGATCAGAAGCTCTACATGTGCTTCATTCATGTATCCATATATAAAAAAATTATGACCTGTCGCGCCGAACTATGCAGAAAAATTCAATTTTTTGTTTTGGAATTTCCATCCTATTTAAAGAAAGTAAATATATGTAATAAAAAAAAAAGTTACATAATGAAACCAAGTATAATACTAAGATTACTGAGAAAAACAAGAAAATTTTTGGGATAATCAAGGAATATTTTAATAAAAATTCATTTGCAAAAATCTCAGATACATGATTTATGGTTTTTTGAGTAACGCCCATATTGTTGGTTTTTGGAGTTACGGTTCTCCTACCGTAGTCAGATATAATCAATTCTCAAAAATTTGGTATATATGCGCAATTTATGTCTTCAGAAAGACAGATTTTCTCGCCAGAATTCAAAAAAATGAAAATAATGTGACCAAAACGAAACCGATAACCGAAACCGAGCATTTAAATAACTGGACCAAAACCAATTTCTTGCTTTTTTGGTTAAAATTCCAAATTTAGGCATTTTTCTTTGGCTGGAGACTTTTAAGAACAGAATTTTATTGAATTTTTGGCTTTGAATTGTCCCTTTTTAAGAGACAATGAATTGTTTAAATTGAATAGTCAGCACTCAAAAGACAGCGTAAAAAAATGTTAATTTTTTGCCAATTTTCTTTTAATAATATTTACAAATTCATAGAATATTAGAGATGATTTTTACCCTTTTTGAAAGAGAAAAAAAAATTGTTTTTTTAAGTTTTCAAAATTTTTGAAATTAAATTAAAAAAAATTATTTTGCGAAGTAAGGAATAATAATTGGGGTCTCTAGCTAATCTTGAAAATATTCAAAAGGTAATTAAAATATTATATAGTTTTTTGCATGGCACAAAATATTTAATCATGTAAAATTAAAACATAAATATGTCACATAAACAAATCGGAGCAGATAGAAGGTACAATTTAATCAGCCGTTTTTTCTTAAGAGATACCAAAAAATATAAAGTTGATTTGCCACCTAAAGCGATGAAATTTGGCAAACAAATTCATGAAAAGGAAAAAAATCAAAAATGCAATTTTGGGGATGCTATAAATTGGTATAAAAAGCCAAAGAAATGGCAGAAAAATCATTGGCATTACAATTCAACATATAATTTAAAAATGTTCAACCATTTTTCCAACATTCCTTCTCTCGTTTTAGTCACTTTTATCTTTGCCATTCTCATAATTGGCATTAAAATGGGCGAACCAAAGGCAAAATTTTTTTATTAACCCCTTTAAAAAATGGCAATTATGCCAAGAAATCTGCTAATGAACCCAAGCGTGGTTATCAACAACAATGCGTTAAGCAATAATGCGTTTTTCTGGCAAATTGTTTGGGATTGAAAAATGCCATTGTCTTTCGGGGCCACAAACAAACGCAAAATATGCTCGGGAATTTCTTCTGTAAATTACAAAAAATTCTTCCGGGATTTTTTTCTGTATAATTACGGTATTATACAAAATATAAGTGGTGTATTTCGGCACACAGTACCCACCCTTTGGCATCAAGTGAAGATTTGTCATGTTTTTCCCCTTGTCACCACGGTAACAATAGCAACGTGCTTCATCTGGTAAACCAATTTTTTGTTGTTTCATATTTTCTGAACAGTAGTCGCTCTTTTCTTTTATGTCTGTTTCAGTTGCGCAGCCAAATCCATACAAAATTGGCTTGTCTTCTAATTCTAAAAATTAGTCAAAATAAAATGGCCATGATTTCATTTCTTTTCCCCATGGAACCAAAAAAAAAAAAATGAAAAAGTGAGTTTTTAATACAAAAAAAATTAAAAAATTGCATCCAAAAATATATATTTATTTTTGCTATTTTTTACAATTTGAGTAAATTTTCAAAATGATTCTTTTTGACCCAATTCATTTTTTTGCCTTCCTAATGATGCCTTAGAAATCTTTTTTTGCCGATTCCCTGAATATATATATTATGTGTGTCGACATACTTGTATCACAAATCACGGAAAAACAATATATATGCTCTTTACTGCACTTTCCAATGTGCATTGGCGGTTCAGTGGTGTAATTATAATTAAACCGGCAAAAAATTTCACCTTTTGAAGTGAAAATAAATTTAATTTAAATATATATTTTTAATTATTAATTAAGGATTAAACCATTGCTGTTTTTAAACAAAATGCACCAGCAGAAGAGACAAATAAACAGCAGCGTAATAACTGACCAATTCATTTTATATCAATTCTATTGACTAAAAAATATCAAATAAATTATTTTGTTTAATAAACAGCTACAACAAAATGAAAATGAAAATTAATATACAATTCAAAAATGGACAATTAAACCCATAAACAAATTATTACAATGTGAATGGAATAATTGAGATGAATCATTTTCATAACTGCGAATGTTCACATATATCTGTTGTCATCAAAATTCTCAACAAGTTAATCACTTCATGATTGTTCATCTACCATCTTTTATACGATTTATTTCCCATTTATTTCATTAAAATTTTATAAAAAAAAATTATCGAAATTAAAAATCTATTATCAAATCTTGAATGTTTTTTTTTTTTTGTTAAACCAATATTTTTTTTGTTTCTCATTCATCCATCCATTACTCATCAATGCCTTTTTTTCTTTGATGGGCTGGGAGATTCACCTCCCTTTTAGCGGAATTTTTTCGCTTAAAAATGTTTTCTGATGATTTGTCTTTTTTTTTTTTTTTACATATCATTTCCTTTTTTCCCCAAAGAATTTTTTTTTTATTCTGTTGTTAAAGAATAAAAATAAATATTATTTCACAGATAAAAACAATTGAAAATTTTAGTAGTCGTTTTCTTTTTATTCACAAAAACAAACATATTTCAAAAATAATTAATAATTATATTCCATTTTAGGTATAATGCAAATATTTGTATTTGTTACGATGTTACTCGGAATCAGTTATGCCTGGGAACTGAACGAAAGTTTTGGAACAACAAAAAGCCTGTAAGTAATAAAATAAAAAAATAATACTCAGAGCATTGAAATTTATAAATTAAGTTTTATATCTCAGGCCTCAATCGCCGTTTTTGACGCCAAATCAGCTGCTCACTGTTGCGCAATTAAATCTACCGCAAACAACAAATGCTTCTTTCACCAACAGTCCTCCCACGAACGGCATACTGATCGCAATACTGGTGACCAGTGCAATCAGATCGCCTTATTAACCATACTGATCATCATGCTTATGAAATTTGGTCGCCATTGGCTTCCAACATCAAAGACGGCATCATCAAATGTGCCGCCCTCTTCCCCCAGGAGCTGCTCATCGCCATTTACTGATCAGCACTCAGCCCAACAACCATCACCAGGACATGATCAGCGGCAACAATTGCCATTTTCTGCTTTGCCATGGCCCACCCATTTTCCGGCGCCTTCTCATCGCCCACCTTCCTATGCTAATGGTCATCATTCTTTAGCTCCGCCATCGGTTTGGATGGCACCGCCGCGAGAGCGTATTTACGAATATGAATATGAATGGGAACGAAGTTGGGAGACGCGGATGAGCCGATTTTATGATGTGTAAATCTGCAAAATGTAATATTTTTTGTAAATTAAGAATGAAGTTCTAAATCCTTAGTTCGATATAATCAATTCTCATTAAATTTGAAGCGTAAATGCATTCAATTCATGTGTTTCGAAGACTATTTTGATCAGCTAAAATTTAATTGTCGAAATAAGGAATTATTATTTTCTTAAATTGGATAATTTTCTAAGACTTATTTATCATTGTTTTATGGCTTCATTTTTTTTCCTTTTTTTCTCTTTTATTTGTTCGGTATATTCCGGTCATTGAACTTATTAATTGGTCACTTTTACCAATTTGAACTTTTTCATTGAATTACTTATTTTGTGTTGATCAGTCACTTCATCAATTTGAATTTGATAAATTTACCTAATAAATTGTGTTTTCTAATTTTTTATTTTATTTATTGTAATGAATTATATCATGGATAAAAATACACATTTAGAAAATTATCACATGTAGATTTGTGGCTTTCTGTCATGAACATAATACACAAAACAGTTAAAAAGAAGTTATTTTCTAAACTTTTGGAAATTAAATTAAAATTTTTAAAGAATATTTTCTGAGAAACTGGGAATATTAACTAAAGGTACGGAAGATGAGAAACAGTGATTTAACCACCACCAACTTTTTACAAGTTGACCATATTATTAAAAATATTAGTAAATTTTCTTCCAAGCTTTATTTCCTTCCATTTTTGTACTCAGACCTTAATTTGTACAAGGGCCTATTTTCGAGGGGAGTCCATGTCCCATCGGGACTGGAAGTCGGGACCTGGACTGGACATTTTTTTGGAAAACAAAGCCCGAAAATTTCGGGGAATATTAATTTCAGTCCGTTTCCGCCCTACTCTCTCTATTTTAATATTTAAAATATAATTAAATTTCGATTAGTTTTTTGAATGGCACAAACTATTTACCAAATTAAATGAAAGCATAAATATCAACAAAATAATTGGCTCTCATTAAAATTGGTCCACCGAAATCTTTCTAAGCTAAGATTTGGCCACCCAAAGCGATGAATTTGGACAAACAAATCCATGGAAAGGCAAAAATATGTGAAAGTGCAATTTGAAGGGATGCCGTAAAATCCTATATAATAAAGTTTGGTGTTTGTATGTGTCATATGGTTTGAATGTGGCCTTTTGATTTTGCGTTAAAAAAGTATTTGAAAAAAGAAAATGTTTGGTTTTGCTTTTTCATTAACATATTTTGATTTGATGAAAGAAATTGTTTTATTTGCTTTGATTTTGTTTTTTCTTTTTTAAAGAATAGAATTTCATATCGTTTGGTTATTGTTTATACTACGCAAAAAGAATTTAGAAATGAATACTTTCTATTGCGTTTGTTTAGATGATAGTCTATATTGTGGTTGACCTTTTACGATTGGTTTTGTCTAATAGAATTTTTTTTCTCAGGTTTCTATTTTTATGAGTGTTTCAAAAAATTTGTTACCTTTTTCGGTTCCAGTTAAGAAAATGTCTATGAAAGTAACAATAATAGTATTATTAGTGTGATGTTTATGATAACCGTGTTATAATGTTGGACCATTATTTCTTTTAATTGAAGTATGTTTTATATTCATTCTATTTACTTTACAGGCAGAACATTTTTTTGTTTTTGAAAGAAAACGCTTTCTGCCGTGTCGGCTTTTTTTTCACCAATGTTCTTCAATTTTTCTTCTGCCGGTCGGCCGTTTCAACATTATGCTAAGCACTCTTGAGGAGCTCAAAGCTATTCCTTGTGGGACAAGGCTTGCGTAAGTTATGTTTGGTTTTTGTTAGACAGTAGTGTGGTGTGGTTTTTGTTAGACAATAGTGTGGTCTGTGGTTTTTGTTATACAATAGTGTGGTGTGTGGTTTTTGTTAGACAATAGTATGGTGTGGTTTGTAGTGTGGTGTAGTTTTTGTTAGACAATAGTGTGGTGTGTGGTTTTTGTTAGACAATAGTATGGTGTGGTTTGTAGTGTGGTGTAGTTTTTGTTAGACAATAGTGTGGTGTGTGGTTTTTGTTAGACAATAGTATGGTGTGGTTTGTAGGTGGTGAGTTTTTTGTTAGACAATAGTGTGTGTGTGGTTTTTGTTAGACAATAGTATGGTGTGGTTTGTCGTGTGTTGTAGTTTTTGTTATACAATAGTGTGGTGTGTGGTTTTTATTAGACAATAGTATGGTGTGGTTTGTAGTGTGGTGTAGTTTTTGTTAGACAATAGTGGTGGTGTGTGGTGTTTTGTTAGACAATAGTGTGGTGTGTGGTTTTTTGTAGACAATAGTATGGTGTGGTTTGTAGTGTGGTGTAGTTTTTGTTATACAATGGTATTTTGTTAGACAATAGTGTGGTGTGTGGTTTTTGTTAGACAATAGTGTGGTGTGTGGTTTTTGTTAGACAATAGTATGGTGTGGTTTGTAGTGTGGTGTAGTTTTTGTTATACAATAGTGTGGTGTGTGGTTTTTGTTAGACAATAGTATGGTGTGGTTTGTAGTGTGGTGTAGTTTTTGTTAGACAATAGTTGTGGTGTGTGGTTTTTGTTAGACAATAGTATGGTGTGGTTTGTAATGTGGTGTAATTTTTGTTAGACAATAGTGTGGTGTGTGGTTTTTGTTAGACAATAGTATGGTGTGGTTTGTAGTGTGGTGTAGTTTTTGTTATACAATAGTGTGGTGTGTGGTTTTTGTTAGACAATAGTGTGGTGTGTGGTTTTTGTTAGACAATAGTATGGTGTGGTTTGTAGTGTGGTGTTGTTTTTGTTAGACAATAGTGTGGTGTGTGGTTTTTGTTAGACAATAGTGTGCTATGTTTTGAAAAGACAAGAAAAAAAAAGAATGGATTAGGCTTTGCCAAAAGGTAGGCCAAAAGCGAAAAAGCAAAATGCCGAGAAAAAAAAGAGAAAGAAAAGATGAAAAAACATGATAAGAATATAGCATACGAATCTTTCTGTGATGTCAGGAATCCACATTAATGTGTCTCAGTACCTTTATGCCACACTAAAGTTTCCCATGTTTTGAAAACGAGGAAAAAGAATGGATTAACTTTGCCAAAGGATAACGAATAGATGTAGACGTACCAATAGCCAAAAAGCTTCAGAAAATGTAAAAAGATAGGGTGCGAGGCCGCGAAGCGGCCGAGCCCGTACCTTCTAAGAAAATGCCAAGAAAGAATACCAAGAAAATGTCAAGAAAAAAGACAAAGAAAAGAGAAGAAAGCAATATAAGAAAAAGCATAAGAACTTGATTATTATTGCGTTGTTATGAATCCACATTAATGTGTCTCATTATTTTGAAGTACACTAATGTGCCCAATGTTTTGTTGGTGATACTTGATTATTATTGCGTTGTTATGAATCCACATTAATGTGTCTCAGTACCTTTAAGCCACACTAAAGTTTCCCATGTTTTGAAAAGACGATGAAAAAGAATGGATTAACTTTGCCAAAGGTTATCCAAAAAGGTTAGGCCAAAAGCGAAAAAGCTTCAGAAATGCAAAAAGATAGGGTGTGAGGCCGCGAAGCGGCCGAGCCCTATTAGTATTATCATTTATTACTGTTCACAACACATTCGTACTACCTAGCGGGGGATGCGCCGAAGGCGCTAACCCCGCTAGTTGGTATAAAAAGACGAAGAAAAGGCACTAAAAATCATTGGCATTACATCATTTACAAATATTCAAAATATAATTTAATAAAATGTGCAACTATTCTTACAAAGTTTATTCTCTCTTTTTGGCCTTTTTCATTTTTGCCATTCTCATAATTGGCATTAAAATGGACGAGCCAAAGGCAAAAGGGGCAAATGCCATTGGACAACCAAACGCAGGGGGACCACTGGGACTTTTGGTAAAGTAATTTTCGTATAACTTTTTTAATTAAATTAATCTTCAGAGTTTATTACTTGGCCAAAAACAGGCGGCAAATGGAAAGGAAAAAGCCGAAAGTAAAATTTAAAATAATCACAATGATAAAAAGTCAGAAATTGAAGGTCAGCCTAATTTGGGAAAGAAGCCGAGCGGAGGACGACACAAAAGAGACATTTTGAAATATGCCGGCGGGGACATGGGAGGATGGGACCACCCAATTGACTCGACAGTGTAAGGAAAAAATAAATAAAAAGACATGTTTATAACTTTTATAAATTGATATAATCTTTAGAATTAATTCTTCTTGAATCAATCAAAATACAATTACTTTAATTTTTCAGTGATTTTGTCCAAAATTCTTGGAATGATGCCAATTGGCTCTCCAATGTTGTCAGTCAAAATGGGTGGCCAAATTACGGATCTCCTGCGGGAGGGCGTTGAATAGTACAGATGATGGATGAAATGATGATGATGGCATTTTGGAAATCATTTACATTTTCAGGACCTTATATTTTCCGGGATCATTTAATTCTTTTCTTTCTATTGTAGTTAGTTCTTATTTAAACTGATCAATTATTTCCGATAAACTTTTGGGAACAAATACACAACATTTCAGTCTCGGAACAGTATTGAATCAATTAAGGTGATTAAATATGTTCTATAAACTCTCAGCCCATCTTTTTTCATCATTTCGCCGATCTTTTAAGAAATTTCAATAAGGAAAAAAATTATTCCATGAAATTGAAATAAATAACGCATTCGTTCATTACAAAAATAGTATCACTCCCCTTTTTTGACGTTCGTTTTGTCCGTCTTGTTGAATTGAATAAATTAAGTCAATTAAATCTAAGGCGTATAAATGAATTTTAGCTACCCAAAAAAAATCAAAGCATTTTTTTAAAATTAAAAGTCATTTTATTTTCTCCCAATTATTTTTTTTTTTGTTATAAGATTGCAAAATGAATTATTCACAAATTCTATTTGTGGTCTTATCATTGTGTCCAGTCTTCTTGTTGTCCTATGCCTCCGGAAAAGCGATCAAAAGTCCCAAAATAAAAATGACCAAATGCATTGGCCCAACAAAAATGTCGACAAGCGATTTATCGCCAGGCAATGTGCCGGAAAAAAAGAATGAGTAGGCTATGGGTTTTCAAAAAAAAAAATTTACCATTCAGTCATAAATTTTTAATGTTTACCCCAGAATTTTTTTAATTGCAATTTATTTTTAATGACCCAAATTAAACTAATTAGGCACGGTTCGAAAACGTTTGACAAGCTCTATAAGCCTGCAAATATTAGAAAAATTAGCGAAAAGGATGACCAAATAGCCTCAAATTTTTTCAAAGCCTGAATGATTTTTAATATCTATTGATTAGCTCTATTAACCATTAGAGACCGGAATTTCCGAAAACGCCCGGATCGGGATCAGGATTAGGGAATTGACCCGGACCGGACGGATTGGATTTAAAAACCTGTTTTTCCGGACTCCTGATCCGGGTCCATTTTCTCGAAAATACACGGATCAGGATCAGGAGAAATCCTGACAAGACCCGGTCCTGTTCCGATCTCTATTAACCATCCACTAGAAAGTTTTATTTAGTTTATGACGAATTTTTCTCAAAAATTTGTAAAAATGGCCTAATTTTTGTTGCAAATATTTTAAATTTATTTCGTCAATAATTTGTTTTTACTTTGTGAGCACAGTTCGGACTTTTCTATGTGCGGCATTTCCGATTTTGAACCAAATATGGTCGATGAGCCACAAATGAACATTGGCACATATCATGTTTAAAAATAAATAAATAATAAAATTAATAAAATCATTTAAAAATTAATTTTAGGTGTACAAAGGACAAGCTGTTGAGGACGCCAAAGCATTGCCGTGGATGGCCTCACTGCAACTGGGAGGGAGTAAAAATAAATAAATTGAAGAAAAAAATAACAACATTTCTTCCTTAAAGCTGCGTTTTGCACTGGAACAATAATTGGGCCAAGACACATTTTGACAGCTTATCATTGTGTTAAAAACATCAATTTGAAACAAAGTGGGTGATTTTAAATAATGAAATATTATGTATTCATATATATATATATATATAATATATAACAATCTTTGTATGGCCCGATATCTCTTCATTGGCTCTATCAGAATGACAATTTCAAAAAATTTGATTATCTTTAAAGAAAAATATGGCAAAAAAAAAATTCTTTCTTTTGACGGCCACAACATTCTTAACAGATAAGCAATTCTTCTAGGAAATTTGTGTGGAAACAGAGCCAATCAAAAGCTATCGGATGACACTAAAATTGTTAAATTAGGTTGCGTTTGAGCAAGGTTATCACGAATTATGTTCATAAAATCGGTAAAAAATGGCGGATTTAACAAACGACCCCTAGCACCGATTTTGTCAACCGATAATAAATTGAACATTAATTATTACCAAAAATTTCTTCAAATTTTCTTTTTCTAAATAAAAACTTTCTTTTGCAGCTTATGTTTCATATGGCAATGTTAAAGTTTCACAGAATGGTCACAAAGTGAATATTAAGTCGTTTAAAATTCATCCAAATTCATCTTTGTCATCCGTTCGTATTGAAATTTACGGGCAGAATTTTGTTGACACTTTTGTATCAAATGATTTGGCCATAATTGAAGTAAGTATTTTATAAATGGTCCCAATTTCATTGAAATATAAATTAAATACTTTTTTAGATTGAAGATAAAATTGAATTTACGCCAAATGTTCGGCCAATTTGCTTGGTTGGCCTTGGTTGGGTTCATTTACAAAATCATAAAATTATTTTAATGAATCAAAATAAAAAATAATTAAATAATTTCAATTAAGGCAAGGGTTACCCTGAAATGTGGCAAGATAAATTGGCAAAAATAATTGGTGCCACATTTGTTGTTGCGGGTTGGGGCTTTACTCAGCCATGGTGCCAATTGAAGCCAACCCCAAAAACCAGTGACCAATTGATGTACGGCAAAATGAGAATCATTTCAGCGGAGAAAGGCCGTGATTTGGACGAAAACACAAATGAAAGTAAAAAGAGAAAAAATAATAAAAATAATTAATTAAAAAATTAATTTTAGTCAATAATTTGTCTGATTCTCTTCCTTTTGTTAACAACACAAAAGCTTTGTTAATGGATCACGAAAAAGAAGCAATGAAAAGTCTAATTTGGGTGATGCCAGAACCGAGCAATGTTGAGAAAGTACAAATAATAATATTTTATTATATAAACTTATTTTGTTTAATTTATATATATAAATATATATTTATGTATTATATATTTTATATTTATAATTTTTATCTCATTTTTCAGGGGGACAGCGGTGGGCCATTAATGGGTAAAATTGGCAAAACCAATGGTTGGGTTCAAGTGGGCGTGGCAAGCACAGGAACATGTGATCCTCAAAATCCCAAAAGTACCAACGGAGTTACAAGTAATTATAACTTTGGAACCTTATTTGTCATTTTATATAAAGTTGTATAAATAAAGGAAATTCCCCGATATTTAGTGATGCATAATTATTCCCAATTAAGAAAATTATGCACTTAAATATTTTTTCAAAATAAAATGTCATTTTTATATTTTAATTTTCTAAATATTGTTTTTTTTCAGCTAAATATGCCCCAATCGATTGTGATTTTATTGAGAAGGCGACTGATGGAGAAGTGAAGTGCACAGAACAATGAAGAAAAATAGTGGGTGTTCTCTTGGCCTATTTACGCATGATTTAAAAAAAAAAAATTAATTTTTAAACTTCTTAAGCATTTAAAATTTTTTCGCACATTTTTTCATGCCATTTTAATTAGTCAAAATCACATAGAAAAACTTTCTTTTGCCTATCACAGAATACAAGCGAAACAAATAAAATTTTAAAAATTACAAAATGTAAAAAAAAATTGTGAATAAAAATTTGTATAAAAAAAAAAATTAAATTTTATAAATATCTTCGAATCTTTAAAAAAAATTCGTATTTCGTTTCTTAAAAATAAAAATTTTGAAAATTCAATTCAATGCGACTTTAGAAAATAATATGAAGGGGATTCACATGAATGGGGCACTGATAATAAATTTAGCAACATATTTCCGTTTCCTTTGCTTTGGACGCCGGCGCCACGACACGCCCTTTTGCCAACAATTTTTGGTGGCATTTTTCAGCCAATAATTGGTATTTAAACAACCTCAGAATGGGAAATGCCATCACTCAGTTTCAGTTCATTAAATAAGACTCCTTTCATTCTTTCTGTTTCTAATGTTCTCCAAAATCGCACTTTTTATTGTTGTTGCTTGCCATCTGTGCTGCTTCGGCGGTTTAGCAGCACCAAGTAAAGTTGAATTTCCTCAAATCAGATTTTTTCAAGAGAGGGTTTTAATTCTTTTATTTGAAAACTGGACCCGTACTGGCCGATACCATGATGGCCGGTACTGGTTCGGAAGTAAACTTTTAGACCGGTACCCTATCGGTACCAGTAGGAACCGGTACTTTTTTCAAAGGATTGAATAAACCTCAGTAAATTATAACAAAAACTTGTTTTTTAGGCATGGTTCCGAGCTTTGGGGTTTTCATTGTGTTTTTTTAATGTACACATTTCACGGAAAGGAAGGGCGTGGGTTCGAGTCCCACCGGGCGTGTATTTGGGTTTTTGTTATTTTTTTCTCGATGGATCAATTATATTCATTGGAAAATTAAGTCATGTACACACAAAAGATCTACCTTTTATTTTATAACATTTCATTTGTTTAATTATTGTTTTTTTCAGCTTTCCCGTGCTGTGCGGGCAGTCAACAGGTGACCACACTGATGCACGGATACATCGTCGGTTTTACCAGCGCAATGGACACTGATCAGAAGCAGACAATGTGCCAAAAACTAATTGAGGATGTCCAACAAATCAAAGGCCAATTGGAGTCAATGACAAAATGTGAAATGGGCGGTGGTGCCAAAATTGTGGGCGAAATCGACGCACAACTGAACTCATCGGGTGAAACAAATCGCTTTTAAATAATGATCAAATCATACTGTTTAATGTCACCAAGAAAGTTCAATTTGTCATAATAATTATTTAGTAAACTTCTCAAGCATGGTGTCCCGTTATATAAATTGATTATTTTTTTTTAATTTTTCTGTACTTTTTTATCAAATATGGGATAATAATTTTACTTTTCATTAAAGATGCTTGTGCCAATGGGCTGAGCTTTGTCCGTGCCATGTTCGATTTGGCCGCAAAAGCGACTGGACATATGAAAAGTTCAAAATGGGAAAATGTGACCCGCAATTTTGTCACCCAAATTGGAGTGGTTGACCAAGTGGCCCACTCTTTCAGCATAAACATCAACAAAAATGTCCAATTTGCCAATCCATCAAAAGGTAAGTAATTTAGAATTAAAATATTAATTATTTAATTTAATTTAATTTTTTTAGGTGATGATGCGCATCAAACGGTGCCAAGTCCAAGCCAAATGTTCAACAACGAGGGCAACCACAGCGCATAGACAAAATGAGCAAAGAAAATTGGATAAAAGCACCATATATACATAGAATTGGTTTTAAAATATTTAGATGTATTAATAATTTTGATATCGTTTAATTAGTTGAATAATTTATACATTTATATTTCACTAAAAAAATAAATTAAATAAATAAAAATTAAGGATAAATTGAAACACGACCTTGCACCGGTCACGGCTACATTGAAGGGTTAGAACCTGAGAAGCCGTCGCTGGGGGTCAAACCCACAGATTTTACTCTCTTTCGAGTGGGTCCGAGTTGATTAGCGCCAACCGTCTTTTTAATTTTCCAGCAGCAAAACCATTTGATCCATAAATACTAGTGATGTTCGAGAGTCTCGGTCTCGAGTCTCGACTCGAGAAAAGTCTTGGGTCTTTTCCGGTCTCGGTCTCGGGTTCTTAGTCTCAATAATCAAGACTTTTTTACACCCCTAAAGATTGGCTTTTCGTTAGCTAGCAAACATTAAATGTGTGTTGAATTTAAATTTAAATAAAAGACATTACGCCAATTTAAAAATTCGAGCAAATTAATTTATTTTTTGTTCAAAACTGTTTTTAAATCACATAATTTGCCAGATGAAAATTTTCAAAAGCGCTGGCAAATTCTAAGAGAAAGAAAATTCAGTAAAGCATCCAATTTTAATTCAAAGGGGCAGGAGCCGGAGGTGCCGATAGGCGCATTGGGGTAAATTTTGAAAATTTAGGTCTGATTTGTTAATGGATTTTTGCCTAAAAATGGCATTTAAAAAAAGGGTTTTTCCACAAAATCCCGAAAAACATCAAATCATCATTTCAATTAAATCATCTTTGAGGCTGATCAGGGGAAATTTTGAAAACTTGAATATTATTTTGGTAACAAATCTTGACAAAAAATCACCAATTTTAGTTAAAAATTCTAAAAATTGGTCATTTTCTGTGCAAAGATTTTACAAATTTGCAAAAATTTTCCGGCGGCGCCTATCGGCACCGTAGACCCTTCCTTTTTCAAAATTATAAATTTATTGGCTCATTTCAAAGCCCGACAGCTAAAATTCCAGTCCTAAATTGCTCAAAATGTTTATGACTAATGAAAAAATTAAATTTTTTTAAAACCAAAAAACCGAAACTGAAAACCGGGGGTCGACCAAAAACCGAAACCGGGGTTGGAAAACCGGCCTAACCGAAGCCGGGAACCCGGGTTAAAACCGGCCGCGACCAGCCCTACCTGATATATATGATTTTTTTGATTTTTTAGGTGTACAAGGAACAAATTTTGAAAAAAGTCTCGGTCTCGGTCTCGACTCGAGAAAAGTCTCGGGTTTTTTCTGGTCTCGGTCTCGGTATCGAGTCTCGTGGTCAAGTCTCGGTCTCGGCCTCGAGTCTCGGGGTCAAGTCTCGGTCTCGAGTGTTGAGTCTCGGGATATTTACGGTCTCGAACATCACTAAGTACCCTTAATAGGAAATATGTTTGCGCTTTTATTAAGACTTATAGGAACAGAATTTTAGTGTATTTTTGGCCCAGAATCGTCCCTTTTTAAGACACAATGATTTGTCTAGATTGAATAGTCAGCACTCAAAAGATAGCGTAAAAAATGTTAATTTTTGAATTTTGCCAATTTTCTTTTAATAATATTTACAAATCATAAAATAATTAAAGATGATTTTATACCCTTTTTAAAAGAGAAAACGAAATTTGGTTTCTTTAAGTTTTCAAATATGTTGGAAATTAAATTATAAAAAATTAAGAAAAATTATTCTACCAAGTGGGGAATAATAATTGGGGTCTCTAACTATCTTGAAAATATTCAAAAGGTAATTAAAATATTGATAAGTTTTTTGATGGCAAAAAATATTTAACCATGTAAAAAAAAGCATAAATATCAACAAAATAAACAAAATAATTGGCTCTCATTAAAATTGGTCAACCGAAAACTTTCTAAGAAATGGCTTAAGGGTTTTTTTGGCATAAACAAATCGTCGCATATAGAAAGTACAACTTAATCAGCCGTTTTTTCTTAAGAAACACCAAAATATATATATATTTTTTTGATTTGGCCATCCAATGCGAAGAATTTGGACAAACAAATCCATGGAAAGGAAAAAAATATGTGAAAGTGCAATTTGAAGGGAAGCCGTAAAATTGGTATAAAAAGACGAAGAAAAGGCACTAAAAATCATTGGTATTACATGATTTCAAATATTCAAAATATAATTTAATAAAAATGTTCAACTATTCTTACAAAATTACTTCTCTCTTTTTGGCCTTTTTCATTTTTGCCATTCTCATAATTGGCATTAAAATGGACGAGCCAAAGGCAAAAGGGGCAAATGCCATTGGACAATCAAACGGAGGGGGACCACTGGGACTTTTGGTAAAGTAATTTTCGTATAACTTTTTTAATTAAATTAATTTTCAGAGTTTATTACTTGGCCAAAAACAGGCGGCAAATGGAAAGGGAAAAGCCAAAAGTAAAATTAAAAATAAATTGTTGAAAAAATTTCGAAATTGAAGGTCAGCCTAATTTGGGGAAGAAGCCGAGCGGAGGACGGCACAAAAGGGACATTTTGAAATATGCCGGCGGAGACATGGGAGGATGGGACCACCCAATTGACTCGACAGTGAAAAGAAAAAAAATTGATAAAAAAACATTTTATAACTTTAATAAATTGAAATAATCTTTTGAATGAATCGCGCTGAATAGTACAGATGATTATGGATGAAATGATGATGATGGCATTTTGGAAATTTGAATTATTTGGGAACATGTATTCTTTTCTTATTAGTTTTGTAGTTCATTTGCGCCAATTTCTTTCTTTTTAATAAATCTTTGTGAGAAAATAAAAAAATAGACTAATTTTTTTTGTCATTTCTAATTCGACAAATATGCTAAATGAAATGAGGATTTAGTCTAAGGTAATAGTGGTATGGGGAGAAGAGAAGCTTCTTAGAGAAGATGATTAATTGGAACAATGGGGGAAAAGAATGAATATATTCAGTGGCAATATAAATTTTTATTTGCCTGATGTTCAGTTTTGGACTTCGGCGTTTTTCTCATACTCATACCTCATACCGACTATTTTTTTCCTTCATACTCATACTCGTACTCATACCGAATATTTTTTTCCCTCATACTTCATACTCGTAGTATGAGTATGAGTATGAAGTATGAGTATGAGGTCCGAACACTGCTGATCTTACACTTTTATCTCATGAAATTTAAAAAAAATTGTTATCAATGAATACCGTATTTCTTCTAATAGGAGTACCGATGGCTCAATCACTCTCAAGGGGGTGCTTCAATTAGAAGGGGTGTTTCAACTAGAAGGGTGGTTCTACTAAGTATTAGAAGAAACACGGTATTTGTTTATTTGGTATTATGCCGAGGTTAATGGTACATGATGATACGCTAAAATGGTGCAGTTTCTCCAATATAATTAGACGAATGTCGAGTCAATTGGGTGGTCCCATCCTCCCGCATTAATTCTAAAGTGATTGATGGCCATTGAAAAAGATAGCTTAAAAATAATAATATAAAATATTTAATTGAATTTATTGTTTTGATATAAATAGATTCCGATAGTGAAATTAATAAATCCATTTGGCATTAATTAAGCCATCAAATTAATGAAAAGATACTTAAAAATAATAATTTAAATATTTAATTGAATTTTTATTTTTGATATAATTGATCTGATAGAGCATTAACTAACCTATTTTTGTATTAACCCCTTTAAAAAGTGGCAATTATGCCAATAAATCTGCAAATTGAACCAAGCGTGGTGGTCAGCAACAATGCGTCAAGTAATAAAGGTTCTGCTGGCAAACTGTTTGGGATTGAAAAATGCCATTATTGGTGTCTTTTGGGGCGTCAAACAAGCGCAAAATGGCGTCGGGAATTTCTTCTGTAATCAAAAGAAAAATAGATCATTTTTCTGTATTATTACTGATTAAAGACACAGTATATTAGAGGCATACAGTACCCACCCTTCGGCATCAGTTGAAGATTTGTAAAGCTTTTTCCTTTATCACCAAGGTAACAATAGCAACGTGCTTTATCTGGCAAATCATTTACTGTGTGTTTCTTCATATTTTCTGAACAATAGTCGCTTTTTTTCTTTATGTCTGTTGCATTTGCGCAGCCAAACACAAACAAAATTGGCCTGTCCAAGAATTCTAAAAATTAATCAATTAAAAAAAAAAATTGTCTATGATTTTTGGCAATGTTAGGAAATAATTTTTTAAGCCCATGGGACAATGCAAAAAAATTTCAAAAGATGTTTCTTTTTCGAAATTTTTTTTTTTTTTTGCTGTTAAAATGATACTTTTGGTTTTCTAGTCATCCCTTGAATGGAACTGAGACTTTGCCAAAACATTTGCTCCTAAAACATTTTGCGACTAATTAATTCAGGCTGAAGCAGACATTAACTTTTGGCGCAAATGTTACAGGCGCAAATGTTGGGGCACCCCTGTATAGCCTTGTCCGACACACTTGTATCACAAATCGCGGAAAAACAATAAATATCCGTTTCCCAGCATTTTTCAGTGCGAAATGCCGGTTCAGCGATGTATTCAGTACCTTGCCGGCAATAAATTTCGCCTATTTGAATTGAAAATGATTGAATGAATTTTTAAATTATTAATTAAACCATTGCTGTTTTTAAACAAAATGAACCAGCAGAAGAGACAAATAAACAGCAGCGTAATAACTGACCAATTCATTTTATATTAATAAATAGTTACTAAAAATCAAGCAAATCATATATACAAGTGAAAATTATTACTTAATAAATCGATTAGTAAATGTAAAAAACTAAGTGATTGATCGTTAAATTCATCCGCTATTGGCGTTTCGTAAATCCGCCTTTAACGACTTTCCGTAGAATAAAGCGTTATATTTTTCCTTCATACATCGCCTGATAGTTCTTACTTTTAAAAAAAACAATGTTTTTTTTTAATTTGGCACAATAATAGAGACAAATAAGAACTATCGTATGTTACCAAGAATTTTTATTTGATTGTTTTTGAGAAAAGGAATGATGAGTTTTTGGATGAAAATTTGTCCATTGGTGGCCGATTAGGAAACGACCCAGCACGTAAAAATATAATTTAAAAGGGTGTAGTTAAAATATAAAATTTTTAATAGAACTAAACACACAGATAAATAAATCCACTATATTTAGTGGATGATTAATTGAATAACAAATAGAATGATCATTTCAAAAAAAAACAACGAATGTGCGAACGTTAACACATATTTGTTTTCAATCAGTTGATGATTTTAAGGTGGTTGATCTGCACTTTCTGTGTTGATTATTTGACTTATTTTTTAAAAATACTACGATTTGAAATACAAATTTTTTTTGCGAATACACTAACATAAATGAAACGAAAGACTTTATTTATTTATTTTTATTTTTTTGTTCTTTCATTCATTCATTCGATCATTACTCATCATATCAGTGCCTTTTTTTTCTTTGATGGGGCGGGAGATTCACCTCCTTTTTTAGCAGCTGAATTTTTTCGCTAAAAATGTTTTTCTTTATGTTGGTTATTCATTCACCCATTTTTCTTTTATACATATTTCTTTTCTCCAAAAAGATTTTTTTTTTGTAAAGATAGAAATAGAAATTTTTTAAAAATAAAAAAAAAATTGAAATTTGAATAGTTTTTTTTTTTGATTTAATATAGTAAAATGTATTTTTCAAAATAAATAGTATGTTAATAATTATCCCATTTTAGGAATAATGCACACATTTATATTTGTTATTCTTGGACTCGGCGGACTGAGTTATGGGTGGAAAAACGGACGAAAGGAATAGCATAACGAATAGCCGGTAAGTACACTACCAACCATTATTGTCTTGTTCTTTATGACAAAGTCAAAATTGTAAATAGGTTTTATAGTTTAAATTTTTTTAATATTTAATTTTCAAAAAAATGTCTGCCTGTTCCGAGTCTTTCACAATCTCATACGAGTTGTGCCGATATCTGTAAATTGACGAATTTGCACAGAAGTCATATGTTCAAAAAAAAAAAAAGTAGGAAATTTATTGTTTTTCACTGTAGTAATGTGGGCAATAATTTCGGACTTCGCTTTCTAGTCTCAAAAAATCTTTGGGAAAGGTGTCCAATGGAAAAATGTACTTCCTCTATTTTAATACAATCAACTTCTTTATTTATTAGCCCAATGTGAATTTTGCATCAAGTTTTGTAGAATTAAAAAACAATCTATCCATTTTCCTATTACCCTTAATTAATTTCAAGACTTAAAATCACCAAGAATAATAAAAAGTAAACAAATATAAAGCCATAGAATTTATAATGAATTTTTTTTATATAGAATATTCCAATTAAATTTTGTATCTCAGGCCTCAACCGATTTTGACGCCAAGTCCGTTGGCACACACTGTTGCGCCATTAAATTTACCGCAAACAACAAATGCTTCTTTCACCAACAGCCCTCCCACGAACGGCATACTGATCGCAATACTGGTGACCAGTGCAATCAGCTTTATCGCCTTATTAACCATACTGATCATCATGCTTATGAAATTTGGTCGCCATTGGCTTCCGACATCAAAGACGGCATCATCAAATGTGCCGCCCTCTTCCCCCAGGAGCTGCTCATCGCCATTTACTGATCAGCACTCAGCCCAACAACCATCACCAGGACATGATCACCGGCAACAATTGCCATTTTCTGCTTTGCCATGGCCCACCCATTTTCCGGCGCCTTCTCATCGCCCACCTTCCTATGCTAATGGTCATCATTCATTAGCTCCGCCATCGGTTTGGATGGCACCGCCGCGAGAGCGTATTTACGAATATGAATATGAATGGGAACGAAGTTGGGAGACGCGGATGAGCCGATTTTATGATTTGTAAATCTGCAAAAAGTAATATTTTTTGTAAATTAAGTTATTAATTCCCAAATCTTTAGTTAGATATAATCAATTCTTATTAAATTTGAAGCGTAAATGCATTCAATTCATGTGTTTCGAAGATGATTTTGATCAGCTAAAATTTAATTGCTGAAATACGGAATTATTAATTTTTTTAATTTGAGAATTTCATCTGTTTTCTGACTTATATTTCTTTCATTTGTCTGTTCGGATTATTCCGGGCATTGAAACTTATTAATTGGTGATTTAAAAAATGATTACCAATTTGAACTTTTTCATTGAATTACTTATGGTCAACCGAAATCTTTCTAAGAAATGGCTTAAATGTTTTTTTTCGCATAAACAAATATGAGCATATAGAAAGTGCAATTTAACCAACTGATATCAAAAAAGCTAAGATTTGGCCACCCAATGCGAAGAATTTGGACAAACAAATCCATGGAAAGGCAAAAATATGTGAAAGTGCAATTTGAAGGGATGCCGTAAAATTGGTATAAAAAGACGAAGAAAAGGCACAAAAAATCATTGGTATTACATGATTCAAATATTCAAAATATAATTTAATAAAAATGTTCAACTATTATTACAAAATTACTTCTCTCTTTTTGGCCTTTTTCATTTTTGCCATTCTCATAATTGGCATTAAAATGGACGACCCAAAGGCAAAAGGGGCAAATGCCATTGGACAATCAAACGCAGGGGGACCACTGGGACTTTTGGTAAAGTAATTTTTGATTTTTTTAATTAATTTAATTTTCAGCGCTCATTACTTGGCCAAAAACAGGCGGCAAATGGAAAGGGAAAAGCCAAAAGTAAAATTAAAAATAAATTACAATGAAAAAAAGTCAGAAATTCAAGGTCAGCCCAATTTGGGGAAGAAACCGAGCGGAAAACGGCACAAAAGGGACATTTTGAAATATGCCGGCGGAGACATGGGAGGATGGGACCACCCAATTGACTCAACAGTGTAAGAAATAAAAAATGAAAAACTTTTAATAAAAATAACTAATCTTTTGATTTCATATTTTCTCTATATTTAGTGATTTTGTCCAAAATTCTTGGAATGATGCCAATTGGCTCTCCAATGTTGTCAGTCAAAATGGGTGGCCAAATTACGGATCTCCTGCGGGAGGGCGTTGAATAGTACAGATGATGATGGATGAAATGATGATGATGGCATTTTGGAATTGATTAACTTTTGGGATCATATATTTTCCGGGACCATGTATTCTTTTCTTTCTATTGTAGTTAGTTCTTATTTAAACTGATTATTTATTTCCGATAAACTTTTGGGAACAAATACATTTATTTTTAATTTACCTTATTTTCCTGACTTGTGTTTTCTTATTGTGTGCATCCTCCATCGGGCAAAGTGACGGTCATTGCATTATCCGCTGATGTGACAAAAATAGCTGGCGCAGGCACAGCAGTCAAAAAATTTGTAAAAATAGCGGAATTTTTGTTGCAAAATTTTTCAATTCTTTCATCAACAATTTTTTTTGTTTTTGTGAGCACAATTTGGACTTTTCTGAGTGCAGCATTTCCGATTTTGAACCAAATATGGTCGATCTGCCACAAATCAACAGTGGCAAAAATCATGTACAAGAAAAAAAAATAAAATATTAGCTATTTAATTTTGGCTGAATTTGTATTTCAAATGATTTAACTGTAATTGAAGTAAGAATTTTTATTTTGTCTAAATTTTATTGAAAAAATTAAATATTTTTTAGATTAAAGATAAATTGAATTTACGTTACTAAACTTAATTCTTTTATACCCCTAGTGAAATTTAATTAAAAAAACTGCCTCTCAAAGGTGAATATTTTGAAAAAATCTGCCAGTCAGATTCAATTTCCCTAACAGCGCCTATCGGTACTGTAGGCCACTATTTTTGCAGAACACAACTGCGTCTTTGACCCGCGGTAAGTTTCGTTTTCGACTGCCCCCTGCATTCCGCCGACTTCAATGCGTCTGAGAAGTCAGACAGATCTTATATTAAATCCAGAAAAATTGATTTCTCCCGAGAACCCCAAAAAAGGCGAGAATGCGAGAAAGCGAGAATTTTTCAAATTTTTCTACTAATTTTCGAAAAAAAAATTTCTAAAATTAAAAAATAGTATTCCAATTAAAATCAATCAATAATCGCTTTAAAAATTCTCGATTGCCCACTTTGGTGCAAAATCTGTTAACAAATTATGTACACTAAGATTTTGTAATTTTCCCGGTGGTGCCTATCGGCACCGCCCTGCTCGAAACGAACTTGCTAAATTTTTTCACCAAACTTTTTGACTCAGACCCCATTCTTAAATAAACAGTTTGAATTGTAGAGGCGAATGACACCAAAAAAGACAGTTGAAGTTGTATGGCATTTTGTTTTTTAATTGCGTTAAAAAAGATTCATCTTAAAAAATCGACGGCTTCAAATTGGCAGTGGGACGAACGCCTCGCATATGCAGTTTTTGCTTATAATCAGACCACTTCTAAAAGCACTGGGTACTCACCATTTTTGCTCATGTTCGGGCGAAATGCGCATTATTCCGCTCGATAATGAAGTACCATTTGTGGTAAATCCAGCATACTGTACACAATTGATACAGACACTTACATTCAGCTATTTCGTGAAAATATGCTTAACTTGTTAGAACACGCAAGAGAAAATGCAGAAACCGAGCGGGAAAAAAAGTAAAAAATGGTATAACGCGCAGCCTAAAGTCATGGCAAACAAATTCAGTACGGGACAGCGGGTGATGGTAGCAATCCCTGGCTTAAATCGCATATCTCGCCATAAGAAGCTCCTTTGGTCTCATTTTGGACCTTAATCCATGACCTTCAAATTGCTCAGGCCTACCAAGTGTACCAACGGGGGGGGGCGATGGAGTGGAGGAGGAGCAATACTTGCTTTCCGATTCCGGTATTTTTTCATTCAATGGCGACCAATCGCAGCATCGGTAAAAAAAATTTGGCATTGAACCCAAAAAAAACTTTTTTTCAGAATAACTCGAACTGGGCTCACGCCATGACGGAAGTGTTCGCTGACGGAAACTTTTAAATTGCCCCTCACCCATTTTCTCAAGTCTACGTTCTTCTGGCAAAGTTTGTTTTGTTTTTTCATTCTGAAAAGCCTTATTAAGAAAGGGTAAATGGACGTTTCCTGTCGCGACGTGTCTTCTCACCGAAAATTCGCGACTGATTTACGAAAAGATGTTTCGGATGATTGTCGAAGCATGGCCTGCGTTTGCGCCAACGTCCATAATGTTGGACTTTGAGCAAGCCGCAATGGAAGGAGCAAGCGCTGTGTTTCCGAACGCGCAACTGCGCGGATGCCCTTTCCATCTAGTGCATAATTTGCATAATCATCTTGCCTCGGAATGACTTCGGGCACTTTTCTTGTTTAGGTGGTTAGAAATTTCATTTTCAAAAGTCACGAAAAAATGTTATTAGGAGCTTTCGAGATCGCTGATCACGAATATAACATTTATTATGGCCGATTCCGAACCTCGAACCAAATTCGAACAAAAAGTATAAATTTTTATTTTTACAAAAATAGGTTAAATATTGGAAAAAATTAATAAAATTTATGCATGTTCAAAATTATAACGGTAATCACAACTGATTTGGTCCCATATATTATACAGACAATTATTGCCAGAGAATTCTTGTCGCCAAATAAATTCAGAAATGTGACTATCAATGGTTGTTTGTGCCGTCAAAAATTCATCTTTGTATCGACGCTTCAATTTTTGCCAATGCGCTTCACTTTTAAAATGACTCAATCTTTTAAAATCACTCAGTTTTTGAATTTTAAAACAGTAGTACAGTTTCTACAATATATTTTTAAGATAGTAAGACTGTCTATAATAGAATCCGAACTTACTGTTTTGAAAAAAGCCGTACTTACTATTTTAAAATACCAGTATTCCTTTAAAATGACTCAAACTCTTTTAAAACCACTCGATCTTTGAATTTTAAATAATAGTGCGGTTTCTCTATTATATTTTTTCTATAAGACTGCCTATAATTGAATCCGAACCTACTATTATGTAAAAAAAGCTATTTTTGTAAAAAAAAATGTATACTTTTTGTTCGAATTTTGGTCCGGGGTTGGAAATAGGGCGAAATGAATGTCGGATTCATGATCAGCAGACCCGAAAAAAATCTAATAAGATGTTTAAGTAAATTTTATTAATTTTTTTCCAATAATAAACTATTTTGTAAAAATTCATGTAAAAATTCAATTTTCTACTTTTTGTTCGAGTTTGGGCCCGGGGTTCGATTTTAGAAGGGTAAATAGAGCCAATCAAAAGCTAGCGGAAGATAACAAGTTGTTAAGCTTGGTTGCCTTTGAGCAAAGTTATGACGAATTATATTCGGAAAAATTTTCGAATCTTTAAAAAAAAACTTTTCGTATTTCGTTTCTTAAAAATAAAAATTTTGAAAATTCAAATCAAAGCGACTTTAGAAAATAATATGAAGGTGATTCACATGAATGGGGCACTGATAATAAATTTAGCAACATATTTCCGTTTCCTTTGCTTTGGACGCCGGCGCCACGCCACGCCCTTTTTCCAGCAATTTTTGGTGGCATTTTTCAGCTAAAAATTGGTATTTAAACCATCTCAGAATGGGAAATGCCATCACCCAATTTCAGTACATCAAGTTTGCTATTCCTTCTCATTCTTTTCTGTTACTGATGTTCTCAAAATCGCACTTTTTATTGTTGTTGCTTGCCATCTGTGCAGCTTCGGCGGTTTAGCCGCACCAAGAAATGTTGTTTATCTCAGATTGTTTCCTAGAGATATCAAAGATTTACTTGAGCGTGGGTATTTGTTTAAGATGCGAGTCGAATGGCAAGAAAATGTTAAACAGTGCCAAAGGAGAAATGCCATAGGAAAGAGAATGAGTGCCAAAAGAAAAAATGTTAAGAACACGCATTACTGTAAGCGAGGCTGCGAAGCGGCCGAGTCTACTTGAACCTTTTTTTGAATTTAATCTGCTGTTCATTTACCAAAGCCATACTTCCTAACGGGTTGAGATGCGCCGACGGCGCATCTCAACCCGCTAATTATACAAAAACAGTAAAGCAAAAAAAATAATAATTATATATTTTTAAAAATTAATTTGCATTGAAGTGATGTCGTCATTAGAAATCTTTAATCGATGAATGAACATATAATATGTGGAATACGTCACAGGATCACTAACCTAAAAAATAATAACCATATAAATGAATATCGAAATTTAATGAAAATTCAGTTTTTTATTAAAATGAGAGCTGTGAGTTTATTTTCTCCAATTATTTTCTATTTATTTTTCCATTTTTCATATGCCTGGGAAAAAGAGGTAGTTTATTTTTTTAATAAAATTATTATGTTTTTCTTTTGTTTTATTATAGATTGAAGACGACGCTCTTGTTGCGTTTGTGAGAGGGCCTGCCAATTTTGAGCAGTTTTGCACGGAAAAGGGAGTCACAAATAAACAAGAAAAAGAAATATTGGCACAATCTTATGGCACTCACCTTGGCATTTTGTATCTCTTGAAACAGAATTGGCATTGTGCCAATGTTCAAAGACAATTTGATGAACGTTTTAACCAGGGAAACTGCGAGTTTGGCCGTAAATGTTTCGAAATAGTGTATGAGTATTTGTTCTATGTTATCGCCGGCCAAAATGTCGCAATACCAAGTTTCAAATTCAACACTTTAGTTTTTTTCATTAATTTTATGGCAAAAATTTATTTTTGTTATTATTTGGAAGAAACAAAAGATGAAGGCCTATTTGCAAAATTTGTAAAAATTAACAAATTTCACATTAATTTTGAATTCGAAAATGGGCATGATTTGGATTATTACAAAGAAAATTTTGACAAAGTTTCCAAAAAATCAATCGGGGAAGATTCAGCAGTTCGAATTGAATTTGATAAAGTAATGGGAAAATTGTCGAAAAAAGTAATGGAAAGAGCAGAGTTGGAAAAAGAGCCAATTTTGGAATTTTCATTGTATAAAATGAAAGATGCGGTGAGTTGTTTTGGTAGAAATATTTGTTTTTAGGAACTTGCCCATGGATATTTAAAATTGGCATTGCTTTCAACGCCAATTTTTTTAATAAATTCATTCTTTTAGATTAAAGATGAATTATTTCTTGCATTTGTAAAAGGAAGAACGCAATTTGACAACTATTTGGACCATCTGCTTCATTCATCGCCAGAATTTGGGCAAACAATTAAAACAAATGATGCTATTAGAAAAATTGAAATTCGCCTTGGCCTTTTGTTTTTAATGATAAAAAATTTGAATTGCGCCAATGCCATAATTGAAATGGCAAATGAATGCGACAAACTCCGAGAATATTTGTACATTATTTATGAATATTTGTTCAGAGTGCGTTTTGGGATTTGTGCTGTTAAGCCAATGTTTCATCAAAATCACAGGGTATTTGCACGGTAATTAGTCTTTGTTTTTTCTTGTTTAATAGTTAATTAAGGAATTTATTTAAAAATTTGTCTTATATCCTCAATATATTGCAAATAATTTTACAACTGGACTTTGAAGGAGAAATCGACAAAATTGAATTTGCCATGCGAGATTCTGAGCTCAAATTAATAAACGCAAATCAATTGAATTATAAAAACATGGGTAAAATTAAAAAGAGCAATTTAAATATCCGAAAAAATACTCTATTGGCCCGGAAACTTTTGTTAAGTTACCAAAATTTCCTTTTTTTAGAAAGTTCAAAAATGACATATGAAGAACATGTTGTACAAATGGCGAAAGAAGCGAGTGATCTAAGAAATGAAAACTCAAATGATAAGCAAATAAGTGCTGCTAGACTGGAAGGTATTTCTACCCAATGATCTTTCATTTTTATGGGTTTAAGTCTAATTTAAATATTGCCAAAAATCGTAAGCGTTTAATAAAGAAATCATTGTTTTTTTTTTCATTATAATTCAATCACAGTAATTTCCTAGTATGATCAACATGATTTGTATTACCGTTTCATTAAAGGATTACTTCGTTACAAATTTGAAAAAGAATTGGAGTCAATATGCTTGAAAAATGGCTTAAAATGGCCAAGCAAATGAAAGCCGATTGGATACAATAAAAAAGGAATTGGACAAAATGGACGAAATGACATCGGAGGAGGAAAGAAAAGGAAAGAAATGATTGTATAATGAAAAAAAGAAAGCTTATAAAAATTATGCTATTTGTTGCGTTCACCATTTATTTTCCATTAGTTTACTGTGCTCCCCTCACACGTGTTGGATCATATCTAATCCGCCAGCTTAATGCATACCATTTTTATAATATATCATTATATATATGGATACATAAATGTTGCTTAAATAGGCTCCGATTATGGTATTTCTTATTTTTTCCAATTCTTTAAATAAAAATCTTGAGGCCACAGATATCAAATGAACAGGTCCTGGTAAAAAGTTTAGCAAAAAACCCAATAAGTTTTTGAAACGAAATTTTTAGAAAAATCCCTACTTTTGGGATGTGCTTTTTTGGAAATTTGGGAGGTCTGTTCTTTAAGGTATATTTTTTTCAAAGAAAGGAAAGTTCCGAACTTTTGGTATCCAAATCATTTTAAACCAACTTTTACAGTTTTTGTTACGTTCACCCTTTATTAACCCATTAACTTAGTGGGCACTAATTGCCTATTCGTCCTCCGGAGCAAAGTGGGGCTTCCCATTTAGAAATTGGGTGTGCCATTTTCAATGAATGTTCACTTTTACGAACAATTTGGTATCAGTAATTTTTTGGGTGGGGTTCGATTTTGGGTTGTTTTAATAAAAAGTTTGCCAGCAAAATGAATTCTCAAAATGACCATTTCTTAATTGACATCGACACGCCCTCAACAATTTGCAAAAGACCTGGCTTAGTTGGGCTCGAAAAAACAAGTTCGCAAAAAATATCTTAAAAATACTAAGAACTTATAAATTATTCTTGAATTAATTCAGTTTTAATGTTTCACACTGTTTTTCTTGTACAGGCAGTAGCTCTCAATTCGATTTCAAATTTGAATATGAAAAATTTATTTTTCCAGAACTCATATAATTAGATAAAGTAGGATAACGATTTTTAGGCTATTTTTATGTTTTACCGGTTTTCTACGTCTTATTGTGTCTTATCAATTTTATTCACGGGTTTTCCGTGAAAAATTTACACTGGACAGAACAAATTGCTGTACAAGAAAGGAATCAAAATATTGCCAAATGTTTAGATTTTGAGTTTCCTTATATCGCAACCCTTAGCCACTACTGGACACTCGTTTCTTAAGATTTTTAATTGTCTCAAACACCCTAAAAAATATAAACCCTTGCAATTTTGTTATAATAGAAATCTGGAGTGAAAAATTTTTGAAAAAATAATAGAGTTAACCAATAATAAGCTGTCGGAAGATACCAAATTGTTTCAATTTCGTTACTTGAATTTTCACTAAAAAATTAAAAGGAACTCAATTGTCTGTAATACAAGGACCCGAAGGAATTTTTAGACCGAAAGCTCTTTGGACAGAGTTATAGTCCCGGGGCTAAAATGGCAATTTAAAGGCAATTGGAGATTCGTATTTTGGCCAAGACACCGTACATTCGACTACGGCGGCCACTAGGTGAGGCGCCGCTCGCTCGCTAAGGTTGCTCGCTCCTGAGGTCGGGTAAAATAAGCGAAAATTTTCACCGAAACGTGGAAATTCATGTATAACCTATTTATAATATTTAGGGCGGACAATTGAGTCCCAGTGGTTTTGGGCACTTCAGTCCCGAGTCTGTAACTCTGCAGGCAACGGTTGCCGCAAAACAATATTTCGAATTAGTTCATTACAGACCGAGAGGAGTCGATTAATTATATATTTTGCCCATTTTTGGCTCTGGGCCATATGACCCATATTCACCATTTATAAAAATGGCGCATTCATAAAAACGCGCATGGTGGCGGTTTTTATGAAACGACCCCAGCACCCTGAAAAACGACCCACCTCACCATCTCCGCAGTTTGGAATTAATTTGTACAATTTTCCTATAAAATAATTGTTTGACTCTTTACTTTACTACAGACTTTTTTTAATGTAATTGTAAAAGCAATTTCCTCCACTTTTCCCATTTTTGTTATTCTTATTGAATTTGGTAAAAAACGGAAAAAAATTCCGTAACAAACAAAAGAAATTTTTACAAAAGGCAAGTATTTTCCCATTTCAGTTATACAATAATAGCAAATTTGAAAGTATAAATTTCTTTTTTGCTACTCATATTTTTCATTATTTTTCATTAATAACAAAAAAAGTATTTTTATATATTCGAATGATTAAAAAGAAATAAAAATAAATTCTATAAATGTTTTCAGATTGAAAAATGGTTAAATTTTTCTTGCAAATATTTTTGATTTTTTTCGTCAATAATTTGTTTTTGATTTGTGCGCGTAGTTCGGACTTTTCTGAGTGCGGCATTTCCGATTTTGAACCAAATATGGTCGATGAGCCACAAATCAACATTGGCACAAATCATGTACCAAAAAAAAAAAAAAAATTAGTAAATTAATTTTAATAAAAATTTTAGGTGTACAAAGGACAAGCGGTTGAGGACGCCAAAGCATTGCCGTGGATTGTCTCACTGCATTTGGGAGGGAGTAAAAATAAAATATATAAAAAAAATTGAAAACATTTATTTTTTAAAGACGTGTTTTGCACTGGAACAATAATTGGACGAAGACACATTTTGACAGCTTATCATTGTGTTAAAGGCATGAATTTGATGCAAAGTAAGTGATATTTAAAATGAAAAACTAATGTATTTATATATTGGATAGAAATAAGGATTCTTAGTTTTGGTTTATAAAATTAATAATATTTTGTCAACTGACAATAACTTCATTAATTTATAATATTATTAATTTTCGAAATACGAAAAAAAAAAATTATTTTTTTAAAATTTTATTTCCAATAAAAAGAACTTCTATTACAGGCCATTTCCATGTATTTATAAATTTTATAATTATATTAACTCATAAATACACAATTACTTCAACATTAGTTATTTAATATTAGTTAATTATTGAAATTAGAAAAAAAAAATTTTGCCAAAAATAATTTCAAATTAAATTTCTTACAGCCCTTATCCATGTTTCATATGGGACTGCTAATGTTTCACAGCATGGTCAGAAAGCGTATATTAAGTCGTTTAAAATTCATCCAAATTCATCTTTGTCATCCGTCCGTATTGAAATTTACGGGCAACATTTTGTTAGTGATTTTGCCTCAAATGATTTGGCTGTAATTGAAGTAAGTATTTTATATTTTAGTCCCAATTTTATTGAAATGTATAATTAAATATTTTTTTAGATAGAAGAGGAAGTTGAATTTACGCAGAATGTTCAGCCGATTTGTTTGGTTGGCATTGGTTGGGTTAATTAACATTATAACAATTAATTAATTTATTAATTAATTTAAAAAAAATTATTTATAAAATTATTTAATGAATCAAAATAAAAATAATTAATTATTTTCAATTAAGGCAAGAGGGACCCTGAAATGTGGCAAGATAAATTTGCAAAAATAATTGATGCCACATTTGTTGTTGCGGGTTGGGGCTTTACTCAGCCAATGTGCCAATTGAAGCCAACCCCAAAAACCAGTGACCAATTGATGTACGGCAAAATGAGAATCATCTCACCGGAGAAAGACCGTGATTTGGACGAAAACCGCCAAAATGAAAGTAAAAAAGAGGAAAAATCAAAAACAATTAATTAAAGAATTAATTTTAGTCAATAAATTGTCTGATTCTCTGCCTTTTGTTAACAACACAAAAGCTTTGTTAATGGATTTTGCAAGAGAAGCAATAAAAACCCCAATTTGGGTGGTGCCAGAACCGAGCATAGTTGAAAAGGTAAGAAAATAAGCAAAACATTATATTGTATAATTAGTGTATTTATAATGATAAAATATTATTATTTATAATTTTTATAACTAAAATATTTGTAATTTTTATCTCATTTTTCAGGGGGACAGCGGTGGGCCATTAATGGGTAAAATTGGCAAAAACAATGTTTGGGTTCAAGTGGGCGTCGCAAGCATATCAACATGTGATTCTCAAAATCCCAAAAGTACCAACGGTCTTACAAGTAATTATTTCTAAGTGTAGCATAATTATTCCGAATTAAGAGAGAATTTTGAACATAAATATTTTCGACACATTACATATTTAATTTTCTAAATATTGTTTTTTTTTAGGTAAATATGCCCCAATTGATTGTGATTTTATTGAGAAGGCGACTGATGGAGAGGTGAAGTGCATGGAACAATGAAAAAGACAGACAAAAAAAATGATTTAAAAAAACTGTTGCAAATCTTATCAAAAGTTTCCAAATTTCCCTGGCGCCATCTGTCAGTACCGGCGGCCCCTGATTATAAAATATGGTTTCATTCTATCTATGTTCAAGTAAAATACCAGTAATTTTATGATTCTAGTATGAATATTTATTTAATTTTTTTTAAACTTCCTTCATATTTCTCTTTTTGTCTCGCTTTTTGGGCATTTCACTTTCGCTTTTGGGGTTCGCCTTTTATTCACCGCCTTTTATTCCCCGCCTTTTATTCACCCTTTCTGTTCATCTCTGCTGGTGGGTACGGGTCAGTTCGGCGCCATGCTTTTCCGGCGACGCCACCCACTTTGAGATTCCATTACTTTTTTTATATAAATTTGCCAATTTAACAAAATAGGTTTATTAAGGCAATAATCGTAAAAATTTAATCATATTCATATTTTGCCGCATTGACACGATTAATACCCCCCCCCCCCCTGTAAGAATTGACCATTATGAGGACAATTTGGTAACCAGAAAATAGGAATCTTTGAAAAATTATGTGAAGCTATTTCCTAACTAAAACCAAGTAAAAGTGAAATATTATTTCTAACAACATCAGTCAATTCCCTACCACCGCTGGTTTAATTGTGGCTGAGCTTCAAAAAAAAGATAAACTGTTTTTTTGCATCACAATCTCCAAATTTATGCGGTTGACTATGAATAAAAAATTCGCGTTTGTCCAAATAATCATAATCGGGATTAATCGTTTTTTGGCCAAAATCGTCAAAGTGTATTTTTAAGGTATCCTCATATTATGCCGAATAATCGTAGTAAATTTGAAAGAATTTTGTCAGAAAGAAAAATAAAATAAATAATATATAAATTTATTGAAATTATTTTAATATCCTTACTTCCTTTTATTCAATTGATTTGTTCAAAAAGAAGTTTGCTTATCGAGCCCCTTTTCTCCGTCATGTGTTCACTCCAACGGTTGTGCTGCTCCATCTTCTTCTCTTTCAACTGCTCCTTAACATGAACACCACCATCAACTTGGGTCATGGGCCAATTTCTCTGCATTTGTCCTCACAGTTTTCTCTCTTTTTCATCTTCTTAATTGGGCTTATGTAATTTTTAGAGCCGTATGACAAAATTAATTTGGCCATCATTAAGTTTATATTATCGGAAGAGACTAAAAATTTTGCAAATTGCAAGAATAGTTTTTGCGGGCAGCGGGGAAGGAGAGTTTGAAGGGGGTATCAAGTAGGGCTGTTCGGTACCGTACCCGGTACTCGTTCCCGATACCAGTTCCAAAAAAACCGGTACGTTTACCGACTCGGTATCGGTACAACCGAACAGCCCTAGCTAGTATCAAGCAAGGATGTTCATGGGCAAGAAAAAGGACGGGTTTCGCGTTTTCCGACATAATGCTAATTTTTCAATAAGACTTTAGAAAATAATATGAAAGTGATTCACATGAATGGGGCACTGATAAATAAATTTAGCAACAAATTTCCGTTTCCTTTGCTTTGGACGCCGGCGCCACGCCACGCCCTTTTTCCAGCAATTTTTGGTGGCATTTTTCAGCTAAAAATTGGTATTTAAACCATCTCAGAATGGGAAATGCCATCACCCAATTTCAGTACATCAAGTTTGCTATTCCTTCTCATTCTTTCTGTTACTGATGTTCTCCAAAATCGCAATTTTTATTGTTGTTGCTTACCATCTGTGCAGCTTCGGAGGTTTAGCCGATCCAAGTAAAGTTGCATATCTTCAAATCAGATTTTATCATTGAGATGGTATTAAGGATTTACAGGTTGTTTTTGGCTTAGTTCCAAGATTTGGATTTTAATTGTTTTTCTATGTACTCACTATCAAATCGAGTTAAGCGGTACCGGGGTACTTTTGAAAAGCCGGTACCCGTACTGACCTGTACCCCGATACTGGTACTTTACTTTTTTCAAAACCGGTACCGGAACCTGAAAAAATTTCACAGATACCATTATCGGTATTACTCAACTTTACTCTGAGTGAATATTATTGATTTTGAAATATTGGAAAACTAAGCCCTGTCATGGTTCGAGTCCCACCGGGCACGTAACCTTTTATGTTCTACTAGTACAGTCTCTGAAACTTCAAATATTTATATTATGGTGTGTTGCAATTTCAGCTTTCCCGTGCTGTGCGGGCAGTCAACAGGTGACCACACTGATGCACGGATACATCGTCGGTTTTACCAGCGCAATGGACACTGATCAGAAGCAGACAATGTGCCTTAAACTAATTGAGGATGTCCAACAAATCAAAGGGCAATTGGAGTCAATGACAAAATGTGAAATGGGCGGTGGTGCCAAAATTGTGGGCGAAATCGACGCACAACTGAACTCATCGGGTAAACCAATCACTTTTAAATAATGATAAAATCATTACTAATTAATGCCACTAAGAAAATTCAATTTGTCATAATAATTATTTAGTAGACTTCTTAAGTTTTGTGTCCCGTGATGTATAAACTGATAATTTTTTCTTTAATTTTTCCGTACCGTTTTATGAAATATGGAATAATCATTTTACTTTTCATTAAAGATGCTTGTGCCAATGGGCTGAGCTTTGTCCGTGCCATGTTCGATTTGGCCGCAAAAGCGACTGGGCATATGAAAAGTTCAAAATGGGAAAATGTGACCCGCAATTTTGTCACCCAAATTGGAGTGGTTGACCAAGTGGCCCACTCTTTCAGCATAAACATCAACAAAAATGTCCACTTTGCCAATCCATCAAAAGGTAAGTAATTTAGAATTAAAATATTAATTATTTAATTTAATTATTAAAGGTGATGATGCGCATCAAACGGTGCCAAGTCCAAGCCAAATGTTCAACAACGCGAGCAACCACAGCGCATAGACAAAATAAGCACAGAAATTTGGATAAAAGCAGCATACATATTATTGAGGATTATACAGATTGTTTTTAAAATATTTAGATGTACTAATAATGTTGATATCATGTAAAAAATTGAATAAATTTTAAAAATAGTTAAGTTTCAATTAAAAATAAATTAAATAAATAGAAAATAAAGAAAAAGGGGAAACAAGAAATTTTTGCTAAGACACGACGGGTTATAGGTCACGATACTTTGACAGGGTTCAAGAACCTGAGAAGCCGTTCGCCAGAGGGGTCAACCACAGATTTACAAGTTATCATTAATCAAGTCCGAACTATTTGTTATACCTTTATTTCTATTCAGTATAAACAATGATAAAGATTTGCATTAAAATTTTTCTTTTTATTTTCTTTGGATTAAAAACAAATTCTTACATCGTTTTCTAAAGTTTCCGATAACTTCTTTATTACTTCTTAATCTCAACATATCAACAAAAAGCAGCAAGAAACTTGAGTTCTTTTCTGAATTGGCTAAGAACTCTCTTAAAATCGATTAGAATTACCAAAAATATTGCAATTAAACGCGCGCAATTTCGAGTCAAATATTAAATATGTTTTCCTGGTTCTATTGCACTTTATGAGTCCAATCGGGGTTTATGAGTCCAATCACTATATATAGTCATTTTTTCAATTTATTTTAGTGTCGCTAAAATGACAAATATTTACAAGCACATTTATTAGATTGGATATTGATATCTAATTTCTTCAAGAATATTTTGAAAAATTTCCGAATTTCCATGAAAGCGACGGAACATGTATTGGTAAATAAAAGTTGGTAACATGTCAGAGTTAGTAGCGTGCAAGTGTCGCAGACTAACTAGTTTTAAGTGCACGCCAAGTTGCCTCTATTCCTTCTTGTGTGTATATCCTAGGGTCTTTCGGATCCACAAAAAATTAAAAAAAATTTGACGTATTTAAAAATGATCGGAATTGGACTCATAAAATACTGATTGGACTCATAAAATACTGATTGGACTCATAAAATACTGATTGGACTCATAAAATACGATTGGACTCATAAAATACTGATTGGACTCATAAAATACTGATTGGACTCATAAACTCTGATTGGACTCATAAAGTGCGATTGGACTCATAAAATACTGATTGGACTCATAAAATACTGATTGGACTCATAAAATACTGATTGGACTCATAAAATACTGATTGGACTCATAAAGTGCGATTGGACTCATAAAATCTGATTGGACTCATAAAAGTTGATTGGACTCATAAAGTGCAATAGAACCGTTTTCCTAACTAGTGATCAATAATTATTATGGCTTTCCAACGTTTTCATTCACTTAAAAATTGTGGTTTTTGGACCCATATAAATCTAAACTATTGTATGCGTAAAAATTATTTTTCTATATTCCAGTGTAGTTCTTCTGGGTGGTACTGTGTTTCGTATTTGTGTGAAAGTAAAAATGATTTGGCCACTTTTGGCTTAGGCTTAAAAAGATTAAAAATTCATATCTCAGCTCCCAGTGGGCCGATCGCGGTGAAATTTCGCGAGGATACCAAAAGGACAAGGAGTAACCATCCTGGAAAAACGGGATTTTAATTCCTATTTTTTGTTCCCACCCTTTATCCCAGTGGTCCCATTTTGGGGGCACTTTTGGCTTAGGCTTAAAAATTTTAAAAATTCTTAACTCAGCTCCCAGTGGGCCGATCCTTATGAAATTTTGCGCGGATGTCATCCCGTCAAGAATTGGCAGCTCTCAATTTAATATTGTTTAGCCTTTTATACGAACTATGAATTTTGAAAAAAACTAGGCCTGAAAACCCGGAATACCAATTTTAGTCCGATTTGATTTCCTCGCTAATCAACTTAAATGCTTGAGAATTTGGTGGAAAAACTATAATTATAAAATATTAATGCACATGATTATTGGGGTCTCTAGCAAATCTTGAAGTATTCAAAAAATAATTAAAATATATAAATTAATTTTTTATTGGCACAACAAATTTAACCATTTAAATGAAAGCAAAATAACAACAAATATTAAGGCTCTCAATAAAATTGTTGAGCCGGTATTTTGAAGAAATGGCTTGTGTGTGTTTTTTTTTTTGCATAAACAAATCTGAGCATATAAAAAGTGCAATTTGATCAGCCGATATTTCTTAAGAAATTCCAAAAAATATATATTTGATTTCCCACCCAAAGCGATGAATTTGGACAAACAAATCCATGGAAAGGCAAAAATATGTGAAAGTGCAATTAGAAGGGATGCCGTAAAATTGGTATAAAAAGACGAAGAAAAGGCACTAAAAATCATTGGCATTACATCATTTACAAATATTTCTTAATAAAATGTTCAACTATTCTTCCAAAATTACATCTCTTTTTTTGGCCTTTTTCATTTTTGCCATTCTCATAATTGGCATTAAAATGGACGAGCCCAAAGGCAAAAGGGGCAAATGCCATTGGACAACCAAATGCAGGGGGACCACTGGGACTTTTGGTAAAGTAATTTTCGTATAACTTTTTTAATTAAATTAATCTTCAGAGTTTATTACTTGGCCAAAAACAGGCGGCAAATGGAAAGGAAAAAGCCGAAAGTAAAATTTAAAATAATCACAATGATAAAAAGTCAGAAATTGAAGGTCAGCCTAATTTGGGAAAGAAGCCGAGCGGAGGACGACACAAAAGAGACATTTTGAAATATGCCGGCGGAGACATGGGAGGATGGGACCACCCAATTGACTCGACAGTGTAAGGAAATAAAAAAATAAAAAGACATGTTTATAACTTTTATAAATTGATATAATCTTTAGAATTAATTCTTCTTGAATCAATCAAAATACAATTACTTTAATTTTTCAGTGATTTTGTCCAAAATTCTTGGAATGATGCCAATTGGCTCTCCAATGTTGTCAGTCAAAATGGGTGGCCAAATTACGGATCTCCTGCGGGAGGGCGTTGAATAGTACAGATGATGGATGAAATGATGATGATGGCATTTTGGAATTGATTAACTTTTGGGATCATATATTTTCCGGGACCATGTATTCTTTTCTTTCTATTGTAGTTAGTTCTTATTTAAACTGATTATTTATTTCCGATAAACTTTTGGAACAAATACATTTATTTTAATTAAAATGTTGGCTTCTTATAAATGAGGTTTTGATGCTCAAAAAATCATTTGCATTTAATTATTTTAAATTTAAAAAAAAATTTATTTGCATTTTTTCTTCCCTTTTTTTGATGGTGGGTAAAATAAATTATTCATAAATTCTATTTGTGGTATTCTTTATTGTGTGCATCCCCTTCGGGTGAAGTGACTGCCACGGCATCATCCGCTGATTTTTGATGCAAACATTTTTCAATTCTTTCGTCAACTATTTGTTTTTACTTTCTGAGTACAGTTCAGACTTTTCTGAGTGCGGCATTTCCGATTTTGGCCAAACTTTGACAATATGCCACAATCAACATTGGCATAAATCATATACAAGAAAAAATAATTAAACATTCAATTTAAAATTAATTTTGAGGTGTACAAAGGGCAAGCGATTGAGGACGCCAAAGCATTGCCGTAGATGGCCTTACTGCATTTGGAGATTGTAATTTCTTTTGCACTGGAAAAATAATTGGACCAAGACACATTTTATTAACATGAATTTGAAACAAAGTGGGTTATATTTATTTCATAATTCTATATATGTGTGTATTTGAAGAAAGAAAAAAACTGTAGTCTCTAATTAATGAACAAATGATTAAATTTGTACAGAAGTAGATTTTGGCGTTCTATTTCACTTTATGAGTCCAATTTTTACATATTTCTCTGTTAACAACTTAAAATTTTATTTTGTTTAAGTTTTTTTTTTAAACTCATATTTCATGGGTTTTGTTTTTTGCAAAATTTGTTATCAAAATACACTTGGATTTCAAAAGTTAAAGACTTTTTTTTTTAATTTTTTTGTTTTTTTTTTTTTTGCAAATTTGCTTAATTTGGTGCTCAAAAAATTTAATTCTGGATAACAAATTTAAATTTTAGTAGTTCTAAATTTTGCACATCAATTTGATGAATGAATAAATTGGTTTTCTTCAAAAATTCAAGTTTAGAATAAATATAATAATTTGTTAAAAAAACCAATTGTCCCTGCATTTGTTAACAACCCATGCTCACAGTTTTTTCTCTTGTTCATCTTCTGCTGTTATACTTTTCGGCAATTCCTTGGCTATTGTGCAAATAAGAATATGGGCATGAATCCACGGAAGAACGTTTTAAAATTGGGATTTTTAGAGCCGTATAAAGTAATGAAAAATGTAATATCCGAATTTATCATAAAAGAATTTTTTGCTCAAAAAATAATTTCAAGAATTGCCGGCAAATCAAATTAGCCATAATAAAATCTTATGCCGGAGAGTCGAATAAACTTATCTTTTTCATCTTTAACTATCACTAATTACTTTTCAAATTGACTAAATTGCTTATTTTTTTTATCAGTTATTGTGCTGATGCCTTTCTTAAATTCCGCCACCCGGGGGATCTATTCGAGGAAATACTGTAAATCAAACTTGTAAGATCTCAGCAAAATATCAGGGTAAATCATAAAAATGAGACATTAATAAATAGGCTCAGTTACCAATTTCCGCTTTTTGGCATTTTAACGAGAAATATTCTCTTTGCTTGGGACGCCGGCGCCACGACACGCCCTTTTGCCAACAATTTTTGGTGGCTTTTTTCAGCCAAAATTGGTATTTAAACAATCTCAGAATGGAAAATGCCATCATTCAATTTAAGTTCATAAAATTTACTAAAAATTCTTCTCATTCTTTCTGTTTCTGATGTTCTCCAAAATCGCAATTTTTATTGTTGTTGCTTGCCATCTGTGCAGCTTCGGCGGTTTAGCCACACCAAGTAAAGTTGAATATCTTCAAATCAGATTTTATCATTGAGATATTCAGCTTTCCCGTGCTGTGCGGGCAGTCAACAGGTGACCACACTGATGCACGGATACATCGTCGGTTTTACCAGCGCAATGGACACTGATCAGAAGCAGACAATGTGCCAAAAACTAATTGAGGATGTCCAACAAATCAAAGGCCAATTGGAGTCAATGACAAAATGTGAAATGGGCGGTGGTGCCAAAATTGTGGGCGAAATCGACGCACAACTGAACTCATCGGGTAAACCAATCACTTTTAAATAATGATAAAATCATTACTAATTAATGCCACTAAGAAAATTCAATTTGGCATAATAATTATTTAGTAAACTTCTTAAGTTTTGTGTCCCGTGATGTATAAACTGATAATTTTTTTTAAATTTTTCCGTACCGTTTTATCAATATGGGATAATCATTTTACTTTTCATTAAAGATGCTTGTGCCAATGGGCTGAGCTTTGTCCGTGCCATGTTCGATTTGGCCGCAAAAGCGACTGGACATATGAAAAGTTCAAAATGGGAAAATGTGACCCGCAATTTTGTCACCCAAATTGGAGTGGTTGACCAAGTGGCCCACTCTTTCAGCATAAACATCAACAAAAATGTCCAATTTGCCAATCCATCAAAAGGTAAGTAAATTAAAATTAAAAATATTAATTATAAATTGAATTTAATTTTTTTAGGTGATGATGCGCATCAAATGATGCCAAGTCCAAGCCAAGTGTTCAACAACGCGAGCAACCACAGCGCATAGACAAAATGAGCAAAGAAAATTGGATAAAAGCACCATATATTGAGGATTATACAGATTGTTTTTAAAATATTTAGATGTACTAATAATGTTGATATCATGTAAAAAATTGAATAAATTTTAAAAATAGTTAAGTTTCAATTAAAAATAAATTAAATAAATAGAAAATAAAGAAAAAGGGGAAACAAGAAATTTTTGCTAAGACACGACGGGCTATAGGTCACGATACTTTGACAGGGTTCAAGAACCTGAGAAGCCGTTCGCCAGAGGGGTCAACCACAGATTTACTCCCTTTCAAGAGGGGATGAAAAAAGGGAAAAACACACCCCTAAGACCAACCATGCAAATTTTTTGAGAATTTAGACAAAATTTAATTTTAAAAATTTATTTTGTGGGCCGCTTCTGAACTAAATTTTTTTTTAAACAGTAATTTCTAAGTTTCGAAAAATAGAAAATTAGAGCTTTGAATGTATATTACGAAAATAAAAATTCATCAATTAATTGTTAACGAAAAAAAGGTATGAATAATGTAATGCATTTTCACATGATTCATTTTCTCCTTTTTTGTTATTGAAAGAATATTTATAATTGGAAAAAGTTTTTCATTCGGACAAAGGAAATTTTCTTAAAAATGAATGAATATTCAAGTCAAATTCCTACATATATAAATTGTGCTTTTCTTTTTAATTTCATATTTTTTAAATAAGAAAATAAAATGTTTTCATTTTTTTGTTTAATAATTAATTATTTGGGTTTTCATGTATTAAAGTTTTTGCGGAACAACAGTTTAAAGTATTAAAAATTAAATCTTTATCGCAAAATGCTTGCAAAAAGTTCTTCAAAAATATTTTTACTAATATTTTTTATCATCGGATACAACAATCATTTGTTTACACTTTGTGAAGACAATTCCGACTTTTCTGAGTGCGGCATTTCCGATTTTGAGCCAAACTTGGACAATATGCCAAAAATGAACATTGGCACAAATCATGTACAGAAAGGGCGGAGTATGATAAAATTAATCATTTGTTTAATTAATTTCATTAGGTATATAAGGGACAATTTGTTGTGGATGACAAAGCATTTCCATGGATCGTCCAACTGTACTTTGGAACGAGTAATAATTTTTATTAAATAAAAAAAGTGTTTTTTTTATTAAATTCTATTTTATTTTATATAATATTTCAAAAAGGTTCAAGTAATACTTATCTTTTATTTAAGCGTTTTGCACTGGAACAATTATCGGACCCAGACACTTTTTGACAGCAAAGCATTGTATTCATCATCACAAAGAAGATTCCGAAGGTCACAATTATTTAATTATGTTAATCAAATAATTTTTTTGAAATACATAAGCTAAAAATTGATACCCAAAAGTTAGCAAAAAATTAATATTGAACAGAATATAAAAAATATTAGAAAAATGCAGCAAAATTGCAAAAAATTGGTAAATATCATAATCATAGAAAAAGCTTATTTTGTCTGTTCGCAATATCAAATGAAATAATAAATTTTACGTGCTTGGAAATTAGAGAATAAATGAGAAATTTTTAAAAAGCAAAAAAAAAAAACAGTTATTCATTTTCGAATTATTTTGTAAAACAAAATTCATTTGATGAAAAATTATTATTTTTAAAGGCCAAAAAATGGACTTAAATAACAAAAGCCTGTGCAAAAAGCACGAAAATCACCAAAAGGCAGAAAAGGGCATAAAAATAATGCCCGAAGCTACAAAGCAAGCTTTAAAAAAATATTTCTTTATTCGCTTTGACCATTTTTAAATTAGAAAGACCTTTGCCCTTGGTATTAGGTATTTTAGGAGAAATAAAGTTTCTATTTTTTTTATATTTATATATTAAATATTTTATTTATTTATAGACAAAATTGTCATTGGATATGGCGCTGCAAATAGCACAAATCTTCAACAACTCAGGGACGTTGTATCTATCAAAATACACCCAAAAGGTAATGAAGCAGCAGCTCAAATCAAATGTCATCATAAGCATCAGAAGGAGGAACAGCTTAACGCATATGACTTGGCAATAATTGAAGTAAATATATTTTTGAAAAATTGTCTGCGAAATTTTCCAAAACAAAATTCTTCTAACTTTTTTTTATAAGACCATATTTTGGCCATCAATACGATTAAAAACCAACCAATACGAACCTTTTATAGGCTCTGCAGTAAACAAAGTTACAAAATTATAGAAAAATGGCTTTTTTGTCCATTAGGTATTTTTATTTTTTCGTTAAGCATTTTGACCGCTTTTGGCTTATTGGGCATTTTAATTGGTAGCCAGATATTTTAATGTTATCCTCCCTCCCAACTCAAATTAAGAAATTTAATAATTAATTATTCATAATTTTTTTTATAAGATCATTTTTTAATGTTGCCCCTTCCCCTAGCCCAAATAATATTTGCTTTTTTAAATAATTCTATTAAATGATTTTCATTTCTAAAATTAATATAGCATAATTTTTTCTATAATATAATATATTTAGGTTAAACATCCAATTACGTTCACGGAAAATGCTCGCCCCATTTGTTTAATTGAATTCGGTAAAAATATAAAAACTAAATTTTATATTTTAAATTTAAGGGTCAAAAGATCTGTCCCAATTTATTGTTGCTGGGTGGGGCTATACTCAGCCATGGTGCCAGAAGAATCCAACACCAAAAAACAGTGACCAATTGATGTACGGCAAAATGCGAATCGGTTCACCAGAAAAATGTCAAACATCGGCTAAATGTAATTAAAAATTTAAGATATTAAATAAATTGAAATGCATTTTGCCAAAATATTATTAATTTAGCCAAAAGTCCATCTCTTGCTGAATATATTTGTGTTGAACCCGAACCAAGCATAATTGAAAAGGTAAAAAAAACAAGTAAATATTATATTGTTATAAATAATATACATTTATAATTATCTAAATATGTTATTTTTATAATTAAAACATTTATAGGTTTTACGGCATTTTTCAGGGAGACAGCGGTGGGCCATTGATGAGTAAAATTGGCAAAACCAATGGTTGGGTTCAAGTGGGCGTCGCAAGCATAACAACTTGTTATGATTCAGACCCAGCACTTACAAAGGGACTTACAAGTAAATTTACATGATGAAAAAAAATGAAAATTTTTTCTTGTTACCTAAGCTGTTTGGAAATTGTGGCCTCAAATAGCCAACATAATTTTACACCATTTAAATTGCAATCAATGAAAGAAAAATTCATATTTTTTGAAACAAAAATTAGTAAATTTTTCCATATAAATTTTAATTATTTTTTTGAGGCAAATACGCTCCAACTGATTGTGCTTTTGTTGAGAATGCGACAAATGGGGAAGTGAAGTGCAAAATATTAAAAAAAATTTGAGTTTTCGATTTTTATTATTTTGCCAAATGAATTGATAACTTTTTAATATGACAATAAATGAGGTTTTGAAAAATGAATAATGCTAATCCAGAAGTGAGATTCGTCCTTAGAATCAAAGGACCGTCCTTTGAAATAGCCTCGCTGCTTATAAAATTGATTCCAAAGAAGTCCTTTGAAATTGGCATTTTGTTATAAAATGTAAAAAATATTTATTTCATAGGAAAAAATACAATTTTTTTTTGGCATTTGTCCAAAATAATTATCATTTATTTTTTGCAAAAAAAATCTTCAAACATATCATTTTTAGGCAAAAATCCATTAGCAAATTAGACCATAATTTTCAAAAATTCCTTCGGCGGCGCCTATCGGCACCGCATCCGCGCCACCCCCGCCCGCCCCCCTTGGTGAAAAAATCTAATAATTGGAATAAATTAACCCTTTTTACCTTTTTATTGCATAAGATAAAAATTTAATGTGTCCTTTAAATTCACAAATTCTCTCCCTTATGTCCTTTGAAATCATCTTATCGGTCGTTTGAAATAGAGCTCTACCGATCCATACCCTGTGCTAATCTTTGTTGTAAATATGAATCAATAAAAAATAAACGATTAAATTGATAACACCTCTTATTTAAATCGATTAGTGAGCATTAAGGTTAAATATTTTGACTTTTTATTTCTACATAAAAAGAGTTTTCATCTTGGGGTTGTTCCTCCCTTTGTACTTAAATAAAAGTTTTTTTTTGTAGCAATACTTTAACCATTTTTCGACCAACAAATATTTATTTTTTATCCAATGCAAAAAAATAAGAATTTGGCTTATGAGTTTTTCAATTTTTCCAAAAGAATCAGCAATACGAAATTGGGGTTCTTCCAACTGGGAATCTGAACTTACCTAGAACAATTCGAATTTCTTCTTTTATTGTAATGATGAGATGGACTTAAAACTTGCGATTGTCCCATTCCATTGTACATGGAATGGGCATGGAATTAACAGATCCTTATCATTTGTGCTTGTTTTATGCTATTTGTCCATAACACTCTTTTTCTTCGATAGTCGTTTCTTCTTCAGCTGATTACAACAAATGGTTTTTTGGTTTCTTTTCCCTTTTCATTTATCAAAAAAAAAAAAGAATGTACTCATTCGGCGGTCATTTCTCCATGACATTTCTGTTGAATATTTTTGCCATTTTGGCGCTTCCAATTGACGCGTACAAAGTGCTGATATTCAGTCAAACTTTCACCAGAAGTCATGTGATGCTAAACGCGCGCGTGGCAGAGACTTTGGCCGCCGATGGACATAATGTGGTGAAAACATGTTGCCCACAATTAATCAATTAGAACAAAAAGCAAAAGTGCCTATTGTGGGGAAGAAGCTGTCAGGGAGGTTAAACGCAGAGAGCGGGGATTGATACCTAAGTAGGTATGTCGGTTTCTGGAAATTCTTTGGAACCGAACCGACCGAACCGAAACCGGCCGTTTCGGTTAAACGAAATTGAAACCTGAAAATTATTAATTTTTAAATATTAAAAAAAATCTCAAAATTTTAAAAATCACTTTAAAAATTCTCATTTGGCACAAAAATACTCAAAAAAATCCTCATCTGGCATGAAAAGTCATCGATTTCCGCACAAATATCGTGGCGCAATTATAAAATGAAGACCGACCCCGACCGTTTCGGTTAAAGTTTTTTGTTTCGGTGCGGTTTTGTTTCAAACCGACAACCCTATTGATAAGATCCATAAAAGAAAGGGCGGATCTATCAATGGCAAGCTGCTCCCTATGATATAATGCACAAAAGAAAGGGCGGACTAATCTTGATAGCGCAATGGTAGAGCTTCCCACGGATTAGGTGGAGCCCGTGGGTTCCATTCCCACCCGAGCCATTTCTTATTCTACAGAAGAAGTGAACCCCAATTAAGACAATCGTCGAGGTGGAATACATCGAACCGTTGGCTAATTTCAGCGGATCAATGGCGAAGGGTGTGCACAAAATCAGTGTCAGCGGGGAGCACATGCGCGCCGGCGGAAGGGAACAGTGGGGAGAGTTGCTGCGCGAAACATTGAAACCGTGGACCGCGTGGAAAATGATGACGGACGCGTTGGGTGAACAGAACAAAAAAATGCAGAGGGTTTTCAACAACGCATGCGAAAGTGAGAGGGGGCGGGCTCGAGACTGATCAGTCGTCGAACAAAGGCACCGCCGCGCTCAGAATTTGTCGATAGCCATGGCGATCTGTTGGACGTATTGAAGCGGGACAAATTCGAACTGTTCATTGGGGGGCAGATCAATTTCTGCGGGTCTGCGTTGAGCCAAATGTTGAACATCCCCGTTCATGTTCTTCTCGTCAGGTCGTTTGTATTAGAGTGGCTTGGGACTTGTATTAATCACGGGTTGTTCACCGACACTCTCCCGGATTTTTACAGGAAATACCTGGGTATTGACCGATTTCCCGGATTTATGAAGGGAATACCTGTTTTTTTACCCATTTCTCGGCCCACAAGCGGGATGCTGGCCCAGAGTTTTTCAAAATTGCCTGTCCCGAGCTACTCTTTTTTTTTACCAGGGATGCCCTATGACGTCCAAAAAAATTTTAGGAAATTTGAATTCTGTGCCTTCAAAAATATCGAAATCGGTAACCGGGAAACTGGGCTTTCAAAAAAATTTTGGGGAAAGGGAATTCCGAGCCTTTTCTGGCCTCAAAACGTCGGAAATCAGAAATTGCAATTTGGTCACAATTCTGTTTTGTACCCACAAAAGTTAATCAATACGTTTTCGTTGCAGTTGTCCTATACAGGAGCATGTCAGTTCTTTGTTTGGGCTTCACTCTCCTTCAAGCTATGTGCCCTCCATTTATGGCGTTGCTTACAATGACAAAATGTCACTAATTGAGCGATTTATAAATCTGATCGCTCAAAAAATTTATGAAAACACTTTTCTGTATGGAATGGACGATTTGACAACAAAATTAAGGCGCAAATTGGGGTTCGAATTAGTTGTGAGAGGATAATGATCATCATTTAATGATAATTCACCATTCAGGAGTCATCTGCGATCAGTAAGAGACATTGTCAAAGAGTCGCCTTTGGTAAGCCAAAGCAAGAAACCATAAACAATTATAATATGGGCCAGGGATGGAGCCGATTTTTGATTTCAAAAATCGGAATTCCATGTAAAAAAATTTTCGGAAATCGGCTCCATCCCTGATATAATCTTTCCTATTTGTATATTTTGGAGGTGTTTGTCAACGTCGATGAGTTCACCGACTTTCCTCGGCCTCTGTTCCATAACGTTGTTTACATCGGAGGATTGGAGTCCGAGGGAACGCCCGCGAAGAAATCCCTTCAGGTCCTTTCTTTTGGCACGAATTAGAGACGGGACAAGTGTCGACTTTTTTCGGTAAAAAGTCGAAATTTTAAAGTGTATTAGGTCGGGTTTTCGGTAAAAGTTTGAAAAAAAAAATTGAAAAACCCGAAAACAAAGTCGACCGAACCAATCTCTATCACAAATACTTATTCTTTGTCAACATTTGTTGCCTCCTCTCTATTTTTTTTTTTTGTTCTATACAAAAGGAGCCGTACAAAAGTGAACTGCAGAAAGGGAGCAAAGGAGTCGTCTTCTTTTCCATGGGTTCCGCCGTTAAAACGAATCTGTTGCCGGAATCATTCATGCGTAATGTGTTGGGAGCATTTGCCGAGCTGTCAGAATGGCATTTCATTGTGAAAGTCGACGAAGAAGATAAACAGAGCCAAAGAATGGCTGAGCATCTCCCGAACATTTACCTCACTTCATGGGCTCCTCAATCGGCCATTCTCTGTGTGTTTTGAAATTCGGGGTCGGGGGTTTAGGGCCCACGTTTTTCGGCCCCGCGTTTCGGCACTGGGTCGTTTCCCCTAAGGGAAAAGCAAAAAAACACCAAAAAATTTTTTTTTAATAAACTACGGGCCCCCAAGCTTAGGGCTAAGTAAGCTTACAGCCTAGGTTGGCTACTTTTTCGAGGGATCCCTCAAGATTTATGTAATAGACAGTTGGCTTACCAGAACTTTCAAAATAACTTATTTTATTTTTTTGCAAATTGAATTTTACAAAAAAAGAAAAAAGAAAATGAAAAATTATTTTCTGTTTTTTCTTAGAAAATTTCTTTAATTTGTATGCAATGAGAATTTGAGTATGTGTGAATTTGATTGTTTTTTTGATGTCATGGACTATAACAGGAAAGTACAGAAAATTCGTAAATTAAATTCACCCACCCTAATTAGCCCACCCGCGTCTCCGTCTGTTCATTACCCACGGGGGTTACAATTCGTTGCTGGAGAGTGCCCAAAGCGGCTCTCCCGTGCTCAGTATTGGATTCTTCGCCGACCAACGAAGGAATGCGCTGGTTGCGCAGCGAAACGGATGGGGAAGATCATTTGAGAATTGGAAATTGTTGCATGGAAGGCAAGAATTTCGGGAGACGGTCAGAGAGATGTTGGTAGAGGACAACGAACAGCTGAGCAAGGCAGCAAAAAGAGTGAAACGACTTTTGGCAACAAAAGTGAGTGATTCAGAACCAGAGGACGGGCGTAGGTGAAGTGGGTGGGATCTACCGGAAAACAGGCTCCGAAAAATTGGGCACCTGAAAATGGGTCCGGGTCTGTTCGCCGCGGCCAGTTCGCCGCCAGACTCGTTTAGGACTTTGTAACTTTTTCCTTTGCGAGACAAATTTTACAATTCGGTATGATTCAAAAGCTTTAAATGTTGTGAAGATATTAAAAAGTTATTCTAAGCGATCGACTAACTCTTAAAAAAGTTACAACTTGAAGGAGGCTAAAAAGTCAGAATTTTGGTGTATTTTAGTTCATAACTTTTTTATAGATAAGTAATTTTTTTCAATTTTTGGAGAGTTAATAGAGCTTCTAAGGGGCTTTCGAAAGACCCTAAGTTTAAAGAATTTGGTTGCCTAAGAAAAAGTTATGGCGTCCAAAAGTAGGCTGGCGGCGAACCGTCCGCGGCGAACCGGGCGAGCACCAAAAATTTTCGGTAAATCTGACAGCGAGTTTTTTGTAGTAATGCCCAATTTTTCGCCAATGCCAAATTTTCTTAGTGCCTAATAAGCTTTAAATTTATATATGAAATCTTTTTTATGCCTTTTAGCCATTTTCCGCACAAGACAAACTCACCAAATACATTCGTTTTTTGGAACAAAATGACGGAAAACTGCCCGAACTTATGCCGGAAGCAAGAAATTTGTCTGAATTGAGCTGTACGGCATCGATTTGGCTTTGCTTACAATTGGTGGACTTTTTGCACTGATCGCCGTCAGTTCAGCGTTGCTTTGGCGACTTTGTCATTATAAGAAGAAAACGGAGAAGCGGAAGAGAGAATGAACAAAGGAAGAGAGGAAAAAGCATAACTTAGACAAAAACTATCACTTTTAAATCAGTAAAAATAATCAATTATATAATATTTGTTGACCCATGAAAATTTTAAGCTCGTATGCATTTTTTTTTTTTGCTCATTTTTCTAATGCCACGAATTTTGTATAATTGGTTGGCTAAGAAAAAAAGTTATGACGTCTTAAACACAATTGGCACGAAAATGGCCCGCACGAACGACCCCCCCCCCCCCCCCATTACCTCATAGCCAAAGAAAGAAATGCCAAATTATTTCGCCAAAAAATTAAATAAGCGAACAAAGAATAAATAAAATAAAAACCTTTTTAGATATTACAAATGCATGCAGATTTATTCTTTGTTTAATATATTTGATTTAGAAAGTGCATTTGTATATTAAAAAAAAAACGAAGATTTATAATCGGATACCTTCCAGTCTAACAGCACTTAATTGCTTCTCATTTTGCAAGCATATCAACATTTCATTAAACTTCTTTCACATCAGAAATGAAAATAAAAATTTAATTTCTTTTGTTGTTATGTCCCAATTTATTAAAAAGAAAGAAATTGAAGCAAATGCTCTACAAACTAATGAGAAAAGAATCTGTTTCGCGAAATATCAACTCATATCCCAATGCGATCACCATAAATGCTCATTCGTTCTTTCCATTCAACGCCCTCCCGCGGGAACTCCGTAATTTGGCCACCCGTTTTGATTGACAACATCGGAGAGCCAATTGGCATCATTCCAAGAATTTTGGACAAAATCACTAAATATAGAGAAAATATGAAATCAAAAGATTAGTTATTTTTATTAAAAGTTTTTCATTTTTTATTTCTTACACTGTCGAGTCAATTGGGTGGTCCCATCCTCCCATGTCTCCGCCGGCATATTTCAAAATGTCCCTTTTGTGCCGTTTTCCGCTCGGTTTCTTCCCCAAATTGGGCTGACCTTGAATTTCTGACTTTTTTTCATTGTAATTTATTTTAAATTTTACTTTCGGCTTTTCCCTTTCCATTTGTCGCCTGTTTTTGGCCAAGTAATAAACGCTGAAAATTAATTTAATTAAAAAAATTAAACGAAAAATTACTTTACCAAAAGTCCCAGTGGGCCCCCTGCGTTTGGTTGTCCAATGGCATTTGCCCCTTTTGCCTTTGGGTCGTCCATTTTAATGCCAATTATGAGAATGGCAAAAATGGAAGAGGCCAAAAAGAGAACCATGAAATTGGAAGAATGGGTGAACATTCTTATTTTTTTTAATTGAAATATTAATAAAATGATGTTATGCCAATGTTTTTCTGTGGCTCTTTTTTGACTATTTATACCTTTTTTCGGATGGTTTCACTAACATTGCACTTTCTGGTAATTTTGCCCTTTCGTGCGTTTGTTTGCTACCAGCCAAACCATTTGCCCATTTGTGTGGGCCAAAGAAAATTTTGAAGATTTCTCTAAAAAATATTAAGTCGATGAAAGCCCCCTATTAATGTTTGATCATATGTAGATGTTTTTTAATTGACTAGATTAACTTTGTCATCATAATTCTTTTACATAATCACAAATTCAATATGTTTTTGTTATTCTTATATTTCTTAATAATCAAAAAATGTAAATCTTTTCTGTTACTCTTCATTAAAAAAAAACATTTTTAAGGAGAACCGACATTATAGAAGCTTCTTCTTCTTAAATTGATTAAATCTGTATATGGCAAGGGGCGGGGCGGTGGTGCCGAGAGTGAATCCGGGAAAAAACATTAAGTGAATTGTCGACGGAAACGAGTCCAAAAAGTAATTATGCATAAATAATAGACACAATTATTCTTGTTTGTTTATGGAACTTGCCTAAAAAATATTTTTTTGTGTTGCCATTTTTCCCTTGTAACAAATTTCCAAAATTTACCCTAATTCGAATATGCTTAAATTCTGGCGTGAGATTTCCAATAAATATGCATTTTGAGAGGTACAACCATTGTTTGAAGAGGTCAACCACGGTTGCCGGTGAGGCGCGCGGTGTGTGTTCTGGCGTTGTCATGGAGCTATGCCCTGGGGTTGTTTTTCAACGATACCAACCGGCACTTCCAGCCGGAAATTCGCCCAACCCCCGTTTTCGCTGTGCAGGGGTTAGATAATGAGGCAGCCATTTACTGCAGAGCCATGTTTCCAACTTCTTGCAAAATGTTGTCAATTTAGGCTAACCTTGCGGTAGTCTCATTTGCAAGGCACGCCCCTTTTTAGTTTTGATTTTAATTGCCTCATTGAAAGAATTATTACGGTAAACCTCGCACTTTTCCTGGTCAAAATGTTCATCAAATTCTTTTTGAATATTGGCACAATGCCAATTCTTTTTTAAGAAATACAAAATGCCAAGGTGAGTGCCATAAGATTGTGCCAACATTTCTTTGTCTTGTTTATTTGTGACCCCTTTTTCCGTGCAAAACTGCTCAAAATTGGCAGGTCCTCTCACAAACGCAATTAGTACTCCTGTGACGCATTCCACATAATATTTGTCCATTTCCTCCAATTTTCTTATCACCATAAATATTTACGAAAAAATACACTTGTATTTGATTTCAGAATTATGTTACTTAAAAGAAAACAACCAAAATGTCTTGTTAAAAACTGAAAAAATATTAAAATTCAAGAAATTCTTTTTCCAATATAGTGCAATGTGTGTCAAAATGATTATCCTGTTTACAAATTTCATAAATGGCAAGGATAAAAAATCATAATCATTTTAACTAACTTTGAAGTTGTTTTTTTTTGTTTGTAATAAATTTTCTATAGGTACCCCAATTGGAATATGCTTAAATTCTGGCAAAAGAAAACTTCCAATTAATATGATATTTTAACAAATGTACCCTTTTAATGGAAAATTCATTTAAATTCCAACAGAATGAAGTTTGAAAATGCTTACACAGCCTCAGTCTTTACAATGCCGTCTCATGCGAAATCAGATTTAAAAATTGAGATGATCCAAATGAGTAATTAGGTATTCTGGTTTTTCGACTCCGTTGGCCATCGGGAAAGACTCTATCTTTATTTTGATGATAAAAAAATATTATAACCTTGCAAAAAAATATGGAAATCCATACAAATCAGGCCTTAGTTACGACGGTTTAAAAGTGGAAAATTTAAATAAAATCTTTTTTAATGTATCGATAGTCGACGTGTAAATGAATTCTTCCAATTGGCGACATTCACTGAGTGTGAAAGCTAAATTTAATAAAAAAAAAATTTTATTTTGAAAATATTACTTAGCAACCGTTTAAACATTGTGTCGCGGTGGGTGGCTATGAATTGAAGTTGTATAATCAGAGAACAAAGATGGATCTCCATTGCGCGATTGGGATGAAGTTGGAGCTTCAAATTTATATAATTAAATTAATTTATATTTAAAATCTTTTAAAATAATTTCCATAATTTGATATTTTATAATTGGGCACCTCTTCCTTCTGCTGATGTCTGGGTGTAATGAGGTGTTGCGGCAATTGAAAACGTATTTGCTGGTTGTCTATGTTGTTGAAATGCCGTTGGCGCACCTTCACAGATAAAAATAAATTTAGGGGATAATTTTTAGAATAAAAAATCCCTTAATTCACTCTGTCTGTTTTTTTGGGTCGCCCATTTGCGGGGATGCCAATGGGTTTCCTTTTTTGACGGCAGTGGAGAGCCATTAGCCAACAAAAAAGAGTCAAGGTTGCCAATTGTGGGAGGAACCCAAACTTCAAATTGGAACAAATGAAAATATATAAATTCAATAATTATAAATAATAGAACGGAATTTTTGAAAAACCTGGGAATGGCAACGTGGAACTACGATGAACCGGGAACGGGGTAACCGGAACAAAAATCCCATTTATCCGGGGCCTCCGTTGCCGGACGAAAATTTTGACCGGGGCCCAGGCCGGGAACGGGGATTTTTAAAAATTTCAAAATTTACCCAAAAGATTTTTCAATGAATAGTTTTCATCTACGTTCAAAAAATTTTTAAAGTTCTTAGGGTAGTCAGACACTTGAAAATCCGACACTAATTTAACTTTTTAAAAATAATTTTTGAGAAATTTGAATAATATTTAAATACAAACATTTATTTATTAGGTAATCCTTTTTCTTTCAACCAATTAAAAAACTCTTATCTAACCGATTTTTTGAGTTTTTTGACCATAATTTTTTTGTACCTTAACGAAAATTTTTTAATTTTGCAACCTAATAGAGAATACGAAATGCTTTCTAACCATAGCGTTTTTATCTCTTTTGAAAAAGTATGAGGTATGACTTTTTTTATAGTATGAGTATGAAGTATGAGGGGAAAAAAAGTCGGTATGATTGTATGAGTATGAGTATGAGAAAAACGCCCAAGTCCGAACACTGGCTCTAATGGTGGTGCGCAACTTGCGGCCCGAAATATGCGGCCCGAAATATGCGGCCCGAAATATGCGGTCCGAAATATGCGGCCCGAAATAAAACAAAAAATACATTCATAAGTTTATTCAACTATTTACATGATATCAAACATCATTTGTGCATCTAAATAGTTTAAATACAAATTCTGAATAAAGATTTCTATATATTATGCTGCTTATCCAAATTTCCGTGCTTATTTTGCCTATGCGCTGTGGTTGCCCTCGGTGTTGAACATTTGGCTTGGACTTGGTACCGTTTGATGCGCATCATCACCTAAAAAAATTAAATTCAATTAATAATTAATATTTTTAATACTAAATTTACTTACCTTTTGATGGATTGGCAAATTGGACATTTTTGTTGATGTTTATGCTGAAAGAGTGGGCCACTTGGTCAACCACTCCAATTTGGGTGACAAAATTGCGGGTCACATTTTCCCATTTTGAACTCTTCATATGTCCAGTCGCTTTTGCGGCCAAATCGAACATGGCACGGAAAAAGCTCAGTCCATTGGCACAAGCATCTTTAATTGAAAAGTAAAATTATTATGGCATATTTGATAAAAAAGTACAGAAAAATTAAAAAAAAATAATCAATTTATATAACGGAACACCATGCTTGAGAAGTTTACTAAATAATTATTATGACAAATTGAACTTTCTTGGTGACATTAGTCAGTAATGATTTGATCATTATTTAAAAGCTATTTGTTTCACCCGATGAGTTCAGTTGTGCGTCGATTTCGCCCACAATTTTGGCACCACCGCCCATTTCACATTTTGTCATTGACTCCAATTGGCCTTTGATTTGTTGGACATCCTCAATTAGTTTTTGGCACATTGTCTGCTTCTGATCAGTGTCCATTGCGCTGGTGAAACCGACGATGTATCCGTGCATCAGTGTGGTCACCTGTTGACTGCCCGCACAGCACGGGAAAGCTGAAAAAAACAATAATTAAACAATTCAAATATTGTAAATAATAAAATTAAAAAGCAAGGGTATGTCCGAAACAAACACTGACTTTTGGCCTTTCCTAACCGTCCCTCTCCCCTACCCCTCATTGCTTATTGGCCCAACTCAATTGTTCCCGGGGCTTGAAATTAAATATTGGAAAGTAAAAGATATAAATGATATTCGTTGATACAATTTAACATAATTAATATTAGGTTGAGAACAGAAAAAGGTGCATTCCCGGTGGGACTCGAACCCACACTCTTCCTTTCTGTGAAACCGCTTCTTTCTGGCCCCACAAAATTAAGATTGGATTAATTTTGGTTTGTGGGATCTCTCGACTCGCATCTTAAACAAATACCCCCGCTCAACTCGAGACAAATTATTGAGGCTTAGTCAATCTTTGATATCTCTAGGAAACAATTGAGATATTCAATTTTACTTGGAGCGGCTAAACCGCCGAAATTGCACAGATGGCAAGCAACAACAATAAAAATTGCGATTTTGGAGAACATCAGTAACAGAAAAGAATGTGAAAGATTTTTATTAAATTTTATGAACTTAAATTGAATGATGGCATTTTCCATTCTGAGATTGTTTAAATACCATTTTATGGTGAAAAATGCCACCAAAAATTGTTGGCAAAAGGCGTGTCGTGGCGCCGGCGTCCCAAGCAAAAAAAACGGAAATTTATTGGCTGAATTTATTCTCATGAAAATCACTCACATATTATTTTTAAGGTCTTAGTAATTTCATTTTCAAATTATTTTTTTTTGTCGTTCGGTTCTTTGGTTACCGAGGATTATTTTTTTTATTTCTCCACCAAAATGTTTGAAAAAAAAATGATCAGGTTAAAAAACTGAGCCTTTCTTAAGGCCAAACGAGCCAATTCTGAGCCCTCCCTCGCCTTATTTGTGCAAACTAATTTTTTTTACCTTATTGCTAATTAACCCTCGAAAACTTTTGGAAATAATCGAAAATCGGCAAGAATTTGTATCCTGAAAAATTAAAAAAATTATATATCACCAAGTTGACCAGATCCTTCTTTTATGTCTATCCAAAACCCGGAAATAGGGGTGAAAGCGTTTGGGAAAAACTTGTGGCTTCAAACAAAAAAAAATTAGCAAGAAATACACATGCCCAAGAAAAAGCATAAAATTTTCTAAGGAAATCTTTTCGATTACTGTGTGTACATGGGGTACAACTCGTCCCGAAAAATACGAGTACGAGTAAAACGAGTAACGAGTATTGCCAAAAAATCACGAGTAATACGAGTAACGAGTAATTATTTATTTTCTAATTTGTTTAGTGAAAAATTTTTTTCATACATAAAATCTTGAAATTTAATGTCGTGATTTTTTATTCACAGGGGCTGAACGAAATTTTGTTTTTTTGTGTTCCGCACCAGACGTGTTTAAGAGACCATTACTTTTTTCTTATTCAACCAAATTCTACAAACTTGGAATCATTCAAAAGCTCTAGGACTCTATTAGTGAGCGAAAAATTTAAAAAACTCACTAACTTACAAAAAAGTAATAAATAAAAATATATAAAAACTCTGACTTTTTTTGCAATTTTAGCATTTTGGGGTTGTCTTTCTACTAGGAATATTTCATTAGATTTAGTACCTAATCAATCAACTTTATCATTTTCTCTTGCCTTTCGGCGAATGTCAGCCAAATTTGTCATCCCAAACACTATATATTGTGATAATGCGCCGTCCTTTATAAAATTTCATCAATTTTCTAAATCATCCCCCACCACAATCTGGAAATTGAGAACCCCTTCCGCAGCTTGGAAAGGAGGGCATTATGAGAGGTTCATAGCCCTTGCTAAATTCCACCTCCGTAGGATTTTAATTGGACCTCGCCCTCGTACTTTAGATAATGAGCAATTGTCACTTTACTCTGTGAAAATGAGACCACAATAATACACGTCCCATAACTTTTGACTCCGCTAATCCAGCTGATCCTCAGCCTCTCCGTCCCATATACTTCCTTCGCCCATTGGGTTTTGTTCCGCCTATTTTTCGACAGTTATTATACTCGACATTTCCTAACATTGCAAAAATAAAAACAATAACAGGTCATATAACCACTCGGTGTGTAAGTCATCTTCACCCCTTGGAAACCGAAGACGAATATTGTAATTGTAATCCTCTAAATCCCAAATCACAACCATTAAATTCAAATCTAACTCTGCCGATAGTCCCCATCTACTGCCAAAACCTATGCCGGAAAAAAATGGACTTGGGCCCTCCAACCACCAATAGCGCCACGTCGCTGATATCCTTTTTTCTCAGGACGGGAGAGCGCTAATCGCGGTTGCTAATCTCACATATGCGTTTCCACGGATTCTTCGACGAATCATAGCGACATAAAAATCCCGTTTTCCCATTGACATAGCTTACGGCATAAATTCCACTTTTTCCCCGCAAGTCTCTCTCCTTCATCTCCCCTATCACATCAGTTTTTTGTTTAAATTTTTTTTTCACAGTTATTCGCTTTAAAATTAGCGTGCTGATCGTTAGTTAATCCCGCCACCCTGCGCGTTAGTTAAATGCGCCATTTTTAACGAATTTTGACTAAATCCTGTCATAACTTTTCTTAAAAACAATTAAATCAAATAATCTTAGTATAATCAGATTATTATTGAATGGCTCTATTAGCTTGGTAAATTTCAAAAATTGTCATTGAATTATTAAAAGTTATTCAATCTATTCAATTTTTTACTCATAACTTCTTTAAAATTTAATAATTTTTTGAAATCTATCAAGCTAATAGAGCAATTTAATAGCTATCGAATGATACCAATTGTTTGATTAGGTGACAAGACTTATTAGAAAATTCTGTAAAAATGGCGCATTAACTAACGCGCAGGGTAGCGGAATTTTACTAACGCACTATTACCTTAATTAGTAGTTTTATCTTTCTGGTCTTTAAAACCAATTTAAACATAATTGGTATCATTAGTTCTATATTGCTGCATTAATCTTGTAGACAACAAAAATTGATCCATATATAAAAAAGTTATGACCTGTTGCGCCGAACTATCCAGAAAAATTCAATTTTTGCGGTTTTTTGGCCATAACTTTTTTTTGTATATTTTGAAATCAGCAGATAGATAGATCTCGGCAAGTTCTTTCGAATAAACCTAATTTGTTTAATTTGGATGAAAATTAAAAAAGTTATTGCCATTCGCACCGAAACGTTCCACGGCAAAAAGGGCGGTTCCACGAAAGATCACTAAGTAGAAAAAAACAAAAAGACCTGAAATAGGCAGAAAATGGAAATAAAAATCAATAAGTGGGAAAATAATTTTAGTTGTTTACTATTGGATTTTTTTGAAATTAAGGCATTCATAGAGGCGCTTGGCGTGACAATCCACCACACAACTCGCGCGTCACTTTATGGAGCTTAGAACCAAAGAAATATAGTCATTTATTCATACTTAAATAAATTATTTATTGCAATCTATTCTAAATTACTGTAGGATGGTCCATATATTGCATGCCAAATCGTTGATCATGCTGACTTGACTCAATTGTGCGTTGAATTTCGCGAAAATGGTCGGTTGCCAAGCGATGCAATTCGACCAGCGAACAATATTCATCAGATTCAGGCTAATTTAAGATAATAAATCTCTAATTAATGAGTTTTTGGGTATTTTTTTTTAATCCCGGAATTCCAACCGTAAAAATTCGAAGCCCGTTAAACCCATGTTTTGCGTGCGTGCCGTTACTGTTGTTTCCACACTGGCCATTACTAGGGATGACACTTTTTCAAGCATTTTGAGAAACGCGCCAATTTCCGGTGAAATTTGTCCCATGACCACCGCCTCGACAGAAGCTGCAGAGAATTAGCCAAAAGTGTCGACCATCTTTTTAGTGTCATCAAAATCTATGGAAGATAAAAATTTGAATAATTACAAAATTGGTTTGTATTGTATACCCCATTTTTTAATTTACTCGTATTGTTACCAAGTTAACTTTAAAATTTTTTTAGTAAAATCGTTCAAATTTATATATATATCTATGCCTTAACATTATTACACTATGCGCGTTTCTTAAATTTCATATTCTTTCTTTAGGGAAATTGGATTTCCTGGATCCGAAACAGGATTTTCATTTTTCAAAATTTCAAAAAACCGGATCCGGTTCCGGCCGGATTTTTTGAAATTGCACCTAAAAATTTATTCCAAGTTTAAAAATTTTAAAAATACAATCAACGCATCCAAAATCATTCAAAGATGATCATGCCGCAATCACAGGATAGAAAGTATGGGACCGGTTGGGCCCTCAGTCTTCAACCGAGACCGAGGCTTTTTTGAACAAAAATTTTTTTTTTTTGAAAACTCATAAAATTTTATGAGAAATTTTCACATTTCTTCTTCGATTATTAAGAAATACAAAAGCAATGATTTAGCGATGAACATCTGGTCGAGAATTTTGGTCTGATTAAAAATCCGATGTTGATCAGATAGTAACACAAAGGAAATAAAAATTTAACGAAATTTATTTGAATTGGTTATTGGAATATGCTTAAACTCTGGCAAAAGAAAACTTCCAATTAATATGATATTTTAACAAATGTACCCTTTTAATGGAAAATTCATTTAATTCCAACAGAATGAAGTTTGAAAATGCTTACACAGCCTCAGTCTTTACAATGCCGTCTCATGCGAAGACTCTATCTTTATTTTGTTGATAAAAAAATATTATAACCTTGCAAAAAAATATGGAAATCCATACAAATGAGGCCCTAGTTATGACGGTTTAAAAAAGGGAAATTTAAATAAAATCTTTTTTAATGTATCGATAGTCGACGGGTAAATGAATTCTTCCAATTGGCGACATTCAGCTCTAGGATGTCTCCACTTCGGTGTCGTAGAACTCGAAAGGGGCCCACGCAAAGGTCCTCGTCATTCCGAAGATACCGCACGCTCGGTCAAGTTCACGGTCCCAGATTCCTTTCGCAATGCACTCCGTATATACGACGTGTTGGTAGATAACACCGCAGTCGACGCATTTCTTTGAGCCTTTGCATGTGGATTTTTCGATGGTCACGGTCTCAGTCCCACACTTGACTTTTCAAAGTGCCAAATTTGCGTGACGTTGATAACACAAACGGCTTTTGAAGGTCTGAAAGGAAAGTAATTTTGCATGAATAACGAATTTCTGTTTTACTTTGCGACATTCCAAACAAGTTTCAAAAAAACTGTCATTGTCATCACAGTTTCCTCTGAAGCCCACACCTACGCGTTGGCAATTATGGCATTTCCACTTGCAGTGTGATATATGTTGATTTAAATGAATTTCACACTTCAAAAAAGTATATATTTATTTATTGATTTATTTTAGAAAAACCTACTCCAAAGCAGTAATTCCTTGCGTTAAAAACTTTGCCAATTGACTTTATGGGGTCATAATGGCCAGCAGCATCATACTCTCCATCGTAAAATGCACACACAACTCATGCTGATAGCCGGGTACTTCCGCTTTCCACAATGGCTTCATTTTGCCAAACGTTCCGAAGCAGAAAAGACGAAACATTCCCGGATGGAGTTCGGCATAATAAGCCTTAAAACCAAGGAATATAAAAAAAATAGTTAATAATGTTTAAGCAAAAGTTGTCGTTGTTCTCGAGTTCATAAGTTGCTCCTTCGCAGATGTTGTATGGAACCGAAAAATCTTTGTTCCTCCCTTTTCCAGCCAGTTTTTGTCCATGTTTCCCACTTTCTATCGCAGTGATGTCGATGACGAAGGATTCTTAGCATAGTCCCGGTCTCTCCTTGGCTTGGTTGCTCTGGTCGACGATCTCAAAGCGCGTCAGAATCGTTTCAGCCATCGTCGCATCGATTTTCTTGAAGTTTCTGAAGTGAACCACAATCTCGTAGTCAAGGTGGCGTGCAGTTAGAAGAAAAATTATGTGATTGGCGGTGATGTTCATTGCTTCAGCTCCCTTCATTACGTACTTCAGACACATCAAGAAAAGGTTCTTCAAGACGTCCTCGGGATAATCGGAATTCCAGATGTAATCCACCAGAAAAGGCCCAAGAATCGGTACGCTGAAAGGAAATAGAAATAACAAAACCGCAATTGTATATAAAAAGAAAAAAACCTTTGAAACGCCCACTTTCCGCTTCAGCCGCATCCAATCAAACGTAATTTTTGCCATCAAATTGCGTGGGAACCAACCGGCCCTTGGTTTCTGGCTCTTTCTTCGCCTTCTCGTCGTCCAAGACCTAAAAACATTAGCATAAACAATTTATGATTACCAACTGATCAGGAAGTTTCTGAATCACTTCCATTAGCGGCGGAGCATCCTCAAAAAGTTCTTCCCCATCGCGATATGGCAAATAAGGGCCATCCAATACAGGCATTTCGTCATCAGAAGACATTATCGAACATAAAAAAATAGTTATATAAACAGAAATGATGACTAAAATCGATGGGAATCGATAAAGGTACGATAGAAAGGGGCGGGGCTAAGATGTGGCCATAATCGATTGGCGAGAGAGCACGAAGAGAACAGAGAGAGAGTAGAGAAGGGAGGGTAGAGACACAGAGAAGAGAGTTAGAGAAACAGAGAAGGGAGGGTAGAGGCGCAGTGCGGCCATTATTATCGATCGGCGAGAGAGCACGAAGAGAAGAGAGGTTAGAGAAAGAGAGAAAGGGTGGTAGCGACAGTGGCAGCCATTATTATCGATTGGCGAGAGAGTACGCAGAGAAAAGAGGCTAGAGAAAGTGAGAAAGGGAGATAGAGATAGTGGCAGCCATTATTATCGATTGGCGAGAGAATACATAGAGAAGAGAGGTTAGAGATAAAGAGAAGGGGATAGAAACGCTAAGCATTAATTATATAATTATATTATTATTATTACTATTATTCGTCATCATTTTATTTAAACATAAGTTTTAAAAAATGGGTCACTTAAACCAATCTTGGCCTGATGAGCAGCGCACTGCTACCCATGAAGCACAAGACGACAGGGCACCTAAAAAGTCTCTAAGATTAGCAATGTTTTATGATTAACCTCATGCCCTAAAACCCAAATTGAAATTGCTGCCAGGATAAACTGAGCTCATTAAATAGGGCAAACGCCCTGGTTAACAGCAAGAAAAAAAAATGGCATAATCATGAAAACTCACTAACCATGACATGATGAGCAGCGCACTGCCACCCATGAAACACAAGACGACAGGGCACCTAAAAAGTCTCAAAAATTAGTCATGCCCAATGTTTCACCTCATGATCTAAATTACAAGTTGAAATTACAGCCAGGATAAACGGAGCTCATTAAATAGAGCAACCGCCCTAGTTAACAGCAAATATGACAAAAAAAAAAATAAATAAAAGTCACGTGGACATGTCGGTCAAGTGTTACTATTTTCAGATTTAAACAAAGCTTTTTAAATTTGAATTTTACGCCATTTTGAAATTTGAATTTACCGCCAATTAGAAATAGTAAAATACGTTATCCTTCGCAGAGAGATTAGCAGATGACGTCATCATTAGTCGGTATATAGCATCATTTAATCTTTTTTGGCAAGTGATCATATGGCCGAGTGGTTATTGTGATAGGTTTGGCAAGGTTCGAGTCCGCTCGCCTGCGGCAGAATTTTTGGGTTATTTTCGAGAACTACAGTACCCCAGTCAGGGGGCGGGGTTGATGACGTCATCATTTATCAGTATATATTTGACACTTATTCATCATTTGGCAAGTGAATATGGCCGAGTGGTTATTGTGATAGGTTTGGCAAGGTTCGAACCCGCGCGACTTCGCAGAATTTAATTGAATTATATTTAAATAAAAAATAATTATTTATAATAATTTAAATAATATAAAAAAATTTGGGAATTTTCAAAAAACCTTCAATAGGTTTAGGCTCTGGTACTGAAATTTAATACCTTTTGGCTGTTACCGTACCCGGCGGATTTATATGCTCTAACTACTTGTGTATATGAAAAATATAAAAAAAAAAGAATTTGAAGTCAAAATCATTTGAATTTTTCTCAGAAGCAGTGTAAATTGGCTCCGTCCTATAAAGTTTGTTCCGTTTAATCAATGCAACTATGAGAAATGCCACATAAATGGACAAAAGAAGTGAAAATCAATTTAACTGATGATTCAAAATATACAAAAATCCAATTATTACCTTTATATTTATTCATTTTTTTAAAGAAACCAACTAAAAAGAGAGGAAGGGAGGTGAAAAAAGTAATACCAACAAATCTCCAAAAATATAATGTATCACTCCGATCCTCGAAAATGAGATTGTTGGGCAAAAATTTATAGTGAAAATTGCAAAATTATTTTACCAATAATTGCTTGATTTTTTTAATTTTTGAGATTAAGTAAGGACCTAGCACATCCTATCTTTTCGTTGGCTACCAAACATTAGATTTGTATTGAAATTCAAATTTGTACATATTAAAAGTCTGGCAGCTCCTTACTAATTGACCCGCGTTAAAAAACAGCAGCAATGTTTTCGAGCTCTTAGAATATTAATTTGAACACGAATAACTGTTTTGTCCTACCCAAGTTCTGTCTGATTGTCAATTTATCGGTAATTTCTATTCACTTTAAATTAAAACACAAATTAAATTATTTTTTGGTATATTAAGTTTATTCAACTATTTACATGATATCAAACATCATTTGTGCATCTAAATAGTTTAAATACAAATTCTGAATAAAGATTTCTATATATTATGCTGCTTAACCAAATTTCCGTGCTTATTTTGTCTATGCGCTGTGGTTGCTCGCGTTGTTGAACATTTGGCTTGGACTTGGTACCGTTTGATGCGCATCATCACCTAAAAAAATTAAATTCAATTAATAATTAATATTTTTAATACTAAATTTACTTACCTTTTGATGGGTTGGCAAAGTGGACATTTTTGTTGATGTTTATGCTGAAAGAGTGGGCCACTTGGTCAACCACTCCAATTTGGGTGACAAAATTGCGGGTCACATTTTCCCATTTTGAACTTTTCATATGCCCAGTCGCTTTTGCGGCCAAATCGAACATGGCACGGACAAAGCTCAGCCCATTGGCACAAGCATCTTTAATTGAAAAGTAAAATTATTATGGCATATTTGATAAAAAAGTACAGAAAAATTAAAAAAAAATAATCAATTTATATAACGGAACACCATGCTTGAGAAGTTTACTAAATAATTATTATGACAAATTGAACTTTCTTGGTGACATTAGTCAGTAATGATTTGATCATTATTTAAAAGCTATTTGTTTCACCCGATGATGTCAGTTGTGCATTGATTTCGCCCACAATTTTGGCACCACCGCCCATTTCACATTTTGTCATTGACTCCAATTGGCCTTTGATTTGTTGGACATCCTCAATTAGTTTTTGGCACATTGTCTGCTTCTGATCAGTGTCCATTGCGCTGGTGAAACCGACGATGTATCCGTGCATCAGTGTGGTCACCTGTTGACTGCCCGCACAGCACGGGAAAGCTGAAAAAAACAATAATTAAACAATTCAAATATTGTAAATAATAAAATTAAAAAGCAAGGGTATGTCCGAAACAAACACTGACTTTTGGCCTTTCCTAACCGTCCCTCTCCCCTACCCCTCATTGCTTATTGGCCCAACTCAATTGTTCCCGGGGCTTGAAATTAAATATTGGAAAGTAAAAGATATAAATGATATTCGTTGGTACAATTTAACATAATTAATATTAGGTTGAGAACAGAAAAAGGTGCATTCCCGGTGGGACTCGAACCCACGCTCTTCCTTTCTGTGAAACTCCGCTTCTTTCTGGCCCCACAAAATTAAGATTGGATTAATTTTTGGTTTGTGGGATCTCTCGACTCGCATCTTAAACAAATACCCCCGCTCAACTCGAGACAAATTATTGAGGCTTAGTCAATCTTTGATATCTCTAGGATACAATTGAGATATTCAATTTTACTTGGAGCGGCTAAACCACCGAAATTGCACAGATGGCAAGCAACAACAATAAAAATTGCGATTTTGGAGAACATCAGTAACAGAAAAGAATGTGAAAGATTTTTTATTAAATTTTATGAACTTAAATTGAATGATGGCATTTTCCATTCTGAGATTGTTTAAATACCATTTTATGGTGAAAATGCCACCAAAAATTGTTGACAAAAGGCGTGTCGTGGCGCCGGCGTCCCAAGCAAAAAAAAACGGAAATTTACTGGCTGAATTTATTCTCATGAAAATCACTCACATATTATTTTTAAGGTCTTAGTAATTTCATTTTCAAATTATTTTTTTTTGTCGTTCGGTTCTTTGGTTACCGAGGATTATTTTTTTATTTCTCCACCAAAATGTTTGAAAAAAAAATGATCAGGTTAAAAAACTGAGCCTTTCTTAAGGCCAAACGAGCCAATTCTGAGCCCTCCCTCGCCTTATTTGTGCAAACTAATTTTTTTTACCTTATTGCTAATTAACCCTCGAAAACTTTTGGAAATAATCGAAAATCGGCAAGAATTTGTACCCTTAAAAATAAAAAAAAATTATATATCACCAAGTTGACCAGATCCTTCTTTTATGTCTATCCAAAACCCGGAAATAGGGGTGAAAGCGTTTGGGAAAAACTTGTGGCTTCAAACAAAAAAAAATTAGCAAGAAATACACATGCCCAAGAAAAAGCATAAAATTTTCTAAGGAAATCTTTTCGATTACTGTGTGTACATGGGGTGCAACTCGTCCCGAAAAATACGAGTACGAGTAAAACGAGTAACGAGTATTGCCAAAAAATCACGAGTAATACGAGTAACGAGTAATTATTTATTTTCTAATTTGTTTAGTGAAAAATTTTTCCATACATAAAATCTTGAAATTTAATGTCGTGATTTTTTATTCACAGGGGCTGAACGAAATTTTGTTTTTTTGTGTTCCGCACCAGACGTGTTTAAGAGACCATTACTTTTTTCTTATTCAACCAAATTCTACAAACTTGGAATCATTCAAAAGCTCTAGGACTCTATTAGTGAGCGAAAAATTTAAAAAACTCACTAACTTACAAAAAAGTAATAAATATATAAAAACTCTGACTTTTTTTGCAATTTTAGCATTTTGGGGTTGTCTTTCTACTAGGACCATTTTAGTAGATTTAGTACCTAATCAATCAACTTTATCATTTTCTCTTGCCTTTCGGCGAATGTCAGCCAAATTTGTCATCCCAAACACTCACTATATATTGTGATAATGCGCCGTCCTTTATAAAATTTCATCAATTTTCTAAATCATCCCCCACCACAATCTGGAAATTGAGAACCCCTTCCGCAGCTTGGAAAGGAGGGCATTATGAGAGGTTCGTAGCCCTTGCTAAATTCCACCTCCGTAGGATTTTAATTGGACCTCGCCCTCGTACTTTAGATAATGAGCAATTGTCACTTTACTCTGTGAAAATGAGACCACAATAATACACGTCCCATAACTTTTGACTCCGCTAATCCAGCTGATCCTCAGCCTCTCCGTCCCATATACTTCCTTCGCCCATTGGGTTTTGTTCCGCCTATTTTTCGACAGTTATTATACTCGACATTTCCTAACATTGCAAAAATAAAAACAATAACAGGTCATATAACCACTCGGTGTGTAAGTCATCTTCACCCCTTGGAAACCGAAGACGAATATTGTAATTGTAATCCTCTAAATCCCAAATCACAACCATTAAATTCAAATCTAACTCTGCCGATAGTCCCCATCTACTGCCAAAACCTATGCCGGAAAAAAATGGACTTGGGCCCTCCAACCACCAATAGCGCCACGTCGCTGATATCCTTTTTTCTCAGGACGGGAGAGCGCTAATCGCGGTTGCTAATCTCACATATGCGTTTCCACGGATTCTTCGACGAATCATAGCGACATAAAAATCCCGTTTTCCCATTGACATAGCTTACGGCATAAATTCCACTTTTTCCCCGCAAGTCTCTCTCCTTCATCTCCCCTATCACATCAGTTTTTTGTTTAAATTTTTTTTTCACAGTTATTCGCTTTAAAATTAGCGTGCTGATCGTTAGTTAATCCCGCCACCCTGCGCGTTAGTTAAATGCGCCATTTTTAACGAATTTTGACTAAATCCTGTCATAACTTTTCTTAAAAACAATTAAATCAAATAATCTTAGTATAATCAGATTATTATTGAATGGCTCTATTAGCTTGGTAAATTTCAAAAATTGTCATTGAATTATTAAAAGTTATTCAATCTATTCAATTTTTTACTCATAACTTCTTTAAAATTTAATAATTTTTTGAAATCTATCAAGCTAATAGAGCAATTTAATAGCTATCGAATGATACCAATTGTTTGATTAGGTGACAAGACTTATTAGAAAATTCTGTAAAAATGGCGCATTAACTAACGCGCAGGGTAGCGGAATTTTACTAACGCACTATTACCTTAATTAGTAGTTTTATCTTTCTGGTCTTTAAAACCAATTTAAACATAATTGGTATCATTAGTTCTATATTGCTGCATTAATCTTGTAGACAACAAAAATTGATCCATATATAAAAAAGTTATGACCTGTTGCGCCGAACTATCCAGAAAAATTCAATTTTTGCGGTTTTTTGGCCATAACTTTTTTTTGTATATTTTGAAATCAGCAGATAGATAGATCTCGGCAAGTTCTTTCGAATAAACCTAATTTGTTTAATTTGGATGAAAATTAAAAAAGTTATTGCCATTCGCACCGAAACGTTCCACGGCAAAAAGGGCGGTTCCACGAAAGATCACTAAGTAGAAAAAAACAAAAAGACCTGAAATAGGCAGAAAATGGAAATAAAAATCAATAAGTGGGAAAATAATTTTAGTTGTTTACTATTGGATTTTTTTGAAATTAAGGCATTCATAGAGGCGCTTGGCGTGACAATCCACCACACAACTCGCGCGTCACTTTATGGAGCTTAGAACCAAAGAAATATAGTCATTTATTCATACTTAAATAAATTATTTATTGCAATCTATTCTAAATTACTGTAGGATGGTCCATATATTGCATGCCAAATCGTTGATCATGCTGACTTGACTCAATTGTGCGTTGAATTTCGCGAAAATGGTCGGTTGCCAAGCGATGCAATTCGACCAGCGAACAATATTCATCAGATTCAGGCTAATTTAAGATAATAAATCTCTAATTAATGAGTTTTTGGGTATTTTTTTTTAATCCCGGAATTCCAACCGTAAAAATTCGAAGCCCGTTAAACCCATGTTTTGCGTGCGTGCCGTTACTGTTGTTTCCACACTGGCCATTACTAGGGATGACACTTTTTCAAGCATTTTGAGAAACGCGCCAATTTCCGGTGAAATTTGTCCCATGACCACCGCCTCGACAGAAGCTGCAGAGAATTAGCCAAAAGTGTCGACCATCTTTTTAGTGTCATCAAAATCTATGGAAGATAAAAATTTGAATAATTACAAAATTGGTTTGTATTGTATACCCCATTTTTTAATTTACTCGTATTGTTACCAAGTTAACTTTAAAATTTTTTTAGTAAAATCGTTCAAATTTATATATATATCTATGCCTTAACATTATTACACTATGCGCGTTTCTTAAATTTCATATTCTTTCTTTAGGGAAATTGGATTTCCTGGATCCGAAACAGGATTTTCATTTTTCAAAATTTCAAAAAACCGGATCCGGTTCCGGCCGGATTTTTTGAAATTGCACCTAAAAATTTATTCCAAGTTTAAAAATTTTAAAAATACAATCAACGCATCCAAAATCATTCAAAGATGATCATGCCGCAATCACAGGATAGAAAGTATGGGACCGGTTGGGCCCTCAGTCTTCAACCGAGACCGAGGCTTTTTTGAACAAAAATTTTTTTTTTTTGAAAACTCATAAAATTTTATGAGAAATTTTCACATTTCTTCTTCGATTATTAAGAAATACAAAAGCAATGATTTAGCGATGAACATCTGGTCGAGAATTTTGGTCTGATTAAAAATCCGATGTTGATCAGATAGTAACACAAAGGAAATAAAAATTTAACGAAATTTATTTGAATTGGTTATTGGAATATGCTTAAACTCTGGCAAAAGAAAACTTCCAATTAATATGATATTTTAACAAATGTACCCTTTTAATGGAAAATTCATTTAATTCCAACAGAATGAAGTTTGAAAATGCTTACACAGCCTCAGTCTTTACAATGCCGTCTCATGCGAAGACTCTATCTTTATTTTGTTGATAAAAAATATTATAACCTTGCAAAAAAATATGGAAATCCATACAAATGAGGCCCTAGTTATGACGGTTTAAAAAAGGGAAATTTAAATAAAATCTTTTTTAATGTATCGATAGTCGACGGGTAAATGAATTCTTCCAATTGGCGACATTCAGCTCTAGGATGTCTCCACTTCGGTGTCGTAGAACTCGAAAGGGGCCCACGCAAAGGTCCTCGTCATTCCGAAGATACCGCACGCTCGGTCAAGTTCACGGTCCCAGATTCCTTTCGCAATGCACTCCGTATATACGACGTGTTGGTAGATAACACCGCAGTCGACGCATTTCTTTGAGCCTTTGCATGTGGATTTTTCGATGGTCACGGTCTCAGTCCCACACTTGACTTTTCAAAGTGCCAAATTTGCGTGACGTTGATAACACAAACGGCTTTTGAAGGTCTGAAAGGAAAGTAATTTTGCATGAATAACGAATTTCTGTTTTACTTTGCGACATTCCAAACAAGTTTCAAAAAAACTGTCATTGTCATCACAGTTTCCTCTGAAGCCCACACCTACGCGTTGGCAATTATGGCATTTCCACTTGCAGTGTGATATATGTTGATTTAAATGAATTTCACACTTCAAAAAAGTATATATTTATTTATTGATTTATTTTAGAAAAACCTACTCCAAAGCAGTAATTCCTTGCGTTAAAAACTTTGCCAATTGACTTTATGGGGTCATAATGGCCAGCAGCATCATACTCTCCATCGTAAAATGCACACACAACTCATGCTGATAGCCGGGTACTTCCGCTTTCCACAATGGCTTCATTTTGCCAAACGTTCCGAAGCAGAAAAGACGAAACATTCCCGGATGGAGTTCGGCATAATAAGCCTTAAAACCAAGGAATATAAAAAAAATAGTTAATAATGTTTAAGCAAAAGTTGTCGTTGTTCTCGAGTTCATAAGTTGCTCCTTCGCAGATGTTGTATGGAACCGAAAAATCTTTGTTCCTCCCTTTTCCAGCCAGTTTTTGTCCATGTTTCCCACTTTCTATCGCAGTGATGTCGATGACGAAGGATTCTTAGCATAGTCCCGGTCTCTCCTTGGCTTGGTTGCTCTGGTCGACGATCTCAAAGCGCGTCAGAATCGTTTCAGCCATCGTCGCATCGATTTTCTTGAAGTTTCTGAAGTGAACCACAATCTCGTAGTCAAGGTGGCGTGCAGTTAGAAGAAAAATTATGTGATTGGCGGTGATGTTCATTGCTTCAGCTCCCTTCATTACGTACTTCAGACACATCAAGAAAAGGTTCTTCAAGACGTCCTCGGGATAATCGGAATTCCAGATGTAATCCACCAGAAAAGGCCCAAGAATCGGTACGCTGAAAGGAAATAGAAATAACAAAACCGCAATTGTATATAAAAAGAAAAAAACCTTTGAAACGCCCACTTTCCGCTTCAGCCGCATCCAATCAAACGTAATTTTTGCCATCAAATTGCGTGGGAACCAACCGGCCCTTGGTTTCTGGCTCTTTCTTCGCCTTCTCGTCGTCCAAGACCTAAAAACATTAGCATAAACAATTTATGATTACCAACTGATCAGGAAGTTTCTGAATCACTTCCATTAGCGGCGGAGCATCCTCAAAAAGTTCTTCCCCATCGCGATATGGCAAATAAGGGCCATCCAATACAGGCATTTCGTCATCAGAAGACATTATCGAACATAAAAAAATAGTTATATAAACAGAAATGATGACTAAAATCGATGGGAATCGATAAAGGTACGATAGAAAGGGGCGGGGCTAAGATGTGGCCATAATCGATTGGCGAGAGAGCACGAAGAGAACAGAGAGAGAGTAGAGAAGGGAGGGTAGAGACACAGAGAAGAGAGTTAGAGAAACAGAGAAGGGAGGGTAGAGGCGCAGTGCGGCCATTATTATCGATCGGCGAGAGAGCACGAAGAGAAGAGAGGTTAGAGAAAGAGAGAAAGGGTGGTAGCGACAGTGGCAGCCATTATTATCGATTGGCGAGAGAGTACGCAGAGAAAAGAGGCTAGAGAAAGTGAGAAAGGGAGATAGAGATAGTGGCAGCCATTATTATCGATTGGCGAGAGAATACATAGAGAAGAGAGGTTAGAGATAAAGAGAAGGGGATAGAAACGCTAAGCATTAATTATATAATTATATTATTATTATTACTATTATTCGTCATCATTTTATTTAAATATAAGTTTTAAAAAATGGGTCACTTAAACCAATCTTGGCCTGATGAGCAGCGCACTGCCACCCATGAAGCACAAGACGACAGGGCACCTAAAAAGTCTCTAAGATTAGCAATGTTTTATGATTAACCTCATGCCCTAAACCCCAAATTGAAATTGCTGCCAGGATAAACGGAGCTCATTAAATAGGGCAAACGCCCTGGTTAACAGCAAGAAAAAAAAATGGCATAATCATGAAAACTCACTAACCATGACATGATGAGCAGCGCACTGCCACCCATGAAACACAAGACGACAGGGCACCTAAAAAGTCTCAAAAATTAGTCATGCCCAATGTTTCACCTCATGATCTAAATTACAAGTTGAAATTACAGCCAGGATAAACGGAGCTCATTAAATAGAGCAACCGCCCTGGTTAACAGCAAATATGACAAAAAAAAAATAAATAAAAGTCACGTGGACATGTCGGTCAAGTGTTACTATTTTCAGATTTAAACAAAGCTTTTTAAATTTGAATTTTACGCCATTTTGAAATTTGAATTTACCGCCAATTAGAAATAGAAAAATACGTTATCCTTCGCAGAGAGATTAGCAGATGACGTCATCATTAGTCGGTATATAGCATCATTTAATCTTTATTCATCATTTGGCAAGTGAATATGGCCGAGTGGTTATTGTGATAGGTTTGGCATGGTTCGAACCCGCGCGACTTCGCAGAATTTAATTGAATTATATTTAAATAAAAAATAATTATTTATAATAATTTAAATAATATAAAAAAATTTGGGAATTTTCAAAAAACCTTCAATAGGTTTAGGCTCTGGTACTGAAATTTAATACCTTTTGGCTGCTACCGTACCCGGCGGATTTATATGCTCTAACTACTTGTGTATATGAAAAATATTAAAAAAAAAGAATTTGAAGTCAAAATCATTTGAATTTTTCTCAGAAGCAGTGTAAATTGGCTCCGTCCTATAAAGTTTGTTCCGTTTAATCAATGCAACTATGAGAAATGCCACATAAATGGACAAAAGAAGTGAAAATCAATTTAACTGATGATTCAAAATATACAAAAATCCAATTATTACCTTTATATTTATTCATTTTTTTAAAGAAACCAACTAAAAAGAGAGGAAGGGAGGTGAAAAAAGTAATACCAACAAATCTCCAAAAATATAATGTATCACTCCGATCCTCGAAAATGAGATTGTTGGGCAAAAATTTATAGTGAAAATTGCAAAATTATTTTACCAATAATTGCTTGATTTTTTTAATTTTTGAGATTAAGTAAGGACCTAGCACATCCTATCTTTTCGTTGGCTACCAAACATTAGATTTGTATTGAAATTCAAATTTGTACATATTAAAAGTCTGGCAGCTCCTTACTAATTGACCCGCGTTAAAAAACAGCAGCAATGTTTTCGAGCTCTTAGAATATTAATTTGAACACGAATAACTGTTTTGTCCTACCCAAGTTCTGTCTGATTGTCAATTTATCGGTAATTTCTATTCACTTTAAATTAAAACACAAATTAAATTATTTTTTGGTATATTAAGTTTATTCAACTATTTACATGATATCAAACATCATTTGTGCATCTAAATAGTTTAAATACAAATTCTGAATAAAGATTTCTATATATTATGCTGCTTAACCAAATTTCCGTGCTTATTTTGTCTATGCGCTGTGGTTGCTCGCGTTGTTGAACATTTGGCTTGGACTTGGTACCGTTTGATGCGCATCATCACCTAAAAAAATTAAATTCAATTAATAATTAATATTTTTAATACTAAATTTACTTACCTTTTGATGGGTTGGCAAAGTGGACATTTTTGTTGATGTTTATGCTGAAAGAGTGGGCCACTTGGTCAACCACTCCAATTTGGGTGACAAAATTGCGGGTCACATTTTCCCATTTTGAACTTTTCATATGCCCAGTCGCTTTTGCGGCCAAATCGAACATGGCACGGACAAAGCTCAGCCCATTGGCACAAGCATCTTTAATTGAAAAGTAAAATTATTATGGCATATTTGATAAAAAGTACAGAAAAATTAAAAAAAAATAATCAATTTATATAACGGAACACCATGCTTGAGAAGTTTACTAAATAATTATTATGACAAATTGAACTTTCTTGGTGACATTAGTCAGTAATGATTTGATCATTATTTAAAAGCTATTTGTTTCACCCGATGATGTCAGTTGTGCATTGATTTCGCCCACAATTTTGGCACCACCGCCCATTTCACATTTTGTCATTGACTCCAATTGGCCTTTGATTTGTTGGACATCCTCAATTAGTTTTTGGCACATTGTCTGCTTCTGATCAGTGTCCATTGCGCTGGTGAAACCGACGATGTATCCGTGCATCAGTGTGGTCACCTGTTGACTGCCCGCACAGCACGGGAAAGCTGAAAAAAACAATAATTAAACAATTCAAATATTGTAAATAATAAAATTAAAAAGCAAGGGTATGTCCGAAACAAACACTGACTTTTGGCCTTTCCTAACCGTCCCTCTCCCCTACCCCTCATTGCTTATTGGCCCAACTCAATTGTTCCCGGGGCTTGAAATTAAATATTGGAAAGTAAAAGATATAAATGATATTCGTTGGTACAATTTAACATAATTAATATTAGGTTGAGAACAGAAAAAGGTGCATTCCCGGTGGGACTCGAACCCACGCTCTTCCTTTCTGTGAAACTCCGCTTCTTTCTGGCCCCACAAAATTAAGATTGGATTAATTTTTGGTTTGTGGGATCTCTCGACTCGCATCTTAAACAAATACCCCCGCTCAACTCGAGACAAATTATTGAGGCTTAGTCAATCTTTGATATCTCTAGGATACAATTGAGATATTCAATTTTACTTGGAGCGGCTAAACCACCGAAATTGCACAGATGGCAAGCAACAACAATAAAAATTGCGATTTTGGAGAACATCAGTAACAGAAAAGAATGTGAAAGATTTTTTATTAAATTTTATGAACTTAAATTGAATGATGGCATTTTCCATTCTGAGATTGTTTAAATACCATTTTATGGTGAAAATGCCACCAAAAATTGTTGACAAAAGGCGTGTCGTGGCGCCGGCGTCCCAAGCAAAAAAAAACGGAAATTTACTGGCTGAATTTATTCTCATGAAAATCACTCACATATTATTTTTAAGGTCTTAGTAATTTCATTTTCAAATTATTTTTTTTTGTCGTTCGGTTCTTTGGTTACCGAGGATTATTTTTTTATTTCTCCACCAAAATGTTTGAAAAAAAAATGATCAGGTTAAAAAACTGAGCCTTTCTTAAGGCCAAACGAGCCAATTCTGAGCCCTCCCTCGCCTTATTTGTGCAAACTAATTTTTTTTACCTTATTGCTAATTAACCCTCGAAAACTTTTGGAAATAATCGAAAATCGGCAAGAATTTGTATCCTGAAAAATTAAAAAAATTATATATCACCAAGTTGACCAGATCCTTCTTTTATGTCTATCCAAAACCCGGAAATAGGGGTGAAAGCGTTTGGGAAAAACTTGTGGCTTCAAACAAAAAAAAATTAGCAAGAAATACACATGCCCAAGAAAAAGCATAAAATTTTCTAAGGAAATCTTTTCGATTACTGTGTGTACATGGGGTGCAACTCGTCCCGAAAAATACGAGTACGAGTAAAACGAGTAACGAGTATTGCCAAAAAATCACGAGTAATACGAGTAACGAGTAATTATTTATTTTCTAATTTGTTTAGTGAAAAATTTTTCCATACATAAAATCTTGAAATTTAATGTCGTGATTTTTTATTCACAGGGGCTGAACGAAATTTTGTTTTTTTGTGTTCCGCACCAGACGTGTTTAAGAGACCATTACTTTTTTCTTATTCAACCAAATTCTACAAACTTGGAATCATTCAAAAGCTCTAGGACTCTATTAGTGAGCGAAAAATTTAAAAAACTCACTAACTTACAAAAAAGTAATAAATAAAAATATATAAAAACTCTGACTTTTTTTGCAATTTTAGCATTTTGGGGTTGTCTTTCTACTAGGACCATTTCAGTAGATTTAGTACCTAATCAATCAACTTTATCATTTTCTCTTGCCTTTCGGCGAATGTCAGCCAAATTTGTCATCCCAAACACTCACTATATATTGTGATAATGCGCCGTCCTTTATAAAATTTCATCAATTTTCTAAATCATCCCCCACCACAATCTGGAAATTGAGAACCCCTTCCGCAGCTTGGAAAGGAGGGCATTATGAGAGGTTCGTAGCCCTTGCTAAATTCCACCTCCGTAGGATTTTAATTGGACCTCGCCCTCGTACTTTAGATAATGAGCAATTGTCACTTTACTCTGTGAAAATGAGACCACAATAATACACGTCCCATAACTTTTGACTCCGCTAATCCAGCTGATCCTCAGCCTCTCCGTCCCATATACTTCCTTCGCCCATTGGGTTTTGTTCCGCCTATTTTTCGACAGTTATTATACTCGACATTTCCTAACATTGCAAAAATAAAAACAATAACAGGTCATATAACCACTCGGTGTGTAAGTCATCTTCACCCCTTGGAAACCGAAGACGAATATTGTAATTGTAATCCTCTAAATCCCAAATGACAACCATTAAATTCAAATCTAACTCTGCCGATAGTCCCCATCTACTGCCAAAACCTATGCCGGAAAAAAATGGAGTTGGGCGCTCCAACCACCAATAGCGCCACGTCGCTGATATCCTTTTTTCTCAGGACGGGAGAGCGCTAATCGCGGTTGCTAATCTCACATATGCGTTTCCACGGATTCTTCGACGAATCATAGCGACATAAAAATCCCGTTTTCCCATTGACATAGCTTACGGCATAAATTCCACTTTTTCCCCGCAAGTCTCTCTCCTTCATCTCCCCTATCACATCAGTTTTTTGTTTAAATTTTTTTTTCACAGTTATTCGCTTTAAAATTAGCGTGCTGATCGTTAGTTAATCCCGCCACCCTGCGCGTTAGTTAAATGCGCCATTTTTAACGAATTTTGACTAAATCCTGTCATAACTTTTCTTAAAAACAATTAAATCAAATAATCTTAGTATAATCAGATTATTATTGAATGGCTCTATTAGCTTGGTAAATTTCAAAAATTGTCATTGAATTATTAAAAGTTATTCAATCTATTCAATTTTTTACTCATAACTTCTTTAAAATTTAATAATTTTTTGAAATTTATCAAGCTAATAGAGCAATTTAATAGCTATCGAATGATACCAATTGTTTGATTAGGTGACAAGACTTATTAGAAAATTCTGTAAAAATGGCGCATTAACTAACGCGCAGGGTAGCGGAATTTTACTAACGCACTATTACCTTAATTAGTAGTTTTATCTTTCTGGTCTTTAAAACCAATTTAAACATAATTGGTATCATTAGTTCTATATTGCTGCATTAATCTTGTAGACAACAAAAATTGATCCATATATAAAAAAGTTATGACCTGTTGCGCCGAACTATCCAGAAAAATTCAATTTTTGCGGTTTTTTGGCCATAACTTTTTTTTGTATATTTTGAAATCAGCAGATAGATAGATCTCGGCAAGTTCTTTCGAATAAACCTAATTTGTTTAATTTGGATGAAAATTAAAAAAGTTATTGCCATTCGCACCGAAACGTTCCACGGCAAAAAGGGCGGTTCCACGAAAGATCACTAAGTAGAAAAAAACAAAAAGACCTGAAATAGGCAGAAAATGGAAATAAAAATCAATAAGTGGGAAAATAATTTTGATTGTTTACTATTGGATTTTTTTGAAATTAAGGCATTCATAGAGGCGCTTGGCGTGACAATCCACCACACAACTCGCGCGTCACTTTATGGAGCTTAGAACCAAAGAAATATAGTCATTTATTCATACTTAAATAAATTATTTATTCAATCTATTCTAAATTACTGTAGGATGGTCCATATATTGCATGCCAAATCGTTGATCATGCTGACTTGACTCAATTGTGCGTTGAATTTCGCGAAAATGGTCGGTTGCCAAGCGATGCAATTCGACCAGCGAACAATATTCATCAGATTCAGGCTAATTTAAGATAATAAATCTCTAATTAATGAGTTTTTGGGTATTTTTTTTTAATCCCGGAATTCCAACCGTAAGAATTCGAAGCCCGTTAAACCCATGTTTTGCGTGCGTGCCGTTACTGTTGTTTCCACACTGGCCATTACTAGGGATGACACTTTTTCAAGCAATTTGAGAAACACGCCAATTTCCGCTGAAATTTGTCCCATGACCACCGCCTCGACAGAAGATGCAGAGAATTAGCCAAAAGTGTCGACCATCTTTTTAGTGTCATCAAAATCTATGGAAGATAAAAATTTGAATAATTACAAAATTGGTTTGTATTGTATACCCCATTTTTTAATTTACTCGTATTGTTACCAAGTTAACTTTAAAATTTTTTTAGTAAAATCGTTCAAATTTATATATATATCTATGCCTTAACATTATTACACTATGCGCGTTTCTTAAATTTCATATTCTTTCTTTAGGGAAATTGGATTTCCTGGATCCGAAACAGGATTTTCATTTTTCAAAATTTCAAAAAACCGGATCCGGTTCCGGCCGGATTTTTTGAAATTGCACCTAAAAATTTATTCCAAGTTTAAAATTTTAAAAATACAATCAACGCATCCAAAATCATTCAAAGATGATCATGCCGCAATCACAGGATAGAAAGTATGGGACCGGTTGGGCCCTCAGTCTTCAACCGAGACCGAGGCTTTTTTGAACAAAAATTTTTTTTTTTGAAAACTCATAAAATTTTATGAGAAATTTTCACATTTCTTCTTCGATTACTAAGAAATACAAAAGCAATGATTTAGCGATGAACATCTGGTCGAGAATTTTGGTCTGATTAAAAATCCGATGTTGATCAGATAGTAACACAAAGAAATAAAAATTTAACGAAATTTATTTGAATTGGTTAGTTTTATGAATGTATTTTTTGTTTGATTTCGGGCCGCATATTACGGGCCGCATATTTCGGGCCGCATATTTGGGGCCGCATATTTCTGGCCGCATATTTCGGGCCGCAAGTTGCGCACCACCATTAGAGCCAGTGTTCGGACTTGGGCGTTTTTCTCATACTCATACTCATACAATCATACCAACTTTTTTCCCCCTCATACTTCATACTCATACTATAAAAAAAGCCATACCTCATACTTTTTCAAAAGAGATAAAAACGCTATGGTTAGAAAGCATTTCGTATTCTTTATTAGGTTGCAAAATTAAATTTTCGTTAAGGTACAAAAAAATTATGGTCAAAAAACTCAAAAAATCGGTTAGATAAGAGTTTTTTAATTGGTTGAAAGAAAAAGAATTACCTAATAAATAAATGTTTGTATTTAATATTATTCAAATACCCCCTAAATTTATATTTAAGTTCCAGGAATTTATTTTGATGCTTCGCTTTCAAATTTTTCACATTCTTTATTTAAAAAATTATTCTATGACCAAAAAATCAGTAAAATTGGTTACGGCGGTGCCGATAGGCGCCGCCGGAGAAATTTTTCAAATCTGGGTATGATTTAGTAACAGATTTTGACAAAAACTGAAAAAGATAAAATTCTAACAAGCAAAAATTGAGTTTTTATAATTTTTTTCAGATTAACCCGTTTGCTTAGAAAAAGGCTTATTGACGAGATCTTCGAATATACCAAGAATCCAACTAACGAACAAAACCACGAATAAACCATAAATAATTCAAAAAATTAATTTATTTTGTTGTGATTTCCCTCTAAAATTCTTACCTGAACATCTTTCTTCAATTACCATCTTTAGCCAAATCAGGAAAAATCCGGAAATCCGGTTTTCAAAACGTCGGGTCCGAAACCGGATTTCCATTTTCCAAAATTTACCGGCGGGATTATTCCGGATAATCCAGAAAAATCCGCTGAGGCCCAAAAAATCCGGATTCCGGACTCGGACCCGGAAAAATTCGGCCGGATCCCAATCCGGTGCCTAACACTGCCCTAAACTTAAAAACTTAAAAAATTTTGTTATTTCTGAAATTATAGTTAAAAATTATTTTTTTGGATTCGACAAATTAGTAGTTAATTATAATTTTAAACTTACAATTTGCACATACTGCTGACGTAGACAAGAAAAGTAACAAAATAACGATTTTTTTCATCTAAGTTATGCCAATATTCAATTCAATATATTTTAAAAATAATGCATTTTATAAAATTTAATAAAAGGAAGTATTTCTTTGGTGAAAAATAAAAATCTATTTTAAAAATAATTAAAATAAACTCCAGGGGAAAAAAATAAAACCAAGAGCATAATAAATAACGCCAGCGCTGCTCTACTCTTTGGTCTTTTTTGTGAATTAAAAGTAAAACCTCATACTTTGGAACCAAGTCTTATCAGCAAAAATGGTGAGAAATTTGCATAACTAACCGGGGTCAAGCTTTCCTCCCACCAAGTTTCATCCCGAAACTCCATGGGCATTTGAGACATTTTTAGTGCTAAACAATCATTGAGAATCTATTTGGTGATAATTGATGATGGATGAAAAAGACATATAATTAGATAAGAAATAATATGCATTATTGAGAAAAGATAAACCAAAAGTCAAAAAGAAAAGAGAAAAAAAACTCAAATGAAGAGTGACATTATGGACATCAATTAAAATTATTTAAAATAATTACATAAATTCAGTTTTACAAAACATTAAAAAATAATAGTTCAATATTTTAATAATTTTTTTTTTAATTTTAAAGCTCGGGGCAACGAAGACATTCTTTCGAACGACTTTCATCCTCATAAGCACCCAAACCATCACAATAAGAAGAACGATTGAAGTGTAAGAAATTTCAAAAAAAGAAAATAATAACAAAGTTTTTATTTTAGTTTCCACTTTCACCAGAAGCAAAAGCGTTTGACCATTTAACACAATTTAAAAAGAGATTTTTTTGTCTTTTACAACCTTTTTTTGGCTTACTTTCAGTGTCTCTCTGTATTTTATTTTGTTAATTATTTTTTTTCGTCTTTCCAGACTTTGTTTTTTGGGGTCGTTTGATTTTTGTTGCATTTAGAAAATTGTAGCTTTTGTTTACGATTTTTGGTGTAAAAATTGTAGTGCGACATTTGCGGACTGACTTTTGCGGACCGACATTTGCGGACCGACTTTTTTTAACAAGACATTTTGGTTGTTTTATTTTAAGTAACATAATTCTGAAATCAAATACAAGTGTATTTTTTCGTAAATATTTATGGTGATAAGAAAATCTGAGGAAATGGACAAATATTATGTGGAATGCGTCACAGGAGTACTAAATAACCCAAAAAATAAATGAATAAGTTAATATGGGGAATTAAAATGAAATTCACTTTTTTAAGATAATATTCCTCGAATTATTTTTATATTATTTTTTCTTTTTCATATGCCTGGGAAAAAGTAATTTATTTATTCGCAAATTATACATATTATTTTATTTAGCTTGATGAAGATGCACTGGTTGCGTTTGTGAGAGGACCTGCCAATATTTAGCAGTATTGCACGGAAAAAGGAGTCACAAATAAGCAAAACAAAGAAATATTGACACAATCTTATGGCACTCACCTTGGCATTTTGTATCTCCTGAGACAGATTGGCACGGCGCCGATGTTCAAAGAGAATTCGATACACATTTTGACCAGGAAAAGTGCAAGCTTTACCGTAATAATTCTTTCAATGAGGCAATTAAAATCAAAACTAAAAAGGGGCGTGCCTTGCAAATGAGATTACCGCAAGGTTAGCCCAAATTGACAACATTTTGCAAGAAGTTGGAAACATGGCTCTGCAGTAAATGGCTGCCTCATTATCTGACCCCTGCACAGCGAAAACGGGGGTTGGGGGAATTTCCGGCTAGAAGTGCCGGTTGGTATCGTTGAAAAACAACACCAGGGCATAGCTCCATGACAACGCCAGAACACACACCGCGCGCCTCACCGGCAACCGTGGTTGACCTCTTCAAACAATGGTTGTACCTCTCAAAATGCATATTTATTGGAAATCTCACGCCAGAATTTAAGCATATTCGAATTAGGGTAAATTTTGGAAATTTGTTACAAGGGAAAAATGGCAACACAAAAAAAATATTTTTTAGGCAAGTTCCATAAACAAACAAGAATATTGTGACTATTTATTGTGATTATGTAAAAGAATTATGATGACAAAGTTAATCTAGTCAATTAAAAAACATCTAAATATGATCAAACATTAATAGGGGGCTTTCATCGACTTAATATTTTTAGAGAAATCTTCAAAATTTTCTTTGGCCCACACAAATGGGCAAATGGTTTGGCTGGTAGCAAACAAACGCACGAAAGGGCAAAATTACCAGAAAGTGCAATGTTAGTGAAACCATCCGAAAAAAGGTATAAATAGTCAAAAAAGAGCCACAGAAAAACATTGGCATAACATCATTTTATTAATATTCAATTAAAAAAAAATAAGAATGTTCACGCCATTCTTCCAATTTCATGGTTCTCTTTTGGCCTCTTCCATTTTTGCCATTCTCATAATTGGCATTAAAATGGACGACCCAAAAGCAAAAGGGGCAAATGCCTTCCTCCCCACCAAGTTTCATCCCGAAACTCCATGGCATTGAGACATTTTTTAGTGCTAAACAATCATTGAGAATCTATTTGGTGATAATTGATGATGGATGAAAAAGACATATAATTAGATAAGAAATAATATGCATTATTGAGAAAAGATAAACCAAAAGTCAAAAAGAAAAGAGAAAAAAAACTCAAATGAAGAGTGACATTATGGACATCAATTAAAATTATTTAAAATAATTACATAATTCAGTTTTACAAAACATTAAAAAATAATAGTTCAATATTTTAATAATTTTTTTTTTAATTTTAAAGCTCGGGGCAACGAAGACATTCTTTCGAACGACTTTCATCCTCATAAGCACCCAAACCATCACAATAAGAAGAACGATTGAAGTGTAAGAAATTTCAAAAAAGAAAATAATAACAAAGTTTTTATTTTAGTTTCCACTTTCACCAGAAGCAAAAGCGTTTGACCATTTAACACAATTTAAAAAGAGATTTTTTTGTCTTTTACAACCTTTTTTTGGCTTACTTTCAGTGTCTCTCTGTATTTTATTTTGTTAATTATTTTTTTTCGTCTTTCCAGACTTTGTTTTTTGGGGTCGTTTGATTTTTGTTGCATTTAGAAAATTGTAGCTTTTGTTTACGATTTTTGGTGTAAAAATTGTAGTGCGACATTTGCGGACTGACTTTTGCGGACCGACATTTGCGGACCGACTTTTTTTAACAAGACATTTTGGTTGTTTTATTTTAAGTAACATAATTCTGAAATCAAATACAAGTGTATTTTTTCGTAAATATTTATGGTGATAAGAAAATCTGAGGAAATGGACAAATATTATGTGGAATGCGTCACAGGAGTACTAAATAACCCAAAAAATAAATGAATAAGTTAATATGGGGAATTAAAATGAAATTCACTTTTTTAAGATAATATTCCTCGAATTATTTTTATATTATTTTTTCTTTTTCATATGCCTGGGAAAAAGTAATTTATTTATTCGCAAAATTATTACGTCTTATTTTATTTAGCTTGATGACGATGCATTGGTTGCGTTTGTGAGAGGACCTGCCAATATTTAGCAGTATTGCACGGAAAAAGGAGTCACAAATAAGCAAAACAAAGAAATATTGACACAATCTTATGGCACTCACCTTTGCATTTTGTATCTCTTGAGACAGAATTGGCACGGCGCCAATGTTCAACACATTTTGACCAGGAAAAGTGCGAGCTTTACCGTAATAATTCTTTCAATGAGGCAATTAAAATCAAAACTAAAAAGGGGCGTGCCTTGCAAATGAGATTACCGCAAGGTTAGCCCAAATTGACAACATTTTGCAAGAAGTTGGAAACATGGCTCTGCAGTAAATGGCTGCCTCATTATCTGACCCCTGCACAGCGAAAACGGGGGTTGGGGGAATTTCCGGCTAGAAGTGCCGGTTGGTATCGTTGAAAAACAACACCAGGGCATAGCTCCATGACAACGCCAGAACACACACCGCGCGCCTCACCGGCAACCGTGGTTGACCTCTTCAAACAATGGTTGTACCTCTCAAAATGCATATTTATTGGAAATCTCACGCCAGAATTTAAGCATATTCGAATTAGGGTAAATTTTGGAAATTTGTTACAAGGGAAAAATGGCAACACAAAAAAATATTTTTTAGGCAAGTTCCATAAACAAACAAGAATAATTGTGACTATTATTTGTGATTATGTAAAAGAATTATGATGACAAAGTTAATCTAGTCAATTAAAAAACATCTAAATATGATCAAACATTAATAGGGGGCTTTCATCGACTTAATATTTTTTAGAGAAATCTTCAAAATTTTCTTTGGCCCACACAAATGGGCAAATGGTTTGGCTGGTAGCAAACAAACGCACGAAAGGGCAAAATTACCAGAAAGTGCAATGTTAGTGAAACCATCCGAAAAAAGGTATAAATAGTCAAAAAAGAGCCACAGAAAAACATTGGCATAACATCATTTTATTAATATTTCAATTAAAAAAAATAAGAATGTTCACCCATTCTTCCAATTTCATGGTTCTCTTTTTGGCCTCTTCCATTTTTGCCATTCTCATAATTGGCATTAAAATGGACGACCCAAAAGCAAAAGGGGCAAATGCCATTAGACAACCAAACGCAGGGGGACCACTGGGACTTTTGGTAAAGTAATTTTTCGTATAACTTTTTTAATTAAACTGATTATCAGAGTTTATCACTTGGCCAAAAACAGGCGGCAAATGGAAAGGAAAAAGCCGAAAGTAAAATTTAAAATAAATTATAATGAAAAAAAAGTCAGAAATTCAAGGTCAGCCCAATTTGGGGAAGAAGCCGAGCGGAGGACGGCACAAAAGGGACATTTTGAAATATGCCGGCGGAGACATGGGAGGATGGGACCACCCAATTGACTCAACAGTGTAAGAAATAAAAAATGAAAAACTTTTAATAAAAATAACTAATCTTTTGATTTCATATTTTCTCTATATTTAGTGATTTTGTCCAAAATTCTTGGAATGATGCCAATTGGCTCTCCGATGTTGTCAATCAAAACGGGTGGCCAAATTACGGAGTTCCCGCGGGAGGGCGTTGAATGGAAAGAACGAATGCTGATTTATGGTGATCGCATTGGGATATGAGTTGATATTTCGCGAAACAGATTCTTTTCTCATTATTTTGTAGAGCATTTGCTTCAATTTCTTTCTTTTTAATAAATTGGGACATAACAACAAAAGAAATTAAATTTTTATTTTCATTTCTGATGTGAAAGAAGTTTGATGAAATGTTGATATGCTTGCAAAATGAGAAGCAATTAAGTGCTGTTAGACTGGAAGGTATCCGATTATAAATCTTCCTTATTTTGTGGGATTTATGGCGCCTTTTTTTGACGCCTTTTTTACGATTTTTTTTATGCCTAAAATTCCGTGCTCTAGTAAATCTAGATACTAAAAAAGGAATATTTGGTGCAATTTTCCGCTAAAATTTATTCCAACATGTTCCTTGAAAGCACCATCTTTAGGGGTGTATTTTTTTATTTTGTAAATCAAACCGGGAAACCGGTATCCCCCGGTTTTCGGTTAGGCCGTTATTTACCTAATATTCTCAATGAATTTTTATGCCATTTTCGTGAACGGCACCCTATTCGTACTGGGCGGATTCGTACTGCCCCTATTCGTACTGGTACCCCGATTCGTACTAAGATTCCCGATCCGTACTGTACCACAAAAAAAGGGAAAAACACTAAGTTTCTTAGTAAAAATACTCAACTTTATTTTGTTTGATGTCGGCAAGGCTAATTGAGTGTCTTTTATCAACAAAAAACAGTTTTTCAATCAAAAGCGCGAAATTGATAAAAAATAAGAAACAAAAATTGCGCCAGCCTTGACGAGAATAATCTCATGTTGAGCCAAATGATGAAAATTTTGATACAATTTAATATTTTCGATTCAGTTAGCTTTGCAGACACCAAACAAATTATAATTGAGAATTTTCACTAAAAAACTTAGTGGTTTCTCGTTTTTTGTGGTACAGTACGAATCGGGAATCTTAGTACGAATCGGGGTACCAGTACGAATAGGGGCAGTACGAATCTGCCCAGTACGAATTGGGTTTTTACCCATTTTCGTCTTGTAATGAATTTTCAAAATATACCCCAATTCTGCTTAAAATAATATGCGGTTGTTTTTCATGAGAATAAATTCACCAACAAATTTCCGATTTTTTTTTTAGAATTTTTTACAAAAAATATTACTTTGCTCGGGACGCCGGTGCCACGCCTTATTGCCAGCAATTTTTGGTGGCTCTTTTCAGCCAAAATTGGTATTTAAACCATTCCAAAATGAGAAATGCCATCAGTCAATTTCAGTTCAGAAATTTAATAAATATTCTTTCTCATTCTTTCTGTTACTGATGTTCTCCAAAATCGCACTTTTTATTGTTGTTGCTTGCCATCTGTGCAGCTTCGGCGGTTTAGCCGCCCCAAGTAATGTTGCATATCTTCAAATCAGACTTTTCATAGAAATATAAAGGATATGCTGCATCAATGGTTTGTACGAAATTTTTGGTCTTTTTTTGGCTTGGTTCTTTAGTTATTTTTTACTCTCTGACTTGTTTAGATATGAGTCGAGATCCCACATATATAAATTAGCCAATTCTTAATTTTGTGATGCCATAAGGAAGCATGGGTTTGTGTCCCACTGGGCGTGACGTTCTACAATCTTTTTTTTATCTTAAAATATATCTTATAGTGTGTTGTACCAACGAATATAATGCTTTCATTTAAATATTTATATTTTAAAATATTTGAATTGTTTAATTATTGTTTTTTTCAGCTTTCCCGTGCTGTGCGGGCAGTCAACAGGTGACCACACTGATGCACGGATACATCGTCGGTTTCACCAGCGCAATGGACACTGATCAGAAACAGACAATGTGCCAAAAACTAATTGAGGATGTCCAACAAATCAAAGGCCAATTGGAGTCAATGACAAAATGTGAAATGGGCGGTGGTGCCAAAATTGTGGGCGAAATCGACGCACAACTGAACTCATCGGGTGAAACAAATCACTTTTAAATAATGATCAAATCATTACTGATTAATGTCACCAAGAAAGTTCAATTTGTCATAATAATTATTTAGTAGACTTCTTAAGTTTTGTGTCCCGTGATGTATAAACTGATAATTTTTTCTTTAATTTTTCCGTACCGTTTTATGAAATATGGAATAATCATTTTACTTTTCATTAAAGATGCTTGTGCCAATGGGCTGAGCTTTGTCCGTGCCATGTTCGATTTGGCCGCAAAAGCGACTGGACATATGAAAAGTTCAAAATGGGAAAATGTGACCCGCAATTTTGTCACCCAAATTGGAGTGGTTGACCAAGTGGCCCACTCTTTCAGCATAAACATCAACAAAAATGTCCAATTTGCCAATCCATCAAAAGGTAAGTAAATTTAGTATTAAAAATATTAATTATTAACTGAATTTAATTTTTTTAGGTGATGATGCGCATCAAACGGTACCAAGTCCAAGCCAAATGTTCAACAACGAGGGCAACCACAGCGCATAGACAAAATAAGCACGGAAATTTGGATAAAAGCAGCATAATATATAGAAATCTTTATTCAGAATTTGTATTTAAAGTATTTAGATGCACAAATGATGTTTGATATCATGTAAATAGTTGAATAAACTTAATATACCAAAAAATAATTTATTTGTGTTTTAATTTAAAGTGAATAGAAATTACCGATAAATTGACAATCAGACAGAACTTGGGTAGGACAAGACGGGCTAAATGATTTAGGTTTCAGTTACGTGAAAAGCGTGCCAAAAACCAGCAAAATCATTCACCGTGGCCCGAAACCACTTTATTTTAAATATATTCTTTCAACTTAAATAAATTAGATAATTCCATTTTGCTGTATTTTCTCATGGCGCTTTACTGTCCCAGCGAACTTTATAATTTGATTAATATTGGTTTATTATTTTTGTTATGGCTTTTAAATACAACCTGGTTGACCATAAAATCTTGACCTAGTTTCATCCGAACGGATAATCCCACACGTTTCAGTCCCGGCGAGACAGAGATAACCATAAAAAAAGCGCTGTAAGATATTTAATTTTATTTTAAACATTTTTCTCAGAATATCGGTATCAGATAGACTGTTTTATTTTAGTTTTTTTTACCAAACAGCCAATAGCAACAATTACGGAAAATTTAAAGAATACTTACATGATATGTAGGGATGCAAATTTTATGTAAATACATATTTTTTTCCTGGATTCTACTACATGGTCTAATTAATACTAAAAACAAATTCTTTTTTGCATTATCTTATAAAAATTGGTAATATTATTTCGGAATTATATAGCAATTTAATATATTTGAGATTTTGCTAATTATTTTCAGTTTTTATTTTGAAAAATTCGTATTAAATTAAACACCCTTATTATCAATTTGTTAATATTTTTTGTTGAGTGAATCCTATTATTTTTTTTAGGAAAATCTAACTCTTGAGGAGGGGCATAGGAAAAGTGAGCGCAAAAATGGGGAATTTCTGGCCCCAATTTGTTCGTACGTTATTTATATAAATATTGAATCCACAGATAAAAAAAAATAATCATTTAAAATATAACGAAATTAGACAGACAACCTGATTTTTTATTGCTACTATTTGTGGCCTAATCTTTATGTGACTTCGCATTTTCGCAATTCATTTTCTATTTCGTGGCATTTTCGAATTATTTCCTTTTTTGTATTCATATTTCCATCCAATAAATACGCCAAGATTTCCAATAATTTTTATCGGCGGCGCCTATCGGCACTTCCGTAAACACGCCCCCCCCCCCCGCCTGCTATAATTTAGTTCAATTTTATTCTGCAAAAAATGGAGAAATCTTACACTCAAAATTGTAAGAGCATTTTTTAATTCTTCAAAAGAAAAAAAATATGTTTTTGAGTTTGAAAAAAAAAACGGGAAAAATTCTCGCAAAATCTGATCAATAAAATTCACAAATTGATAAGTCAGACAAGACAGACTCAGCAGTAATTGTTGTTCATAAAACACTGAAATGAATTCGGTAGGGCAGATAATTAAACTGCCATTCCGCGGCCTGCTCTTCCCATTTGGCCCATTTGTGCTCATCGCGTAAAATTGGACAACGGACAATGACCAAAGGATGGCCAAGTTGTTTCAGTGCCAAACGCTCCTCCGTCAGCTTGTTGAACAGAACAAATGGCACAACACTGTGTTTAGGCCAAACCGAAATGATAAAATTTGCAGGAGAAGAAGCACTAATGAATGCCTATAAAACAAAAAAAAATGATTAAAAAGGCAATATTTATGACGGTAATTACCGCTTTAATCCTTTCAATTTTTGACGACCATTGTCCCGTTATTATTTGGCATTGGAGCACTTTTGGCACAGTGTTGGCATCATTTGGACGGGCCATGAACAACCATTTGGCCACCATTTGTCCCTCCGACGCATTGGCACTGTCGTCAGTTGGAAATTCGGGCAAAACATCGCCAAAACAAGACACCAATTGGAGTGAAGTGCAATTGCGGAGAATGGCCGGCTCAAACTGACGCAAAGGGCGGAGATGTTCAAAGTGTAATTCCATTCCGAAAATGTTGTCCTTGAGCATTGGCCAAATGTTGCACATTATGAAGTCCAAAATGTGTCCGCAAGTACAGCTAATCGCCAAATTTGTACCAACAGATGCAAAAAGATGCTGAAAATGGCGCAGAAATGCCAAAACATTGTGGTCGACATAACTGAAAACAAATAAACAAAAAATTTATTTATTACTTTTGCATAAAGGCTTGGGACTAGGGTTGGCGGTTTCTGGAATTCTTCGAAACCGAACCGACCGAACCGAAACCGGCCGTTTCGGTTAACCGAACCGAAACCGATAACCGAAACCGGTCGTTTCGGTTAACCGAACCGAAACCGATGACCGAAACCGAGCATTTTGGTAACCGAACCGAAACCGGCCGTTTCGGTTAACAGAAACCGAACCGAAAGTCAATACGAAAAAATGGCAAATAAAAAGCGTTAGTTGAGAAATTTTTTCTAATACAAAAAACAGTAAAAATTAATCATTTTTTATACGCTTTCTAGGCTCTTATTTATGATTTTTTCAATATCTTTTTTAATTTTTAAAACATTTAAAGAGGCAGGGGGCCGGCGGTGCCGATAGGCGCCGCCGGGGAAAATTTGAGTCAGATTTGTTAAAGGATTGGAGCTTAACATTGGTCATTTTTGTATTTTTTCTAAAAAAACACTACCAAAAGCCTCAGAAAATCGCAAAATGCAAACCCCCTCAAAGCCTCATTATGAAAATGTAGCCTCATAGGCCTTTCAAAAAACCACAAAATGAGGCTAAAGAATCACATCCGGGGGCCTGGTTTTAAAATAAATAAAGCATGTGATTTCATCCGATTGTGCTTTCGAAGTTAAATAGAGCCTTGAAAAATCCTAATTTGGCACCAAAAATCCACCAACCTCATTTGGCATGAAAAATCCTCAATTTCCGCACGATTTTGTGATTTAGTTCTAAAAAATAAAAACCGAAACCGAGCATTTCGGTTAACCGAACCGATAACCGAAACCGAGCATTTCGGGGGCCCCCACTTTGTGAGCTCAGGGAATATAAGGCCTCTAAAATAGGTGGAAAACCCCTTAAAAAATAGATTTTTTTGCCAGAAACTGATAAAAAATAGTTAGATCGCTAGGGCTGGGATTTTTGGGTGCTAAAAATCCTGAAAAATGCTCAAAGTTAAACCCATTAAAAAATCTTTAAATGCTAAAAAAATACCAAAAACATGTGCTAAAACAGGAAGAAAAATGTTTCAAAATTTTTAATTGACTTTCTTATTCTACTGCTTTTAAATAGATAAAAAAGTTTTTTAAAATACTATTAAGAATGATTTCAAAATGAGTTTTACGACGTAATTTTTGTTCAATAAGCAACTTTCGTCATAAATTTTTGAAATATTTAAAATTATCACGAAATTGGCAAGAAAAATAGAAATCTTCAGCATGGACGAAAATTTTTTGATAATTTTTAAATAAAGATGAATAATCAGTTTACGTGATGAACATGTGTTTAAATCCGATTAATTTGTTTGGCACCGGCTTTTGCGGAATTGGCAGCAAATCCCAGTCAGAATTTGGCTCCTAAAAAAAAGAAACACTTTTTTCCTCAAAAAATCTTATCATCAGAAAATTGTCAAGATTTTTGTTTTTTGCGGTGTTTGAGACATAATTAAAAATAGAAAACAATGACTGTCCAGTAGCTGAGGATTGGGCCAATAAATAATTTTTAATAAAGTTTTACTATTTAATCTCCCCTCCCCCCAAAAAAAAAATCTCTCTCATATATATGCACTACATTTTTTCTCTCATAAAAACAGAGATGTACTAAATAAGAAAATCTTAAATTTCTATTTTTATTTAAGCTGTCCGAAATTTTTCTCGATTATTATTTGTTAATAGATCAGGGAAAATTGAATATCGATTTGTCAACAAATTACACAAAAAACCTTCTTTAAGATTTACTAAGAATTTTTGAATAATTCTTAGAAAAGGAGATGCCACGACCATTGAAAAAATTATTTTTTTTTTTTAGATTTTCTAATAATATTCGTATAATAAAATAAGCAAATGACTCCGAATAAACAAACGGAAATAATGCTTCGCAATCTTCCAAAACCGAAGAAAATCTCTCATCCCTGGCTTAAAAAGATGACATCAAATTCAACTGTTAATTACCGTTATTTCCATTTGCTTTGTGCCATTCTCTCCAATTGTGTGCCGAATTTCCAAATATTTTAACATTTTCCATCGCCGCGTTTTGAAATGTTCCTCCACTCGACGGTCAAATCGGTGGCTGATCAGTGCAATTTCAAGGCCAATTTGTCGAACGGCGATCAAATCGAACACGGCCAGCCAACAATCGGCACAAATGGTACGAAAAAAAAGAAAAGTTTGTTAATTTTTAAAAATGTTAAATTTATAAATATTGAAGGATTTTTTACATTTCGTTTTCCATTTGTTTTTCGCCATTTTCAGGGCTGTCCGACATTTTGTTGACAAAATATGGGAAGTGAACAATGTGATTTGACTAAACAAAAAGAATTCGGGTAAACAAAGTTTATTTATAAAAAAAGGAACCCTATATAATAAAGTTTGGTGTTTGTATGTATCCTGCCTTGGTTTGAATTGGCGTGGCGTTTTGTTATTTTTTGTGTTAAAAATTGATTTGAAAAATGGAAATGTTTGATTTTGTTTTTCATTTGCATTTTTTGATTTGAGAAAGAAATTGTTTCATTTGTTTTGATTTTTTTTCTTTTTTAAGAATAGATTTGTTATTGTTTTGTAATTGTCTATACACAAAAAGAATTTAGAAATGAATGCTTTTTATTGGGTTTGTTTAGATGATAGTCTCTATATTATGGTTAACCTTTTACGATTGGAGATTTGTCTAATAGAATTTATTTCTTCACTTTTCTATTTTTATGAGTGTTTCTAAAAATTTGTTGCTTTTTCAGTTCCAGTTAATAAAATGTCAAAAAGAACCAAAAAAATGCCAAGAAAAAGGGATAATGAAAAGATGAAGAAAGAAATAAGAAAAAACATAAGAATCTTTACTGTAATGCTATGAATCCACATTAATGTGTCTATCAGTTTGAAGCACACTAATGTGTCCTATGTTTTGTTGATTATACTTGACTATTATGTGCGGTGTTATGAATCCACATTAATGTGTCTCAATACCTTAAGCCACACTAAAGTTTCCCATGTTTTGTAAGACGAGGAAAAAGAATGGATTAAGCTTTGCAAAAGGATAACGAATAGATTTAGAGGTACCAACAGCCAAAAAGCTTCAGAAAATGTAAAAAGATAGGGTGCGAGGCCGCGAAGCGGCAGAGCAAGGGGCAAAACCCAAATTCGTACTGGGCGGATTCGTACTATTTTTTCGTTATTGTACCACAAAAACGAAAAAAAACACTAAGTTTATTCGTAAAAGACTCCATTATATTATATTTGATGTCTGCTAGGCAAATCAAAGGCCAATTGGAGTCAATGACAAAATGTGAAATGGGCGGTGGTGCCAAAATTGTGGGCGAAATCAATGCACAACTGACCTCATCGGGTGAAACAAATCGCTTTAAATAATGATAAAATCAGTATGGAATAATAATTTTATTTCATTAAAGATCCTTGTGCCAATGGTTGAGCTTTGTCCGTGCCATGTTCGGTTTGACCGCAAAAGCGACTGGACATATGAAAAGTTCAAAACGGGAAAATGTGACCCGCAATTTTGTCACCCAAATTGGAGTGGTTGACCAAGTGGCCCACTCTTTCAGCATAAACATCAACAAAAATGTCCAATTTGCCAATCCATCAAAGGGTAAGTAAATTTAGAATTAAAAATATTAATTATTAATTGAATTTAATTTTTTTAGGTGATGATGCGCATCAAATGGTGCCAAGTCCAAACCAAGTGTTCAACATCGCGAGGCTACCACAGCGCATAGACAAAATAAGCACAAAAATTTGGATAAAAGCAGCATATACATATATTGAGGATTGTACACAAATTGTTATTAAATTTTTAGATTAACAAATTATGTTGATTTCATTTTAATAGCTGAATAAATTTTAAAATATGTTTCAATTAAAAAGAATTAAGATTTAAAATTAAAGCAAATTTAAAATCATTTAAATTGTTGTCCGGGAGGAATTTTTCTCATCTCAAATCCACTTTTTCATATGAATGGCGATCACTAGGGCTGAGATTTTTAAGTCTCACATATTTTTTGCATATTTCATATTGAAAGAGAAGATCAAAATTGAATTTTCTCGGAATATTTCTTGAATTCTACGACTTTTTAGCACCTAAATTTTTTTTTTTTTTGGAGGGGTGGGGGGAATGGGGTTTGGCTCATAAAAAAATTGCCATGGCTTAGATTTAGACGGAGATTAAATTTTCTTCGCAAATTTTGGGTTTTTCTTTATTCATTTTTTTTTAAAGACATTGCGGCGATTAGCGTACATTATTCGCACGGCAAATAGATTTCTCTACGTTCAATAAATTTGATTAAGTAATTAAAAAAGTAATGGCTAAACGTACAAACAATGGACATAACTCTTTAAAAATTTAACTAAATTTTTGAAAATTGACTAACAGATAGAGCGAGGGAATCATGAGCTTTCGGATTGTGCCAAGATTATTTAATTTGGTTGCTTTTGAGCAAAGTTATGAACAATTTTTTTTTTAGAAAATCTGTAAAAATGAGGATTTATAAAACGCGCCAGCACGCGCCCTTTCTTGCTGGCTGATACGGGCGGTGGGCGTTCTGGCGTTGTCATGGAGATAAGCTCTGCTGGTGTTGTTCGGCGATACCAACCGGCACTACTTCAACATCGAAATTCACCCTTCGTTTTCGATGTGCAAGGGTCAGATAATGTCTTGTCAATTTTGCATATGGCTACAGTCAAATTCCGTGGACAGCATGCGCGAGATTAGCTGCTCCACATGCTCGAGCAGTGCATCACAATCAAACTCATGCGGTTATACAGTACAAATTCAAATAATAATGGGCCAGGGAAGCAACGGAGATTTTTTAAAATATACAAAAAAGATTCCTAGCTATGACAAAACTTAATTTACACAAATCAGTTCAAAAAAAAATATTTTTTTGGTTCATATTGAAATCTCATTGTGACCAACTGCCTGTGATAGAAAAACATTGTGAAATAATTGAAAGTGAATTTATTTAAAGAACTATGTAATTCATAAAATTCTATGTTTGATATTTTAAAAATAATTCGGACAAAATTTGTATTTGCGAGTTCAACAACTAAGCAGGACCTTTTTGTTAATTGAAACACACTTCCAAAAAAAAATAAGGATGCCAAAAATCTACATTTTCCATGTCAAAAATGCTAATTTTAATTGTTTTTTTATTTATAAATTATAATTGTTCGTCAATTAGTCATAAAGTGAACATTCATTGAAAATGGCACACCCAATTTCCAAAAAGGGAAGTCCATTTCTCGAAGGAACGTCGTTTCCTTTGCTCCGGAGCAAAAATAGGCAAGGAGTGCCCACTAAGTTATTGGGGTAATAAATGGTGAACGCAACAAATAATCCAATTCTACATAATCATTCTTTGTATCCTTATACAATGATTTCTTTTCCTTTCTTTCCTCCTCCGGTGTCATTTCGTCCATTTTGTCCAATTCTTTTTTTAATTCTTCCAATTCGGTTTTCATTTCTATAGCAATTTTAAGCCATTTTTCCAGCATTGCCTCCAACTCTTTGTCAAATTTGTAACGGAGTAATCCTTAAAGGAAATGGTATAACAAATTATGATGATTATACTAGGAAATATTACTGTAGTAGAATTATAAATGAAAGAGGATATATGAAGTTATCAAGCGACAAAAACTAAAAAAGGAAATTTTTTTTACTGGTGCAGGGTAGGGATGTTACGGAATTCCGATTTCCGGAATTTTTTGAGAGCCCGGTCCGATTTCCGGAATTTTAGGCAAAATTTCAGAAGTTTTGCAAAAAGCTTTGTATTAAATTTATTTTTTTTTAATTTCCGATTTCCGGCCTTTTTGGGTGCCGGAATTCCGATTTCCGGAATTTTTTGGGAGCCCGGAATTCCGATTTCCGGATTTTTTTTGGGCGTCGTTTGACATCCCTGCTGCAGGGGATGTTTTCATTATACTGCTGAATTATTCCACATTGGAGTAAATTCCGCAAAACCCATTAAAAAGGCAAAAATGGCAACAAAAAAAGAGGAAATCCAAGCTCCCAATACACCTTTAGACATTGGTATTATTTTTCTTTAGACTTGAACCCAATAAATTTTTTTTGGGTAATTTAGCAATACCTTCCAGTCTATCAGCACTTAATTGCGTCTCATTTGAGTTTTCATTTCTTAAATCAGTCGCTTCTTTTGCTATTTGTACAATATGTTCTTCATTTGACATTTTTGAAATTTCTAAAAAAATAAAAAAATTTGTTAACGTCACAAAAGCCCCCGGGCGAAAAAAGCCATTTTTTGGATAATTAACTTATTCTTTTTAATTTTACCCATGTTTTTATAATTCAATTGATTTGCATTTGTTAATTTTAGCTCAGAAGATTCTCGCATGGCATATTCTATTCTGTCGTTTCCTTCCACAAAGTCCGCTGGCAAAATTGTTTTGAATAAATTGAGAATATTAGACAAATTTTGAAATAAATTCCTTAATTAACTGTTAAACAAGGAAAAAAAAAGAAGATTAATTACCGCGCATATACCCTGTGATTTTTATGAAATATTGGCTTAACAGCCCAAATACCAAAACGCACTCTGAACAAATATTCATAAATAATGTACAAATATTCTCGGAGTTTGTCGCATTCATTTGCCATTTCAAATTTGGCATTGGCACAATGCAATTTTTTTCTCGTCAAATATAAAAGGCCAAGGAAAATTTCAACTACTCTAATAGCATCTTTTGTTTTAATTTTTTCCCCAAATTCTGGCGATGAATGAAGCAGATGGGCCAATAAATTGTCAAATTGCGTTCTTCCCTTTACAAATGCAAGAAATAATTCATCTTTTATCTAAACGAATGAATTTATGAAAAGACAATTGTGCGTAAAAGCAATGCCAATTTTTAAAAAAACTATGTGGCCAATATTCATAAAATAAGCTTTTTTTTATCAAAAACTCACCGCATCTTTCATTTTATACAATGGAAATTCCAAATTTGGCTCTTTTTCCAACTCGGCTCTTTCCATTACTTTTTCCAACATTTTAGCCATTACTTTATAAAATTCAATTCGAACTTCTGACTCCTTCTCAATTGGAGTTTCGGATAAATTTTTTTTGTAATAATCCAATTTATTCTCATTTTGCAATTGAAAATTAATGAAAAATTTGGTAATTTTTACAAATTTTGCAAATTGTCTTCCTTCATCCTTTGTTTCTTCCAAATAACAAAAATAAATTTTTGCCATAATATTAACAAAATAAACTAAACTTTTGAACTCGAAGCTTGGCCTTACAACTTTTTGTCCATCGTAAACATTGAACAAATACTCATACACTATTTCCAAATATTGACGGAAACGGTCGCACATTTCCTGGTCAAAATGTTCATCAAATTGTCTTTGTACATTGGCACAATGCCAATTCTTTCTTAGGAAATACAAAATGCCAAAGTGAGTGCCATAAGATTGTGCCAACATTTCTTTTTCTTGCTTATTTGTGAGTCCCTTTTTCGTGCAAAACTGCTCAAAATTGTCAGGTCCTTTCACAAACGCAACCAGTGCATCTTCATCAAGCTTATAACGAAAAATAATTTTTAATTTCAATTAAACTATTTTTCGGATGAAAATAAATTACCTCTTTTTCCCAAGCATATAAAAAATGAAATACAAAATAGAAAATAATATGAGGAAATAATCTAATTCTCATTTTAAAAACTGAATTTCATTTAATTTTCAATATTAATTTATATAATTTGTTTTTTGTGGGGTGATCCTGTGACGTATTCCACATATATTACCCCATTTCCTACAGTTTTCTTTTCAAAATCATCGGAAATATTAAAAAAAATATCATTTCTATTGCTAAGAGAAAAGTAGGGTTGTACGGGACCGGGGCCCTCGATTTTCAACCGGAACCGGGACAAACCTGGGCTTTTTTTTTTTTTTTTTGAAAAAACGATAAAATTTACTGAGGAATTTAATTCTAATTCATATTTCTCCTTTAATCACTTTTAAATCATTAAAATAAATGAATAAAGTATTTTCTCAACAAACGGGGATTTCCCGCCCGGTCCCAGTTTCCGCTCCGGTCTCGTACAACCCTAGTAAAACTAAGAAAAAAGGGTTCATTTAAATGAATTTGAAATTATTTACTGTCATTATCCGGTTCATTGGAAAAATGTCAAAAAGATATTTTTGTGATTTTAGATGTTATTTTTTAATAATAAATTTGAATTGATAAGGAGGTGCGTCTAAAACCTTCGGTTGCGATAAATTCTGTTTTTAAAATTAAAAATTTTTTTTTGTAAATATTAGATTTTTAATACATATAAACTACATTTTCTTTAAGAATTTATTAAGCCCATCAAAAATAACATGAGGGTGAATTTCATGAGAATAATTTCAGCAACAAATTTCCGTACAACAAATATTTCTTTGCTTGGGACGCCGGTGCCACGCCACGCTACGCCCTTTAGCCAATAATTTTGGTGGAATTTTTAAGCCAAAATTGGTATTTAAACCATTCCAAAATGAGAAATGCCATCACCCAATTTCAGTCCATAAAATTGAATAAATTTTTATTTTGTGCTTATTCTTTCTGTTTCTAATGTTCTCCAAAATCGCAATTTTTATTGTTGTTGCTTGCCATCTGTGCAGCTTCGGCGGTTTAGCCGCTCCAAGTATTTTTCACTCTCGATAACATGTTTAAGATATGAGCCAAGATCCCACATACCTAAATTAGCCAATCTTGATCTGCTATGCCTAAAGCAACCAAAAAAAGGCACCAAAAATCGCAAAAAAGGCACAAAATAAGCACCAAAAAATCCAAAAAAGGCATGAAAAGGCACAAAAACTAAAAAGGCATGAAAAAAGGCATTTAAAATTTTTGAACACACATTTTTCCATGCCTTTTTAAAGCCAAAAAAATTTTTTAGGCAATTTTTTTTTGTCAAAATCATAAAGAAAAAATTCTTTCACCTATCACCGAAGACAAACGAAATAAATTTAATATTTTAAAAATTAATCAAAAAAATTTTTTTGAGAACCAAAATTTTGGATAAAAAAATAATTTTTAGGGGTAACTTTTTGAAAAATTTTTCCATTCTTAGGGTGTTTATTTTTACAAAATTTGAAGGGGTTTTAGGGAGTCTATTTTTCTTCTTTTTTTTTGCCTTTTTCTAAAGAAATTTCTTCAAATTTCGAAAAATGCACCCAAAACGCCAAAAAGGCACGAAAACACGAAAATGTCAAAAAAGGCATTTAGACACGAAAATCTCGAAAAAGGCAAACAAAGACATTATAAAAGTCAACGTAGAAGCTTCAAACCAATTGGAAAATGCATTATTTATGCTTAATATATCGGAACTAGAGCGCAGAAAAAAAGGTATTTGCCTCCAAACTTTGCTCTAGTTATGCCAGAAGAAAGCAAAAATATAAAAGTGGGATAAGTAAATAGAAGAACATCGGAAAGGGTACCCGTAGCTCAGTTAGTCACAGCATTCAACGGAAATGAAGTACTGGGTTCGAGTCTCACCGGGGGTGTAACCTTTTTTGTTCTACTAGTACAATCTCTGAAACTTCAAATATTTTTATTATGGAGCGTTGTACCAACGAATATAATGCTTTCGTTTAAATATTTATTATTTTACAATATTTGAATTGTTTAATTATTGTTTTTTTCAGCTTTCCCGTGCTGTGCGGGCAGTCAACAGGTGACCACACTGATGCACGGATACATCGTCGGTTTCACCAGCGCAATGGACACTGATCAGAAGCAGACAATGTGCCAAAAACTAATTGAGGATGTCCAACAAATCAAAGGCCAATTGGAGTCAATGACAAAATGTGAAATGGGCGGTGGTGCCAAAATTGTGGGCGAAATCAATGCACAATTGACCTCATCGGGTAAAACAAATCACTTTTAAATAATTATCAAATCATTACTGATTAATGTCAACTCATTAAAGATGCTTGTGCCAATGGGCTGAGCTTTGTCCGTGCCATGTTCGATTTGGCCGCAAAAGCGACTGGACATATGAAAAGTTCAAAATGGGAAAATGTGACCCGCAATTTTGTCACCCAAATTGGAGTGGTTGACCAAGTGGCCCACTCTTTCAGCATAAACATCAACAAAAATGTCCAATTTGCCAATCCATCAAAAGGTAAGTAAATTTAGTATTAAAAATATTAATTATTAAATTAAATTATTAAAGGTGATGATGCGCATCAAACGGTGCCAAGTCCAAGCCAAGTGTTCAACAACGCGAGCAACCACAGCGCATAGACAAAATAGGCACAAAAATTTGGATAAAAGCAGCATACATATTATTGAGGATTATACAGATTGTTTTTAAAATATTTAGATGTACTAATAATGTTGATATCATGTAAAAAATTGAATAAATTTTAAAAATAGTTAAGTTTCAATTAAAAATAAATTAGATAAATAGAAAATAAAGAAAAAGGGGAAACAAGAAATTTTTGCATTTAAATAGTTGAATAAATTTAAGCATAAAAAATTATAAAAATATTATGTTTCAATTTAAAATAAATTAGATAAATAGAAATTACAACCCATTCATTTTAATTTGGCAGGGAGTCCTAAATAGGCCCTGAGCATTACATGACAAATAATGAATGACTGACTGAAGAAGATGGAGAAAAATATTTTGCATTTACAATTAAAATAAGAAGCATAAGCTATTCTGTAAAAAAAGGATAAAGCAAAAAATAGCAATGCCATAAGAAAATTATATTACTAATTTTTATGTTTCATCAAAATTTGCGTGGAATGCGCGGTTTTATTTAAGCGTTTGCGCTCCGTTTTTGGGTAAGATTAAACGGTGGTTAGGTCGTTTTGTCGTTGCTCAAAAGCACCCAAATTTAACATTATTGTTATCTTCCGATAGCTTTTTATTAAGCCTTTTAGTCACCTAAATTACAAAAAAATTGGTTAAGTATTAAAAAAATAATTTATGGCCATCTAATTGAAAAAATTATTTTCTTTCCAAATTTTTCTAAAACGAAATCTTTTCGAAATTAGAAAGCTCATAGAACCAATGAAACGGTATCTGATACCAAGACTGAAATTTGGTTGCTTTTGAAAAAAAAGTCATGACGAGTTTCTCTCAAAAATTTTATAAAAAATGGTGGATTTCCGAAACACCAATAGAGGTGGAATTTACGAAACAACCTAGACAAGATGAAAAACATTATGTAATTTGTAAATTATTATTATTATTTTTTCCTTTTTTCGATTTATCAAATAAAAATTATGGAACAATTTGAAGGGAAATATAAATTTCAAGATTTGCTACTGGAGCTTTTGTCACATTAATTGCATTTGTCCTTCACGGGTAAGCACGTTCTTCCAAAATTATTCATGTCGCGAGAACATTTTTAATTTTTCATCTAAAATTTGGCTTCAAATTATGAAATCAAATAAAATTGCCATTCACCGATTTTTTTTGTAAATTTTTGTTTCAATTCCTTTGTGTATTCAGCAAATTTTGGTGAAATTTTCAATGGATTTGTTAGTAACAGGTCTTCAACGAAAGGAATTTCGCAGTTTGTACAAAAATCCTCATCATCTTTCATGTCATTTTTAACTTTTTTCAAAGCCTTACGATATTTTTTTGATTGTTTATAGTGTCGTTTTGATTTACTGTAATTTTCTTGATATTTATCTAAATTCAATTTTAAAAAAAATAAAATAAAAATATATATATAAATATGTAGTAAAAAAATACTGAATTTCGATTCAAAAAATTTGAAAGAGTAAAATGGAAAAAATTCGTGCTGAGTCGTTCCACAAAAAATCTCAGTGATTGATAAAATATAAATTTAATATAAAATATTAATTTTTAAACTGTAAAATGTAATTTTGATTTAATTTCTATTGGATGTGTTATAAAAAAGAATTTATAATTTTTTATTACATAGCTAAAAAAGGAAAAATTCACAAATTAATTAAAGACAATTGATAAGATGTTAATTTTATTTGCATTTCATGTAAGATTTTATAATTTGCATTCCCGAAATAGCGAATTAATTGATAACATAAGAATGTCATAGTAAATTTGAGTATTTAAGCTAATTTTTATTAATCTATAAACCAAAAAATTAAAAAAAATAATTCCTCTCCCAATCGCGACAATGCATCAGGGATGCAGCCGATTTCCGATTTCCGATGTTTTTGGGACCGGAATTCCGATTTTCCGATTTCCGAGAAAAATTTGGGGCATCGGAATTCCGATTTCCAATATTTTTGGGGAAAAATCGGAATTAATTTTCTCAAAAATAAATAAAAATTTTCGAAAAATGAGAAGTTTTTGGTCAAAAAAAAATTTATAAAAAAAAATTAGTAATTTTGTAGAAAAAAAATTTCCGATTTCCGATGATTTTTGGACCGGAATTCCGATTTTCCGATTTCCGAAAAAAATTTTGGCCGTCGGAATTCCGATTTCCGAAAAATTTTCGGGCGTCGGAATTCCGGTTTTCCGATTTCCGATTTTTCAAATCTGAGATCGGCTGCATCCCTGCAATGCATCCAATCAAAAAAAAATTATTTTGGTATCTTATACTTTACCAAAGTGTAAAAATCGAACAAAACCCGGTAACCGTCGTGCTCTTATTTTCGAAAATTGGACAAATTTGGCACACTCTGAATTTAGAGAAGGTTTGTTTTACCGGTAAAAAGTTATTGATTTTATACGTGGATTTTGTCAATCCAATAATTAAATTTATTATTTTATTTTATCAATCACTGAGCTTTTTTGTGGAACGCCACACTGAGCCTTTTTGTGGAACGCCCACAGTGAGCTTTTTTGTGGAACGGCCTAGCACCGAAAAATTTTCCTAGAAAAATTTCTCTGAATAAACATCAAAAAAATAAAAATAAAAATTAAAAATTTACGTTCCAAAGCTTTGCTCCGTTTGAATGCCGTGGACAGCTTCATCACTTTTTCGCAGTTTGTCTTATTCGCAAAATTTCGTGTAATTTTTTCAAATTCTCCCGCTAAATTTGCTGCTTTCTCTCCAATATTTCCTAAATTTTCCTCAGCCTTCGACCCAACATCAGCAGGTGCAATATTAAAATGTTTGTAGGCCTTCAATAAGATAATTTTCACCTTTGCTAAATTGTTGTTATTTTTTTCTTTGAAATGCACAAATTTTGGTTTCAATGCCAAAAGTGCCAAAAGACCTGAAAAATTGAGAAGCATTTGGTATTTTTCAACAAAATTTTAGTGCTTTTTTCCTTCTTCTATTCTATTGCATTCAAATATATTTATTTTTATTTATATATTTTATTAAAATATTCTTTTCACATTAAATCTTTATAAACTCATATTTTATGTTTGAAATTTCATTATACTGTTTTTTTTAAAATCAACATAATAATCTTATACAGACAGTGCTATGGTTGTTTCATAAATCCTCCCATAACTTTTCTAGAAGCAACCAAACAAAGCAATCTTGGTATCGTACAATGGTGCTTGCGCGTTTATAAAAACCGCCACCCAGTCGCGTTTTATAAATCCGTCATTTTTACTGATTTTTCGTATAAATCATGGCATAACGTTTGACAGAAGCAACCAAATTAAACAATCTTGGTATTATAACATAGCTCTTGGATTACTCCATTAGCAGGTTAAAATTCAAAAAATTTCGTTAACTTTAAAAAAAATTGGAGCTAAAAAAGTAGAAAAAATTACCATAACTCTTGAAGAAGTTAACGAAATTTTTTGAATTTTAACCAACTAATAGAGTAATCCATTGAGCTATCTTATAATACCAAGATTGTATAATTTAATTTGGTTGCTTCTGAGAAAAGTTAGGATAAAATTTATACGAAAAATCAGTAAAAATGGCGGATTTATAAAACGCGACAGCACGTCGTACAATAGCTTTTCATTGGCTCTATTAGCTTGCTAATTTTTACAAAAATGCATTAATCCCAAAATTTAGTTATTTTCTGTGCAAAGATTATTACCAAATAAAACTCAAATTTTTAAAAATTTTCCGGCGGTGCCTGGACCCCTTCCTTTTTCAAAATTATAAATTTAATGTCATAATTAAAGCCGGACAGTTAAAATTACAGTCCCAAATTGCTGAAAATGATTATGGGTAATGAAAAATACTCGTTTAAATTGATGTACAATTGCTGAGCAACCATTTTTCAAAATGTTCTTATTTTGATCCCAAAATCTTACTATTTGAACTGTATGTTCTTATTTTAAAAATTTTATCTAGCCCCCCTGGTATAAAATATAAATATACAAATAAATTAATATATATGATAATAAATTATTTTTTTCTATCAAAATCTTACTGTCCATCGCCTCCTTTGCCTGTTGCTTGTCTTTCGTCATTTTGACCATTTCGTTGCCTTTGAATTCTGAGAATTTTTAAATCTTATAATGCTAATAGTTAAAAATAAACTTTTACATATAAATATAATTATTTTTGAATTTTATATATATATTTATGAATAATATTAATACCATTGTCTTTTTGAATACAATCCCGTAAGATCTGATAGAGCAAATATTTACGAAATGCTTTGTTGGCAAACCGAAGATATTCACATTTCAACACCGCTTCATTTTGTGCTCGATCATTGTCAATCCGTTCGGGACAAAGCCATTTTTTCTTTGGCCAATTATTTTCGTTCATGAATAATTCGTCCCATTTTTCGCCCGTTTCTTCAATTTGCTTAGTTTTATTGTCGCTTTCTTTGCCTAATTTTGGGAAAAAATTATAATTATGTTTGTTACATTTTTTTATTACTTGATGAAGAAGCTTCATATTTTTGTTGAGGGTTTGAGTCGGCAAAAATGGCATTTTTCATATTGCACAATGTTGGCACAAAATTGAAACGTCCGAAAATTGATTGGCCACAATTATATAGCACTGAATATTCCAATTTAATTCTTTAAAAAGGAAAAACAACGTTGGGTTTAAATAAAGATAATGGTGGATTAACTTCAAAAACTATTCCGGACCTATTACGAATTGGCCCAAGGCGATGTGAATTTTTACCAACAAATATATACCTGCAGCCAAATCATAAAATGCTATTAAATAGCCATGGTATTTCAAATATTTATTGGGCCTATGAATTTTATTTCTTTTTTGATGAATTTATATAAAAAGAAAGAGCAAAATTTTCTAAATTCAATAAATTTTACTTTTTTTAAATAAAATCAATTTTTTTAAATTTAGTTTTCAAGTTCGTGGTAACTATCTTTACCATGCGAATAAGCGTGGTAGCAATTCACCATGAACTGATGGTAATTTGACCACCTAGTTACATTTTGACATAATTTAAATGTTAACCATGTCCTCGCTGTTTATAGACCAAGAAATTAAAAAAGAACCGCCGGTTATTTCTTATGACACAAAGATAATTGGTTTAAATAGCCATGGGTTCAAGATACCATTACACTCTCATATGATTCAGGCAGCACTGATAGCCTAAGGGTTACCTTTTTCGATTGTTTGCTGATTTGGAAGCAAAGGATTTGGTGCTTCAAATTTTCCTAAAATTTTTATAAATAAAATTTGTTTCCAAATCCTATTATTTGAATAATACGGATCAAGTTTTTTATAATCGCACATAAATGATCACCTGCTGATGGCGCCTCCGTAACAGCTGGACCCTCCTTTTCTGGAAAAAACAAAGCAAAAATTGGGTGACATATTTGTTCGGACCGGGCCGTTTTTTGTGCCAAACATGTTTAAGACGTCATATTTCTTAGCCAACCAAATTAAGAGAACTTAGAATCATTCGAAAGCACTATATTTTTAGAGCATGTGATAAGATATGTTAGGCAGTTAAGCAATAACCAAAAATTATAATTTTAAACTGCAAAAAAAAAACAAATGACTTTTTTTTAAATTAGTTTGTGATTTTTTGCTCACTAACAGATTATGTCGTAAAAAGTAGTGCTGTTTGAGACCCAAAAATTTCCCGAGACTCCCGAACAGCGCTAATAAAAAGCTTTCAATGAGATGAAGTTTGGCATAATTTGGTTGGCTAAGAAAAAAAAGGTATGATGTCTTAACCACGACTGGTACAAAAACGGTAATTGGTCTAGTACCGCTTCATCCCTAAAGTTCGCACATTGCACTTACCCTGAATATTGACATTCGCTAACTGCTTTTTATTATTTTCTTCTGCAGATGATGATGAAGATGAATCTTTGTCCAACCTTTCATTCGGATCTGTAAAAATAATCGAATCAAATTTTGACATTTTATCTAAGTAAATGCTTCTACCGTCGTCATTTGCCGTATCGTAATCGCCGTCTGAGCACTAAATTTTGGCATTTGTGAAATTAATTAATTTAAATAAATTATTTATATTTTCTTAATGTTTTACTTCTTTATTAGCTGCTATTTCCTCTAATCTGTCCGAGCGTTCTTCAACATTTTGCGATGTTCCTGACATTTCTCCATGCTCTGCATCTTTTAATTATATAATTTAATTAAAGTATTAATTTTCAATTTTTTTTATATTAAAATTAATATTTATTTTACAACCATTTTTTGCTTGAGGTCCATTTAATACAATTGTATCGGCGAATTCCTGATTTTCAGTTGAATTTTTATGCGATGGATTCATTGGGAGCACTCCCCAAAATTCGAAGACACAAAAGAAAATTAAAATTTTTTTCATATTCCTATAATTTGCCATTTAAATTTTAAATAAAAAATATCTAATATAACTAATCAAAAAAAAATTATTTAGAACTTAATATTTTCTAATTTTCAAAATACAAATTTGAATTCATCCTTATTAGAAATTATGAAATTTTAGAGTAACCGATTTCAAAACTAAAAAATAAAATAAATCAGTTTTTATATTTGCTAAGATTTGGGTTGGAATGAATGACGCTGTCATTTGTTTTTCGTTTTAATCAATGAAATGACGTAAATATATATATATTATAATAAATATATTTTTTATTATTATTTTAATAATATGAAAAAATATTATAAAATGCCTTCTTCTTATTTTGTAAAGTAAATGATATTACAGATTCGTTTTAGAATGTTTTGAAATTTAGCACCAAAATACTTTGGCAGGAGTCCCACTCTCCTGCAAAATTTCTGGCTTTTTTATGAACCCAGAATTTTTTAAGAAATCCGTTTTTTCAAGCCTGAACGCCAACTTAGTGGTCAAGTGGTCAAGTTTTAAAAAAAATACCGATTTTTGTAAAAAAGGTTTATGCCGATGAAAAAATTCTCAAATTTTACAACATGGTAGGCCATTTACCAAAGTGTATTTATGCAAATTTTCAAAATAATAAAAAAAATTTTGGAAATCGGAATTTCGGTCCAAAAAACATTGAAATCGGCTGCATCCCTGTTGCCCCCACTTCTCGAAACTCAAAAAAAATAAATAAAAGAAGACAGCATATCGGGTAAATAATTTTCACTGACAAGGAAAGTGGTAGGTAGAGTGCTAAAATCGCTCTTCTTTTCTGTTTAAATCAGAGATGTGATGTGATAACTGAGGATTTAGCCTAAATCTAAATTAATGAAAATAAATAAGAGATCAAATTACCGTGGACAGCAAAAAGGATTATTGGTCATTTTTGCTGAAAATTTTAATCTGGTCCGTCCGGTCCGGGTCAATTCCCAAATCCTGATCGGAAATTTTCGGAAATTCCGGTCTCTATTAATTAGTAATAAACAGGGTTGGCGGCAGCCGGTTTCGGGCCGGTTAACCGAAACCGGCTTTTTTGAGCCAAATACCGAAACCGAAAATTTTTAAGCTAGGCTTCAATAATCTCATTCAATTAATTTTGGGTTAATTTTGAAGAGCCGCGCCTGCTGAATTTCCTGGTTCAATTTTGTTTTTTAGATTAGCATTAAAAAAAATGAAAAAAAAACACACGAAAAAACAATTTTCTACAATAATTTTTGAATTTCTTTGCTAACCATAAAAAATAACCGGTGCTAGTCCATTCTATGCGTCCAATAAAATTTTGAATCATCCAATTAAATTAGCAGCTACATTTCTTTTAAGAAGTATGTATAAAACTTGTATAGTGGTTAGATCACTTTTGTGTAAATACAACTTTTGATCACCATCAAAAGACAAGCTAATAGTAATTTTCTCAGATTTATTTACCAACAAATATTCATTTTATTGTGAATAAACAAACTGGTCCTAAAGATATCAAAATGGGAGGGCAGTTGGGAAAATGGTTTGTAACAACAATTACAAAAATTTTAGGCGCTAATAAATGACATCATCCGAAAGCCCACCAAAAATGCTACAATAAATTAAAATATATTACTACACAATCAACCAACTTTAGATTTTATAACAAATTAAATACAAAATAAATAAAATTTAGTGGTCCTAAAGATATGACCATGACTGGGTTGGTTAATTTTAAATTTCAACATTTTTTGGACATAGGCGCAAATGTCCGAAGAGCAAATGTCTGGACACAATTGGTCCGCCTTGACACCAAATATTCAAAATTAAACACCAACCGAATAATGTTTAAAATAGAATTTTATCCCATTTAAAAGAATATAAACACAAAAAGATTGGAAAGATGAAAAATGAATTGCAAAAATAAAATACAGAGAGACAGTGAAAGAAGCCAAAAAAAGGTTGTAAATTTAGACAAAATAATCTCTTTTAAATGGTAATTAAATGGTCAATCGCTTTTGCTTCAATTCCAATTGGTTAAAACGGAAATTTAAATAAAATTTTGTTTATCATTTGAAATTTCTTACACTTCAATCGTTCTTGTTATTGTTATGGTTTGGGTGCTTATGAGGATGAAAGTCGTTCGAAAGAATGTCTTCGTTGCCACGAGCTTCAAAATTAAATAAAAATTAGACTATTAAATTATAATTAATATAATTTAAAAACAATGTTTTAACTTTGTGCCTTTACTTCTATTTTTTGCCTTTAAAATAATGAAAAAAAACAACTCACAATGTTTTTTTCGCATTGACAACTTGCGGGGATGAGAAAAGTCGGCCGGTGAGCCATCAGTCTTACCGAGGTGACTTACCTATATTTAAAAAGAAATTTATAAAAATGTTTTTCAATAAAATAAATTATTTACCCCTTTGGGCGGATGTTTGCGAGCAGTTGGATAATGAAAGTTGCCAGTTTCGGATGTCGCAGGAGCTTAAAATATAAGATATTAAAAAACCAGCCGAAATTTTGGGATTTCGAATTATACTTTTGGGTGTTTAAAACAGAGTGAAATAAGTCATTCACAGCTCAAAAATAAGACATTTTTTGAAAGAGTTGTTTAACAGTTTAAAATTGCATTTATTCAACTAATTCAAGCATTTGTAACTATTTCTCTCCCCCAACAATCTGTTTAAGCAATTCCTTGACCAATTTTATGTTTTATTTTTAAAAATTGCAAAAGATTTGAATGTCCGGCAGCAAAGTTTTAAAATATTAAAGAAATCGTTGCAAAAAATTGTTAAAAATACTTTCATCTTCTTTTGTTTCTCAGAGTAGAAATAAGACTAAATGGTAACTCTGGGGTAAAAGGAAAAAAAGGATAAAAAACTCCATATTTACTTTGTTGTTTATTTCGGTTTGCCAATTCGCTTTGATTGGAATTGTTTGCCGTTGGCGAAGGCAGTGGTGAGCCAGCAGCCAAACCGAAGGCAGTAGCTTGCTAATTATTTAAATGAATTTGATAATTATTTCTATAGAAAAAATAGTAATTACCGCGGCTAAACCCCAAATTAGCCATTGAAAAAGGTTCAGCATTCTTCCACCTGCTGTTTTCCTTGCCGGTGTAACATTATTACCTTCAATTGCTGTCTTATTTTTACTATCTAAATATAATTTAATTGAAAATTAGTAAATCATATTTTAAATAATTGAAAATTACCATTTTCTGCACAAAAGGCACAAAAAATTGTCAGAGAAAACAGAAAGCAAAAACGAAAATTCATTTTGAAATTGAATAATGTGATAATAATCCATCAATTCGGCAGCCTTTAAATACAGGCATTCCCATACGAATTGACAATGCCATATTTCGGGTTGGATTTCTTTTAAGCTGTCTACAAAATGTTCGCTTTTACTTTCTTTTGCAGAATTTATTTTATTTTCACAAAATAAGCGTCCAACGATTAACATTTATTTTACTTTTAATATCCAAAATAACACTTATATATATTTAAAATATATTAAACAAAGAATAAATCTGCATGCATTTGTAATATCTAAAATGTTTTTATTTTATTTATTCTTTGTTCGCATATTTAATTTTTTGGCGAAATAATTTGGCATTTCTTTCTTTGGCTATGAGGTAATGGGGGGGGGGGGGGGGTCGTTCGTGCGGGCCATTTTCGTGCCAGACTGTGTTTAAGACGTCATAACTTTTTTTCTTAGCCAACCAAATTATACAAATTTCGTGGCATTAGAAGTTTTTTTATGGACTCAAATAATGAGCAAAAAAAAACGCATACGAGCTTAAAATTTTCATGGGTCAAAAAATATTAAAGTGATAGTTTTTGTCTAAGTTATGCTTTTTCCTCTCTTCCTTTGTTCATTCTCTCTTCCGTTTCTCCGTCTTCTTCTTATAATGACAAAGTCTCCAAACCAACGGTGAACAAATCTCTTGGACCGAGTTTAGTAAGCTTTTTCTTGGCCCCAAATCCTTATTTTTAATGCTCAGAAAATTTTCGATGAGAAAGCTGAAGCTGTTTACTAATTTTGCTTGCAATTTTTGATGCTTTTAAAAAAGAGAATTTTTAATGCCGTAAATTCTTGACCTCATTTTTATCCGTTACTATATTGATAAAAAAATGAAAATCTTAGTTTAATTTTTAGGGCCCGGACGGGATCGCCCCTGGCGAGAATTTCCCAGTGGCCCGTTCCCGTGTTTTTATGGAAAAAACCGAGATTAGGCGCCCCGGGAAAACGGGGAGCGGTTTCCCCACTCCCGGTTCATCATCGGTCCCTGTTCCCGATTTTCAACGCCATGAAAGCCTAAAAAAAGTGCAGTACTTTGAAAAAAAGTACGAATATCGGTGTCAAGGCAACTCGTACAATTTCAGATGGATGTGGCCATTACTTTTTTTAGTCAGCCAAATTCTTCAAATTTGGTATCATATGAATGCTCTTCATGTTTAGAAGCGATAATTAAGCGGAAGCTAAGCGATTAAGCATCATAGAAAAAAGTTATAATTTTTTTTTGGCGTAATGTTTTAGTTTTTCTTATTTATATGGCAGATATTTTGATTATGAAGGCAAACATGGACAAAATTGCGATGGGACCGTCAATTGATGACGATGTAAACGAGTTTTTGAGAATAATGAAGAGTCTGATTAAATTATTTGATTTTTACCGCCTTTTTTGATTTAAAAGAACAAATTTTGAATTTTTTTTTGGAATTCAAGAGCCAAACGTTATAATAACGGGTACCCGCCGTTAACTGTCCAAATGTCCACTGTCCAGATGTCCTGTCACGGCAAAAGTAGAATCGACGAAACATGGACCCTTTGGCGGAGTCGACGAAAGGTGGGGAGGCACAATAACACTCAAATAGTCCCAAAAAAGAATAAAAATTTCAGCTCGATTAGTCTATCAAAAAGTAGGTGAAGTGACAAAATAATTTTGTTAATATAATTTTGGAACAGTCTGTAGCTCCTCCTTTTGAGGGGGTTGAACAATAGAGCCCCCGGTGGCTTTATTCGATTAAATACGGTAGCAATACAAAGAGACAGTGAAAGTAAGCCAAGTGTAATCTCTTTTTAATGGTAATAAATCATCGGACTGTGCTTCTTTAATTCCAATTTGTGAAAGCGGAAACTAAAATAAAATGATTTCATTATAATTTTCTTTATTTTAAACTTCTTACTCTTCAATCGTTCTTGTTATTGTGAATCGGTGTTGCTCCGCGTGCCAGTGTGTTGCCATTATAATCGTTCACAAAACTGTCTGTCTTGCCAATTTTGGATGGAGAAGAAACTTCAAATTTTAACAATTAAAAAAATAATAAAATTTATATACTAATTAAAATTGAGAATTTTAAAGATTTGCCTATTTTTAATTTATTTTTTTAATCAATTGCCGCTGCAAAGTATGGGCCTCTTTTGGCATTTGAGGCATGCATTTTTTAAGGGGAAAAAACTTATTCGTGCCTTTATTTCTATTATTTTTTTTTGCATTAAAAATAATAAAAAACAAAAACTTACTATGCTTTTTTCCCATTGACAACTTGCGGTGAAGAGAAAAGCCCGCAGGTGTGCCATCATCGGTTTTACCGAAGTGACTTACCTATTATTTAAAAGGAAATTTATAAAAAGGATTATCGATAAAAAAATTGTTTACCCCTTTGGGCGGATGTTTGCGAGCAGTTGGATTACGGAAAGACTTTGTTGGGATGCCATTGCTACCCGTTGGTCTTCCACGCAATTGCTCATAACCTTGTTCAAAAGAGTTTCCATTGCCAGTTTTCGATGGCAAAGGAGCTTCAAATTTAAATAATTTAAAAATAATTAATAAAATTGAAAAAAGAATTAAAAATACGTCCAAAAATTTGGCATCCTTTTCACATTGCATTTGGGCCTAATCATATATCATTTATATATATATGTTAGAGACTATGCTAATGTCTCTTTAAAAGACTCAATAAACTGAACATAAAATTACCCAATTTTTGACCATTTGAGGCACTAAAATATAGCAGAAATTCTTGGGCATTTAAGGTCAATTCTTTGCCATTTTGAAAGAAATTTTAATTAATTTCTCAATTTTTAATGAGTTTTTTTTTTAGTCTTTATAAACGATGCCAAATTTAGACCGCCCTCTTGCATCTGAAGAAAATTCACTTTGTTGGTAATTTGCGAATGCCAACTTGCGGGGATGCGAATAGTTGTTGGTCATCAGTGGTAAGCAATTAGTCAGACCGAAGAAACCTGCCTATTATTTAAAAGGAAATTGATAAAAAGATTTTCAAACCAAAAGTAAACTAATTACCATCAGCGCCAAAGCTCCTGTACAAACTTTTAGCACTGTTCCAACACCAGCAGTTGGTTTGGTTGCCAATGCACCACCATTATCTTCTTCTTTTTTTGTTGTCTCTGCTTTACCATTAGCATCTTAAATATATTTTAAATGAAAATAATTAAATTAATTTTTAATATTATTTATATTAATTTACCATTGTTTCCACAAAAAGCACATGAAATTGCCAAGGAAAACAAAAAGCAAAAAAAGCAATTCATTTAATGGAATTGGAATTGAATAATGTGATAATCCACTAATTTGCAATCTTTAAATACAGAAATTCCCATGGGAAATGACAAGAAAAATTCGGGTTAGTTTTCATTTATGCTGTCAACAAAATTAATTCGTTGGCAATATTCAAAAATTTGCATAATTTTTTATATAATTTTATAAAATTAAATACTGGCATTTCTTTTTTTAGGGGTGTTCGATAACTGAGATGTCGATAAAATATTTTCTAAATGAGATTTTATTGGGCTGATGAAAAAAAAACGAAGAAAATACAATTTTTTTCTTCAAAAAATTTACTTAGGAATGCAGAAAATATGGAAATCCATATTTTTTCCTGAACTCGCAATGGCTTGAAACGCACGAAAAACATGTTTTTAACTTAGTTTGAAGCTTCCAGGATGGTTTTCTAATTCCATATTTTTCCTATTTCGCGATTTTTTCTTATTTTTCTATATTTTGGCATTTTGTCTATATTTATGGTCCATATTTTGGCACTTTTGGAAAATTTCATGAGAAAAATGCGTTAAAAAGCGAAAAATTTACGCCTAAAAATCAACTTTTAAAAAATTTTCAAAAAAGAAAACCATAAAATGAAACTAATTTCTTGCCAAAATTTTGGCAAAAATTCTTAATTCAAAATAATAATCAAATAACTTTTCACGAAAATTTTTTAAATTTTTATATAAATAAAAAAAATTTTGCCTTTGCTTAAAATAACCAATATAATTTTGATTTTTTCGTAACCTTTGGTTTTGTGCCGTTTTTTGGAATTTTTAGGTCTATTTCGGTAATCTTACGTTCATATTTTGGTTTATATTTTTCCATATTTTGGCATTTTCCATATTTTTGTTCATATTTTGCGATTTTTACTTTATTTTTTTGCCAGCCCATTTATGATTAATATCAAATTTAAAACGGGACCGGGCTTTTTGGCAAACCCGGGACCGAGACTTTCGAGCCAGGAAAACTCGAGACTGGAACCGTTGCTTTCGATTTTCAATCGGGACCCGGGTAAACCCGGGGCTTTTTTGAAGCAACATTTTCGAAAAATTTTATGAAGAATTTTCATTTCAATTAACATTTCGTCTTAAAGCAAAAATTATCTCAAATTTTTCTGAACAATTTCTTACTCAGAACCCCATCCTTACCAGTGCATTTTTGGTCCCAGTTAGTCATCGGTAACGAAAAAAACAAATACACACTCAAAATTTGAACATTTTATCTTTTCTGTCGACATAAAAAATGTAAATTTTTGAAAATTTGGGTGCGACTTGTTAGTAGATTTTTGACGAAAAACTCAATTCGTGGTTTAGCAAAAATTCCTCGAAATGCCGAATTTTTCGAGAATCGGAATTCCATCCCATCCCTAAATATAACCCAATATTTTTAATTGGCAACAAAGTTAAGAAAATAACTTTTTAAGTTTCGATCATGCAATCGTATCATATAATATTTTTTGTAGTTCCAATGGCATGTAATTAATTTACGCAGGTCTAAGGTGTTCAGTTTTTGTCAAACACGAAGCACATTTTAAAACTGAAAAGCCTGTTTTTAGTGAGTTTTTATTTATAGAAATTTTTTGTGTTTTGAATATCTGATATAGCTTGTAAAAAATGGATCAAATTAAAAGCAAAATAATTATTTAACAATTTAATTAAAATATTGTTAAATACTATTGAAACTGTACGTAATAAGGTTTCCCTCCCCGTCCTTAAATACAAAAGAATGATTAAAAATTCCAGTTTCGATTAATTGTTAAATTAATTTTTTTAACCCCAAAATCATGTTTTGCCCATTTAATCAACTGCACTTTTATTTTTCAAATCATTATTTTTATTTAAATGTTTTATTTTGAAAATAAAATTTGCCTTGTGAGGGTTGGCCAATTTGTCCACTTTAAATATTTTATATGAAACAAATGTATATTATATCTTACTACCCTAAATTATTACACCTTCTACAGATACTGATTACACATTCATCTTGGTTTTCTCTCGTCAATGCTCTTTTAAACAGCCCATGTTAATCGCCAAAACAAGAATTTTAAATAATTATTTTCTTTTAATTTGACCACTTGCATTTTTCGTGCTTCGTCCTAGCACCAAACAAATATATGATGCCCTAAACTTAGCTTAGATGCAATACATTACGGTTTCGAAGAAAGGCTGTACAGCAGGGATGGGACGGAGCTCCGATTTCCTACGTTTTTGGAGTCGGAATTTCGGTTTCCGAAATTTTGGGCAAAATTTCGGAATTTGTTAGCAAAATTTTTTATCCTTTATTAATCAAAATCTGTTAACCAATCTTGAAAAATTCCTAAAACTAAACATTTGGAATCATTTTCACTGAACAAAGATCTTACCTATTTTTATGCAATGTGCTTTACTAATTGATATTTTGCTGCGTAAGATATAATTCAAGTCAAAAAACAACATCTTTACTTAATGCAACGAATTTACAAATAATTCGAAAGAAGAAAATGGGAACAAACGGAATAAATTTGGTAAAAAATAGAAACAGTGAAAGAAAGCCATAAAACAGTTGTATGTATCATCTGCTGGATTCCAATTGATGAGCGCGAAAACTAAAAAAACAAATTAATATTTTCTTTATTTTAAGGAATTGTTTACCTTCAACCGGGCTTTCAATTGCCTCTCTTCGGCGGTGGGTGTGGGAAACTATTTGTGATGCCATGTATACCCGACGATCTTGAATGCGGGTTGGCACCATAATCTTGGTCAAAAATGTCTCCGTTGCCAGTTTTGGATGGAGAAGCAACTTCAAATTTATTAATTTACAAATAATTAAATTTAATAAATTGAAGCAGGAGATTTAAAATAAGTTCACAAATAGGCACCCTTTTCAAATTGCATTTTTGATATAAACCCTAATTTTTCAGTAAAAGGTCGGACTTTGCTAATGTCTCTTTAAAGACTCAATTAAAAGGGGCATTACATTACCTGTTTTGGAACCTTTAGATAACAAAATTTGCAAATCCTATTCTAAGAGTATTTACGTGTTTAAAGAAGTTAAAGAAAATAAAAGCGTGAAAAATTAAAAATATTGTAATTCACTTTATTGATTTTGTTCGGCCGCCAGCTTGCGGTGAGGAGTATATTCCATGGTTTGTGGTAAGCCATTAGCAAGACCGAGGCCAGTAGCTTGCTAATAATTGGAAGAAAATTGAAAATTATTTTACAAAAATGAAGTTATTACCACAGATAAAAGGCGTGTTAAAATCCTAAGTCCTTTATTGCCACTTGAAATGCTTGCCGATGGAGCCCTTTCACTTTTTTTAGTGGTGAATATGGTTGCCGTAGTCCTTCTCCCAAAACCGTCCTATGACTTGTACCGTCCGCGTTACCGTTCCCAAAAGTGGAATAATATCCTTTATTCCGAAGGTGTGTCCACATAATTACATAATGAGTAAAAGATAGAAAGGAGCGGCACCCGATTCGTACGGGACAGATGGGGAGGGGAGGATGGGCCGGCCACTTGGCCCGATCCCCCCCGAGCAGAATGAATAGAACAAAGGAAAGGGGAACAGATTAATTGGAAGAGGGGGCGGGGCGAGAGGGTCGAGAACATAGACAATAAAATACCATGTGATTAACAATCAGTGGCTAACATTAAAAAAAATTAATTTTAAATTAAACATATCAATTAAAATTTACCATTTTCCATACAAAAAACACATGAAATTGCAAAGGAAAACAGCAGAAAGCAAAAAAAGAAATTCATTTAATATATTTTGGAAATGAATAAAGTGATAATAATTCACCAATTCGGCATCCTTTAAATACAGGCATTCCTATGACAATTGCCCTGACATGTTTCGGGTTGGATTTCTTTCATGCTGCCTACGAAATGTTGGCTTTTACTTTCTTTTGCAGAATTTATTTAAATTTCAAATATTAGCGACCAATGATTAACATTTATTTTATTTTTAATATACAAATTACACTTTTTAAACAAAGAATAAATCTGTTTTCATTTAATATCAAAGAATTCTTACAACAATTTTTAAAATTAGAGAACCAATGATGAACATTTGTTTTACTTTTAAAATAAAAATGCACTTTTTTATAAAATATATTAAACAAAAGAATTAAATCTTCAAACATTTGTAATAACTAAAAATTCTTTAAAACATTTGTTAATTTTTTTTCTTTGTTTATTATTTTTTTATGACGCAGTTCATTGTCACTTTTTTTCATTGATTATGAGATAATATTTATTGGGATTATTGAAAAAACGAAGATTATTAAAATAAAAAATTATCAAAATTTCACTTTTTTGGCGCGGTCAAGTTAACCACTGATTAATTTTTGTAAAAAAAAAAACTATTACTTTATATATATATATATAGCAATATTAATATCTAAAGAAAAAAAAATTACAACACTCAAGTCTTGGGGTTTTGGTCTCGTCTCGGTCTCAATCGAGCGTCAAGATTCGAGACAAAGATTTTACATATGTAAAGACGCGATTTCATCACGATAACAAAAGGACTTTTGAATGAACATGCAATTTATAAAATTACTAAAAGTATGCCAATTTAACGAAATTTATCTAATATTGACTATTTTTTAATCAAAAACTTGTTACTAAAATCACATATATATTTTGAAAAAATTTGCCCCGGCGCCTACGGCAATGCCGGACATTCCGCCTGGCTAATCATAAAAATTAATTTCATTTGAATTCAAGTAAAAGATGGAGGAAATCTTTCAAAATTACACTTACACCACCGGTTTGGTGATAAAAAATGTTCCGACTGCACAGCACATCTCTTCAATCATGAAGACTGTAGCATTTGCTGCCGTAACGGAAGAGTTGTGTTGCCAAAATTGAACCCACACCCTGATGAGCTCAATAAGCTAATTGTTGGTGAAACCCAACAAAAACAGGGCAAAGATCGTGCGACACATGTCGCGTTATAATAACCTGCTTCAATTTGCGAGCATTTCCGCCGGAAATAAACCAAGCCCAGCTGGCGGTCCGATGGCTGTTATTCTTAACTGAGAATTCCATCGCCGCATAAGCAGCATGCAGACTGGGACGACCCAGATTCCTGGCTTCGGTCAGTTGTATATTCTGGACCCAGTCGAGGCTAAGGAGCAGCGACGAAATAACCCCACTTTTACTGGGGAGAAAATTACAAACGAAAATGAGTTTGTACAAGGTCATGAGCTCAATGAGCAGACTCTTGACCTCTGGAAAGAATGATTCAAGCGCATCACCCTGCTGCGGAAGCATATAAGCAGGCGCGTGAGCAGCTAAAGGAACTTCTAAAACAGCAAAGTCCGGAAGAACTTTGCTTTTTCCGAATGACTTTGCTGAATGAGCGCAGGACCCCAGCGGCTCTCAAAGACCCAAAACTCCACCCACACCAAATTATCACCCCTTCAACGGGTGAAGGGATGTTTGCGATTCATGCGGATCCCAGTGGAGCACCCACCCCAAATCTGGGTTGAAAACAAGCAGGGGCAATTAAAGGAAATTGCTCCTTTCAGTCCGTGGACTGACAGCCTTACATACCCATTAATTAAGCCAATGGGCGACGATGGGTATATTACAGGCATTAAATATGCGAAGCCGCCATCGCGTAAGCGAAAGAGCGCACAAAATGTCGCAGGTCTATTTGACTCAGAGGCAGAATCTGACAATGATTCTTGCGAAACTGAGTCTGTTGCATCTTCTGATGCAGGCTCAGTCGCAGAATCTGATGCTGGGTCTCTTGCATCAACATCTTTATATAGCCGAATTGACAAGTCTAAAAAATTCTTCTCCCTTCGAGATTATTGCAAATACTATCTCGCCATAAGGGATGAAAATATTAAGCTGCAATACCACCACATCTTATCGTGTGGTGGTGGCCTTGGTCAACGCTGGATCCTTGACCAGGCAGCAAAAATTGATTGGTAACTTGCCACTTTTTTGCGCAGGCCTGACATGGACCTGCGGGTCAGCACGCCCAAAAATTTGCTGCAGTATTTGGTTAACCAATACAACAGGCAACAGGCACGGCAGAACCCCAATGCCCAACAAAAAACTGTTGATGACATTGGTAGTGTTGTTCGGCTTTCCGAACACATCATTAACTCTCTCCAATATTGGAAAAAGATGTATGAAGAACTATTTTTGCACGGTGTCACGACCACGAAGAGTTTTATGAAAAGAAATTCTTTGGAACAATCCTTGGATCGGGAGAGTCCATGGAGTTCCAAGGCCGTGGACGCCCACATGCACACATTGTTGTCCAAACAGACCTGGAAGCAAATCCAGACGTCATTAAAGAATATATATGGGCGCATATTCCATCGTTACCAGACAAAGACGATGACACGCCCATGGCAAAAATGCATAGGGAAATACGTGAATTGATCCATATGCACTGCATAGGTGCAGTGACAGTTGGTGTGGTCCTCATGACGAAAATAACGGGCTCTGCAAAAAGGGATTCCCAGCCCCGTACTCAAAATGTACGATTTTGCGACCCGACAGGCCTGCGTTATATTACCGGCCAAGCCCGTCCGATGGTGGCGCAAATATTGAGGTTAACGGCTTGATATACGACAATTCGCAAGTTGTGCCCTATAACCCATATATTTTTGATTCATCCGCTTCATTTCCGCATTTTACTATTTCTTAATTTTTTCTTGAAAAAAGTCCCATAACCATTCGATAATACCATTTCAACACGACTGCGTCGCCTCCCAAGCGCGAACCTTTTCTTCGGATCGGTCAACCCTGTCGGCAGAGGTGCCGACGGCAAAGAAGTAAAAGAAATGGAACCGGCATTCGGTCGTTGATAATTGTGATAAAATAATTTTTTATAAATTTCTTCATATTATTAAAATTGTCTCTTAGTCATAATTGTTTGTTAATTGTAGTCAATTCTTTGTCCAATTTCATGTCATATTTTGCTAAATTATGCTTATTCATTGCTAAATTGTTCCTTTCGAAGTGCTCCTCCACCGCAATTGTCCCTCTTCCAAGTTGCTCCTCCTCCGCATTTTGGTCCCCGTTCCGATCGCAAGAAGTGCTCCACCTCCACAATTTGTTGAATATAAAAAGCACTCCAATTTCACACATTTCACTTCACTAATTTATTATTCTAAATAAACATTATCCTCTGTCTTCCACTCGTCCCTCCTCCCTGGGCCCCCCTCGCCAACGGTCAAACTCAAACAGCTTTTGCGTCAAGTGGTGCCGCTAGCAACTCAACAAATGTCTTAAGCAAAGCTGCGCATGACCATTGGCCCGGCACTCATGAGACTTCGCCAGCACGTGGCTTCAGCCGAAACTGCCCTCGACCACGAAGGCGATTTAGACGATGAGACGATGGGAACCCTCAGGCACGAGCGCCAGCGCATCAGCCGGATCCTCACACGCCTGGAGGCCGACTTGGACGAATGGAACGGCATTATGCACGGACTGCAAGGAGCCGCAAGAGAAGCAGAAGAGGCAATTTTCACGGGATTCATCAGGGACGATCGTCACTTCACGGATTGGATGGAAGACGCACGAGAGGCACTGTTGTACATCGAAGAAGAGCTCGAAGCCGCAGACCAAGACGATTTGGCTGGGGGAGGACAGCTGCATCTGCCGGCTCCGCCTCTGGCCGTTGGACAACCAGCACCGGCTCCCGTACCTCCACATGGGCAGCCACCAGCGCAATTTCCACCACCGGCCGTGAATCAGCATCAGATCGGAGCTCTCCCACCTCTTTCTGCCAGGCTTCCTCAACTGAGCCTCCCTACTTTCGATGGTGACCCTCTTAACTGGCCATCGTTTTGGCAGAGTTTTGAAAGTGCCGTCGACCGGATGCCCTTGGATTCGGTCGACAAACTTAATTACCTGCATGGTTGCCTGCGCAAAAGCCGAACGTGCCGTAACGGCATACCGTGGTGGTGAGAATTACGTCCATGCCGTTGCCGCTCTCCGCCGCCTTTTTGGTGATCCATGGAAGATTGCCGAAGCTCTCCAGGCGGAACTGATGGAGTTGCAACCCGTAGACGACAACTTGGTATCGCTGCAACACTTTTCCGAAACTTTGGAAAGAGTGTGCCGACAACTTTCCAACTTAGAAATGCCCGATGTCAGTCCTTTCATGTACCAAGTGATCCGCAGCAAATTGCCACCTACCGTACCTTCGGAACCGATCAGAATGGAGCGAGCCGCAGGCATCAAATGGGGAACTCGACAACTAAGGACTGGACTTTCCGAAGTCATCAGCATACGCGAGGAAGTCCATCTGTGTCTGCGCGAAACTACTGCTTTGAACTTCTCGAGTCCGGGGCGAGATTAGGGCCAACATCAGCCGCCACAACGCCACGACAGAATGAACGAGCTCGAGTCTTCTCCGTTGCTGAACCTGCTAGAAAGTCCGGCCCCAGAGAAGTGCCATCATGTCTTTTCTGTTCCGAGAAACATTGGGTAGCAGAACGCAACAATGTGAGTGAGGTCGACGAACGCAAGCGGAAACAAATACAACACGACCGATGCCTAAATTTCCTCCGAAAGGGGCACCAGTTGCGCGAGTGCCGTTCAAATCGGGGGTGCCGTACGTGCAAAGAAAGGCATCATTTCTCCATATGCCCTAATCGCCCAACAACGACTTCCACTTTCACCAACACAACAAAAACGTTGGTGTCTTCTGCCACTACTAATGACGCGGACCGAATGCCTGGACCCAAAGATGCCACGACTCCGATAATGGCTATCGTCTCACCATCGGTTCCTCATCTCGTTATGCTGATGGCCCTCCGTGCACCCGTTTTCACAGAATCGGCGCCAAAATGCATGAAAGAAGCCTTAATCTTCTTCGACCACGGCGCACAGGTCACATTGGTCACAACTTCGCTGATTCAGTACCTAAGCCCGCTTAAACTCCAAGACGATCAGCTCGAAGTCAATCCTTTTCACTCTCGGGAACCCATCAAGATGAAAGCCCCACAATACGCGATTTGCATACAACGCGAGGATGGTGGCCACGAAACTTTGGTCGCTCATCGCACCGATTGGATTGTCCCTTCCGTCCGTCGCGCAACTTTTCTTCAAGAAGTGTTGGTACCCATCGACGAAAAGCCCGACATCCTCATCGGAATGGCCGACTTCTGGAAAATTTTCCAAGGTGTTGAGCACGTTTCGCCTCAACTATTTAAAGTTCGCACTTCCTTTGGTGCCACCGTTTGCGGACGAGATGGAGTTTCAACTCGCCCGACTGGGAACTCTGCACCCACTGTGCTAACACTGACCGCTCATACTGTACCGGGTTGGATCGACTCATCCACTTGTCTTCCTACTCCCGAACTTCCGAATTATGCCAAATCTTATGAGAATTATAATGCCAACTCTAAACAAAATGCCGCGGTTGACGTGTCTAAGTGGTTGCCCGATCGAATCCGCCCCAATTCATTGCCGTACTCATTCACTTTGACCCCCTCTCCTTGTCCATTCACATCCGATCATTCGTGTCGGCGTTGGTATGCAACGACCTCCGGTTTCTTCGACCACTTTTCTACTCAGCAACCAGCAACGCACCATTTCGCGGGGGGAGGTTTGGGTATCGGCATACTCAAAATACTGAAGTCTTCGGCCATGCTTTGTCGCTGTGCCAAAAAAGGATGCCTGACTGCCAAAACTACGACATTCCTTATGACTTCACCTATTTTGCGGATATTTCATCCAACTTATAATTTTTCTTCAACTACAATATTATTTCTTCCTTTTCTTCCCTTTATTTATTTAAACGACAAAATTTCGAAAAATTTACTGAAATTTCAACCACAAAAGGCGAAGGATGAGTCATCACGCTCGGCATTTCTCGCCCGAACAACGTCGCCTTTTGATCCTTCCCATTTAAATTTTGTTTCAAACAATAATTTACTCCCTCTTTTGCCGAATCATCACCTTCCTATTCCTCATTCCGTCTCTGCGACGTCGCTTTTTGATCGTTTTGAATCAGCCTTTTTCCGTCCTGCCGAATTGGTCGTTGCTCGATCAGCAGAACAAAAGCTATTTAAGCCATCAGCCGCCAGTCAAAGGCATCATTCCAAATTGCCCTTCTCCTTCTCCCCCTCCATCCAATCTAAAATGAGCGTTCCGGAAAGGAAAGCAGCACTGAAGAAGGCCCTGGACGACCTCGCCGAAGCCTAAAGCAGGAGCAGACAACGCCCGCCACCTCTCCCTGCCTTCCGCCGCCCATCTCCCTCGCCAAGCCGACCCCCTGCCAACCACTGCTCGCCTACTCCGACTCCTAACCCCGTCTGTCGTCGGCCTTCGTCGCGCCGACCCGTGGTCCGAAGTCCACCAGCTTTGAACCGCCAACTGTTCAGCCGTCCGCCACCTCCGCCTCCGAATCGTCCTGCCACCCAACGCCCGGCCTTTTCACCTACTCGCTCCGCTGTTCCTACAATGGAGTCAGCGCCGGACGATTTGCGGTCGCTTCTTGGTCATCAGTTCGGGCGCTGGGTGATCGCCCAACGGACCGCCTCTGATTGGGCCAGACAGCGCAAGGAGGAAGTTGCCCTGCAGCTTGATAAGGCATTTATCGAGCTCAGGGAAGCGGTTTTGGACGGAGTGGACGTCTCACTCCAAATCTCCAGCAAGCAGGTCGTCGCCCTCCGCGGATTACGCAGGGCACTATTGGCCGAAACAACTGCCGACAACGAGGACGAAGAAGAAGAAGGAGAAATGGTCTCCATCGCGTCCGACTCACCAGAAGGAAGCCCATCCACGCCGGGAATGTCGGCAGAGGTGCCGACGGCAAAGAAGTAAAAGAAATGGAACCGGCATTCGGTCGTTGATTAATTGTGATAATATTATTATTGTCTTTTAGTCATAATTGTTTGTTAATTGTAGTCAATTCTTTGTCCAATTTCATGTCATATTTTGCTAAATTATGCTTATTCATTGCTAAATTGTTCCTTTCGAAGTGCTCCTCCACCGCAATTGTCCCTCTTCCAAGTTGCTCCTCCTCCTCAATATCCCGCTATTTAAGCCCCTTCATTTCCCTCAACCGGTGCCCTCTGCCCAGGCCCTTCTCTGCCACCCTGCCCTTTTTCGGTCTACCCAAATAGCTCGCGACAAACCCTTTACAATTTGATGAAATAATTTTATGAAAATACTCCTTTTTTAAAAACTTTTTTATTATTGTATCCAATGAGTCTTCCGCAAAGTTAACTACATCCGATGCATTGTCGTCCACACCCAATTCCGCTTCCATTTTTGAATACTTTTGCTCCAATGCTTCCAACCTTTTGCGGGTGGTAAGCAGAATTCTCTGTATTAAAAATGGGCAGCTTCCACTCCATTCGCGACTCTCCTCGCGCCTTGTTCAATGCCCCCATTAACGAGCTGGCGGAGCCGTCAAATGAATGACGTCTTTTCCGGCTGCTCGACGACGCATTTGGGTCACTTCCCTGATTTTTGTCCCCCTTTTGCTGAATTGAAGTTTTTTCATCCAATTTTATGTCATTTCCTTCGGCTTCATTGGCAATTGCCTGGGTCGCTCTGTCGTTCGACATGCTGTTCTACCAAATGTTCAACAAACAGAATACAAAATTAATTATTAAAAAGCTTAATTATCCCCTTTTGACAAATGGGCAGATATCGCTTTAACTGCTCGCGTGTCACAATCTGACTGGACCGTGTTGGCTGGATTTTGTCGTAGTTGAACACCGCAGGCTCCTCCCCATCACGTCCATAATGTTACTCAACCTATTTTTGAAACATCACACAACCTCCACAAATAAAGGAGCGTATGGAGAAGCCTGTGTATCCTCCGACATATCGCCAAGAAATTCTCCGGTTTGGATTGGAACATGACTTTTTTGTGATTCAAAATGACGCTATCGGTATCCTAACGGGAATTTTTTTGATGGTATTATGAAAAAACCAACCGTGTAAAGCAATTCAGCCCCCTCCGTCTGGTGGATTAGCATCATATAATCGTGAAGTTTAAGCCTGGCTCGGCCTTAGCAAAAAATTTATTTGTACTACCTTTGCTATTTCTAAAATTTTACTTGTTGCCCACAAACTCAGCACTATATTGCTTGACGCATGCTCATCAACAAAATTTTTTTTCATCTTGTAAGACACCCTTATTACGTCGTCAGTGATGGGGATTATTGCATGAATTTCCTGTGTCAAACATTGAAATTTGTTAATGAAACACCAAACAGTCACTTACAGCCTTATGGTCCAGGGCAAGTTTGAAAACTCCTGTGGCTTTGTTATGACTTCGTTTGACCCGAGCTCGTTTCGCATGCTGAATTTCCCCCTGAAATTTGAATAAGGGTGGGTGCTTTGTACACGGCATTTGTAGAACATAGGCTGTTCAGCATTATTTTAGCGATGAAGCGAAGTCCCGGATTGTTATTCATGTGTGCCAAATTCAACTACACGCTGTACCTCGCCAGGTATTCATCAGCGTGTGCTTGCTTCTGCTCTACAGTTTGCGTGTCTTCTGGGAAACCACTTGCCTCAACCTGTACGACATTAGTTTTGTATATTTTTCTTTATAAAAATAAATCTCGTCCTTCTCACTTTGAGCTTTATCATTAAGCGGACATATTCTTTGAAAATCTGATCGCTCCTTCAATTGGGACATTTACGAAATAGACAACAAAATCAACTCAACCATTGCTCATAGTGCCACGCTCTCCAGAATCTGTCAAAACGGTAGCCGTTCTCCAGCGCACGAACCAGATCAATATAGGTGTAGGTCCCAGTGAAGGCACGTTGCTCATCCATCCGTATGACGGCAATGATGCGATCTCCTGGTGCCGAGTTTACGAAATTGGCTTGCACATTGGTGATAACAGCCAAAAAGCAATCGTCCCACGATTACCAATCACAACTATTTGTTCAACGATAAGGTAGACAATTTTTGGTATGCCAATCGGGTACTCAGTGTCGTATGAAACCGATAAGAAATAGAGTATTTTTGCTTCATTTTCAAACCACTCACCTTATAAACTTTGTATTGCAAATTGACGACTTTCGCCGCGACGTAAAATATTCCGGGGCTGTTGAACTCCAATACTTCCTTTAAATGTTTCGCTTTTACAGGGGCTCCATAATTGGCAGAATTTTGATTTTTTGTAATAAAAAACAGCAAAACAGCAATAAATGAATTCTTTTATAGAAGGATGGGGCGGCGGATGCTTTGAGGGACGAACTAAGCCACGCCCCGTTTAGTAGAGATCATAATATGGCAAAGGAAGAAGAAACAGTTAACGATACTGTATCCTATACTTGTTATTGCGATTATACAATATAAGTATTTTCAATTGATGGAATTGGATTCAAAGCCCTTTTCTGCATCTGACTTTTCGCAAATATGTTTTGCGGTTTGAAACCGAACAGAACCCGAAAAAAACGAGAAAATTCGGTTTCTTTTATAGGTTCAATTAACCGAAAGGACTAGTTTCGATTAAGTCGCGATTAAGGTTCGGTTTACCAAAGCGGTCAGTTCGGTTACCGGTTTCGGATCTGAAAAGGCGAGCAAAAAAACAATGAAGGAAAATACCCGGGTCCCGACATTTGCGGTCCGACTTTTGCGGCTATGTCCAAAATTGGGTCCAAATTTAGGTTGCATTAACCCCAAATGTCCTAAAAGGATTAATAATAGAGAAAACAGCATTTTTGACCCTTTAGGTAATTCATTGGGGTGTTTTTATAATTTATAATTTTTTGAAACACCTCTAAGAACGCAATTCTCGGACAAAATTCATCTATTAGCCTTTATTAAAACTTTTTGAGGACTTTGGGACTAATGCAACATAAATTTGGACCCAATTTTGGGCATAGCTACAAAAGTCGGGCCGCAAATGTCGGGGCCGCAAATGTCAGGGCACCGAAATAACAACCCAAGATAGCACACGAATGCATGCAAAAAAGTGGCCTAAAGAATGCACATCAAAAAGTGAACGCAAATGGGACGACGATGGAACAGGTTGGCAGAATACTCAGCAAAAAGCGTAGAGAAGTACAAAAAAAGGTTTAGGCGAGAGAATTAAAACAATTATTTTGATTTGATAAAATTCTAAGTCAGGCACTTTAGGGCGCACCCTTTTGTCATTTTTTCCAAAAACTTTGGCCAAACAAACTCAAATAGCTCCGAATGTCTACCATTAATTTGATGAAGCTATTTCAACAAATGAGGGGAACACTGGTAAGCGGTGAAAAATGGGGAGAGGAGCAAAAAACAATGGAGGAAAGTAAACCAAAGATAGCACACGAATACATGCAAAAAGGGCGTAAAGAATGCACACTTAGAATACTTTTGGCATTTGAAAAATAATTGAACAACTGCCCCTGGAAGAACAAAAAGTGAACGCAAATGGGACGACGATGGAACAAGTTGGGAGAAAGCTCAGCGAAAAGCATATGAGTAGGGCAAAAAGAGGATTTAGGGTAAAAAATAAAAAAAGCAACTTCAAATCAATTTTTTTTTTTGGTTGTTTTAATGATTTAACTTAGTTCGATTGCCCACGATTGGGAAAGAGAGTTTCTGACACATTTCGAAGCCCCCGCCCCACGATCTGGGGCCGTAAAATAAACTGGCAAAGCTGGGTGAATATGTTTCCAATTTCTTTAAATTACTTAATATTTATTTCTCCTTTTTTTTGCAGATGCCGCCCAAGTGATTCCATAGCCCACCCATGAACTATGAACAGAATTAACATTTAATTCAGAAAGATATTGTGAAAAATATTAAGAATTTGGCGCCAAAAAAATAAGAGAGACTAGCTTACTAAAATTAGGCGATGATTAAATCGAGACAAATAATAATAAGTTTTTCCAAAACGAGAAACTTTAGGCACCAAATATTTTTTTACAAATTCTTTGTCTCAAATTTAAAAACAACGTTAAAAGATAAAATCTTATGGTGCCCAAACTTTCCATTCACATCGGACATCAACCACACTTCTTTTCCACTTTGCCGTGAACACGGAAAACGTGTCTACGGAACGCACTCTTAATTTTTTATGAAGTTTTTTTTTTTTTACTATACGGTCAAAGCCTGAATCGCAGTGGCAGAGGAACGTAAACCCTCCGTGCCTCGTTTTAATTTGCACATATTGGTCAAGGTAAGGCCTCTTAAACAAATTTTTAATTTTTAAATAAACTTTATTTTACAATATTTTCCAACACTGGTGGGAGCAAGAATGGCATCAAAAATCGGGGGTCAAATGGGAGAGGAATTGGGCGGAATAGCATATGCTGCATTTTGCGGAAAAATATTTTTTAATATTAAGTAAATTTTTTGCGGCCTTTCACTGAAGTTAAATACACATTTCTGCCCCACCATCCCCCTCCCGTTCCGCCCCCCCCCCGCTTCCGTGCGCAATTTTCCCAAAAAAAACCGTTAAGTTCGGAAACGGAAGCTGCTGATGCCTCTTCCCTCCACACCCATAAAATTTTTTTGGCTGACTTTTCGTTGCGCAAGGTGTACCAGCGAACGGACATAAAATTTCAAGTTGACAGATTCAGCTTGGAAAATTTAGCCCCCCCCTGCCCCCCCCCCCCTCCATCCGCGTTCGCACCAGCGCACAAGTCGTAAACTTTTTGGACGGGTCCCCCGCCTTTTGTTTTGCCAAATACGTCTTTTGCTGACTCCTCGCTTTGCCCAAAGGCGCTCTACCAAATAGTAAACGATTCTGAGATTAACGAATATTCAAATTTAGAATCCTCAAGTATGATGGTCTTTAATCTTATGCCTTTGACTTGTGAAATTCGTGATTTGAAACTTAAATGGAAATGCGAATTTGGAAGCGAAATGTGAAACTTAAATTTGAAGCAGATATTTTAAAACCTGATATTTGGTCTTAAAATGCCTTAGAAATATTAAAGTCATAATTTAAAACTTAAATGGAAATGTGAATCTGGAAGCGAAATGTGAAAATTAAATTTGAACAGATATTTTAAAATCTGATCATTGGTCTTAAAACGCCTTAAAAATTTTAAAGTCATAATTTAAAACTTAAAGAGAAATCCAAATTTTAAAGCAAAAAGTGAAAATGAAACGAAACGTGAAAATCAAATTTGGATATGCATATTTGAAAATCTGATCTTTCGCCTTAAATCGACTTAGAAATTTAGAAGACGCTCATTAAAAGTGTGAATCAAATTATAAATGGATATTTTAAAAATGGTCTTTGATCTTATATATTGATATAAATATAAGCATCAAACAGCTTGGCTTTACGCATCTCTCCTCAGTCTCTTCTTTGTAAATTTCCCTTCACTTATCCGAATATACTGTTACCGTAATAGAAGTTAATTTATGCATTTAATTCATATTTAAATAAAAGATAACAAAAAATTTGTGCAAAATACCCAATTTTTCTGTAATATGGGCCGGCTCCGATCGAAAAGTATATCTCCGGTACCCGACAGACATGCGAAAAGTCGGGTACGTTTTTTTCAAAGAATGGCGGATGCACTAGGCGGGCCCAGGCGATGCCTAACACCGAATCCCGACCAAATTTTGAATGATGGAGGATATGTTCCTTCAATTCGACTACGGAAAATGGCGAAAGGAAAATACGTCCGTTTTTGCACCGGATGTGACCAAAAAGTCCAAAAGCGGCGCCGTCGCATCAGCCCGGAGACAAAGCATCGCATTGCAGAGGAAAAGAAAGAGAGGCAGCATTACCGTGACATGAAAAAAATGGTTGCAGAGATGAAAAAGAATTTAATGGAAAAAATTAAAAAAATTAAACGTGAAATTGCTAATGGTGATTTTGCCTTCCTTCATGGGCTACTATTTTATATAAAGACTCTTATGTCCCCAAATATTCACATGAATTTTAATGTGAATCATTTATTCCCCTTATTTTCATCATTTAAACTTTTGATTGAAATAAATAATAAGCAGAATGAAATATATAAATAAAAATAGATTAAAAAATAAAATTTTTTTATCAGAACAAACATCTCATCCAACAAAGTTTTGATAATTAAATATCACAAAATGTTTTTAGAGCGATTAGTGATTTAAATAAAATTTAGCTTTTAATTTGAACATGCTTTTGCCTAATGGATAGTGAGCTTAATTTGGATGGTTGGTTCGACGGGTTCGATCCCCCGCAGCAATGTCTGAATTAATTACGGCAGAAATTAGCCAATAGGTTTGGGCCTGGCGGTGAACATTTGAGCGCTGACAACCAGATTGGGGCTGGCGCTCAAATGGCCGGCTGAGCGCTGGTACTCAGTTGTCACTGGCGCTCAAATGTCCCGCTCCATTGGTCCTTACACTACTGCTCGGTCTTCTTTTTTTCGGGTTTTTTCTTTCAATTTTTTACCAAAACCGACGGACCAAAAAAATTTGTATAACACAAAAAAAAATAATTAAATGTGTATTAAGTTATAGAGTCTATAAATTGAACAGCGTTACACTCAATCCTTGAAGAAGAATGGGTTTAACGGATAGAGCCTTGGCCCAAATAAAATTTGCTTTGAAATTCGACCCTTAATAATGAGTGAAATAAATATATAGAAAAGATTGAGTTTACTGTAATTAAATTTATAAATAACTATTTAAAATTTGGTGTATAATATTAATAGTTTATGTTTTTATCAATATATGTGTAATTAATTGTTAATTTAATATTTTAGTTAGTCGTCATTGCTATATATAGGTTTGTTGGCAGCCGGTTTTAAACCGGCCCCCTGATTTTCGGATAGGCCTGTTTATTGTCTGACACCGGCGCTAGGAATTTTCGACAGCGGACTTTTCGACAGAAGGACTTTTCGACAGTGGCCTTTTCGACAGTGAAGGATTTTTCGACAGCGAAGGACTTTTCGACAGTCCTCAAATAAATTGAATATTTTAATTAAAATTTTTAATTGTTTAAATTAAATTATATTTTAACTTAATTTTTGTGAATTAAGGAATTGTTTAAAAAATAATATTTTATAAACCACTGGATTACAAATCGCGCTACTAATTTAGCAGATTTTAAAAGGCATTATTGATTTTCAGCATTTCTATGACCCATGAAGAGTTTTTCTTATCAATAATACGAAACAAATTATTTGTTTGCCCTTTTTTTCTCGACCTACAGCATTATCATTTTTCAAAACTAATTTTTTCTGTCGAAAAGTCCGCTGTCGAAAAGTCCTAACATTAAATTATAAAATTTTCTGTCGAAATGTCCTTCTGTCGAAAAGTCCGCTGTCGAAAAGTCCGGCGCCCTGGTTAACCCAAAACCGAAACTCTTTAGAGAAGCAAAATCATTTTTTGAATTCTCTCAATTGAAGCCTAATTTTACACAAAATTTTTTGTCAACCCGACTTAAAAGCTGACTAGTTTTTCTTGACCCGGAAGTTTTGTGGTTTGGCTCGATTAAAATTCTGTTTGACGCTCAGATGCTTTCCAAAAATCTCTGTTTTTTTTTTTTTAATTAATTACAAATCCCTTCTCAGTACAAAAAGCGTTTCTCTGACAATGTAACGTGATATATGAAAATTTAAAAAATCAGAACATCCAGTCGAAATAATCAGAGTTTGTTCCCAAAATCAGAGCATACATTTTGAAAAATAATTACCCAGCAATTGTACATCAATTTATCCAATTAAATGAATATCAAATACCATATTTTTCATTACCCATAATCATTTTGAGCAATTGTGACTGGAATAAGCAAATTGTATAGTTCGGGCAAAAAAGTCTTAATTCTGTTTAGTTTGGTTTTAAATGTCGGGTTTTGAAATGAGTCGAATTTTTTAATTTTAGAAAATTTCACTGACAATGTAAACTGTAAACTGAACAAGACAAATGCACATTCAATAACATTATATCATTTTATTTCTTTTTGGTTGATATAAAAAAAATGATTAGAAAAATAAAATAATAAACAATAATGTAAAATCAAAAATTAGAAATTGAGTAAAATCTATAGAATTATTGAGTATTTCGTTTATTTATTAATTTTTTCACAAAAATCTCTAATATTTTAATCATCTATTGCTGAGAATGTATGCATCCATATCATGCAATGTCTGCAGCATTGGCCTTCTCCAAAATGTCCTTGAAGAAGAACGGATTGAACGGATAGCCTTGGCCCAAATAAAATTTGCTTTGGAATTCGACCCTTAATAAAGAGTGAAATAAATATATGGAAAACAATGAGTTTACGGTATCGCATAAATGATACGGTATAATAACGAAGTATTGTAATTCAGTGCCGCTTTACCATGTTAGGAAGATTATCGTAGCTATTAGCTACGTATTTAGTCCGTAACAAAACAATTAGAGTCGACATTTTTTATTATATTTTAAATTTTAATTAAAATATGGAAAATATTTTTTTACCAATGAAGTCGAAGTGTGTGAAGAAAGGCAGACAAACCCTCCATAAGCACCAAAATTGAGAAGGTCAAAATAGCAAAAGCGAAAAAGACCACATAAAGCACAATGTAAGCGGTGACACCAAGCGGAAAGGCAAACGCATTTTTGAGAACCTGAAATTAGCAAATCAATTAATAAAAAATAAAAAATATTGTAAATAATTAAATGTATTAAAAATAATTATTAAATATTAATAAAAATATTAAAAGTTTAAAGATAAATTAATAAAATATAATATTTTAATTAGGGTTCGGCAAATGCGGTTTTTCGGTATTCTCTATCGTATATACCGATACCGAATAATGCCGAAATTTCAAAATGTTTGGGTAGGTATACCAGTCGGTATTCCGGTATATTTTCGGTATTGATATTATACCAAAATACTAATTGGTATACCGAACGGTATATACTGAAAAAATACCGAATGGTATACCGAAAAATACCGCGGTATACCACCGATACCGTGAAGAACACTAATTTTAATGAAAGGTTTGAAAATAAATTTATTAAATATTAATGAAATAAATAAATAAATAAAAAAAAATAGTAATTATATTTGAAAAAATTGATTATAAAGTTAAACAATAATTATTTTGTTAAATATATAAAAATATTTAACAAATGCTTAGATTTTTAAAGGCAAAAATTTTGTATAAATTACAGTATCTTACCATAGTCCAAAGCACTTCAGACAGTTGTGCGTGTGCAAGAGAAAGAGCCCAAAGCCGAAGGTACGACGCTGTGTGGGACACACATCCGAGCACATATTCAATGGTGTGAATTGACTGATGGACCATAATGTCGCCAAAAGACTGAAAAACGATAAATTGTCAAATTGAATTTTGAAAAAGCAAAAATTGAAGGCCAAAACTTCGTCATGGTGACCACCACCACCATGTGCACCTCCGACATGATCATGGGTCATTTCGTCAATGGAGTGCACTTCGTCATGTTTCGTCCCATTCCTCCCATTTCGCATCACTCGCATCTCCTCCTTTTGCATATTGATACGAACACTCTGAAAATTTACTATACATACCACAGGGATGCAGCCGATTCCCGATTTCCCGGGCCGGAATTCCGTTTTCCGAAAAAATTTTGGGCATCGGATTTACGATGATTTTGGGGAAAAAACAGATATTAATTTTATTAAAAAATCAAAGCGAGTGTTGGGTGAAATAATTTAGATAGATACTACCAGACCGAAACTCAGTCAGTTTAAAATTTTCCATAGAATTAAAAATTACCATTTTGGGGTAAATCTTTAACAATTAATTCTATTAAAAATTTCAAAGTTTCCCCGATGGCACCTATCGGCACCACCGACCACCATCCTTTCAATTTATAAAAATTAAAAAACAAGCCAAAAAAAGGGCATAAATAAAGCTCAAATTATCGTGAAGAGTGAAAACATTTCCGGTTTCCGAAATCCGTTTTTCGGAAAAAAAATTTGTGCATCGGAATTCCGATTTTTTGAAATCAAAGAATTGGCTGCAACCCTGCTACATTCCATGTTAAACTACCGATGTGCAAAAAGCAATGAAACTTAATGTTCTGCCCACAAATTTTTATTAGGTGCCCAAAGTGTAAATGCTTTTTGAGAGTACAGTACTTTTTAGAGTGTGCCGCCCAAAAAGGACTTAAAAAATTACTGTGGCCTACTCTCTAAAAATTTGTAATGGAATTAAGTTCATTTCAATTATTGTTCAAACAAAAAATTTAAATTTCATTGTTTAGCATTTATTTTTATAATATTCCACCATATTGTCGGAGACAGCTCGTTTTGCGCGCCGTTGATGCATCAGAATGTGCAACGGCTTTCCAAACAGCATAATTGGGATACAAAAGACAGCAATAATGACGAGAATGGCCTCAACATATGACTGAAAAAATGGGATAAAATTGTAAAAATTGAAAAAATGGGAGTCAATAAAAAATTTTAAAAAAAAAGATTAAAAATGGTAGCAAAATTTAAATTCTATTATAATTGCCAACCTGGCCAGGGTACCATTGGTTGAGGTAACAGCCAGGTAATTCTTTGCCATTGTTATCTTCAAAACCGGCATCGCGTGACTTGAACATAAACCTTAGGGAAAATTTTGCAAAAAAAATGACAGATTATCTTCCAAAAAATTTACATGTTGATGAGACCAATCTGAAAAAGAATGGAGAAAAATGTCATTTTTTAAAGTAAAAAATGGATGAAAGAGTTAAATTATATTGAATTTGAATATTTTTGAAATTTTCTATTTTAATTTTAATATAAAATTTTCTTACCAAAAGTGAAGGAGCGCAATGGGATCCTGGATAATGTTGAGCTAAAAAAAGATATTTATTGTGTAAAAAATGAAATGGAATTTGAAAAAAATGGGCCCGGATAAAATTTTGCGACATTTTTCATCTTAATTAAATTTTCAAAAAATTATTTTAAAGATATGCAAAGCAAACTATTCTAATTGATGAATTTTTGGGAAAAATTTATGGCTTTAAATTTTATTTAAAAAAATAATTTCGTTATTATTTATTTAATTTTTTTTACATAATATTGTTGTCGGCTCAACCCAAAAGAACAGCCATTTGGCGATTATTTGAAGGCACAAATAAATGAAAATTGATGCCATGAAAATCAGCTGTGGAATAAAAACTGTGTAAACTTCAATTGGCGATTCGAAAAATCTAAAATTTAAATTAAAAATAAAATAATTTTTTAAAAATAAAATTGAAAAAAATACTTATAATTTCGATACGAAAGTGCCACACCGAAGGTCATTTGTGTGATGCCAACAATCACACTCAGCTTCATTTTCATTGAATTTAAAAAGTTCAACTTGTTATTGTCCGCCAAATTCCAAACGGGGTCCACTCCAAACTAAATTAATAAAATAGATTTAAACATAAATAAAATTAATGAATGAACTAATGTTCAACGTGTAGTAAATTAATAAATATATTCAGAAATAAATAGAATTAATGGAACTACCGAATATTAAACCCTTTTAAAAAATAAGATTAATGCAACTACCGTATCAAAAGATCAAAATATTTAAAAATAAAATATTAAAACTAATGAAACAACCGCATATGGTCCACCAGCCCGGTTGTAAGCAGTCATCGGATTCAAATGCACCTCCATTTCCTTCCCTGCTTCTTCAGTTTTATTCAGCCAGGATTCAATTTCAGTGTCGCTTAATAAATTTTTTTATTATTTATGGTTAAAAAATATTTTATTTAACAAAAACCTTCGAAATTCAAAAATTTTAATAAATTTAGTGAAACTAAAGAAAATAAATTTTTTATAAGAATTTTCCAAATTTTCGCTGCTTGTCAATTGGTCGGCGTGTGTGATTTGCCTAAGTCAACAAAATGAGTCGATTCTTCCCAATTAAAAAAAATATATATTTTATTGAAATTCGTTTTAGCCTAGAGCTTTGAAACACTTGAAAAAGAAAAAAAAAATTTATTTGTTTTTTTTTTAGTTTGGCGACGAATCATCCGATTTTTAAAAAAACAAGTTTTACTTATAAGGAATGTTGGCCCATGCGCTGCCGAATATTTGGAAAGACTTGGCAAATGCATCGTTGTAGAGAAGACCGGCATGGATGGAAAACAGTCCCATCAACAGAATGATGTAGCGACCGCCAAAAAACATATTGAAAATCTAAAGAATATAAATATTTATATATATTTTTTTAATTTGGAAAATTTTCTTTAATATTTCTTTCTAACCTCATCACTAATTTGTCGAGCCTCCAAATTTCGTTCACGAATCACCAAAAATAGGCCGCAAAGAAACATCAAAATGCCATGGCCCAAATCACCGAACATGATGGAGAAGAGAAATGGGAAAGTGATGATTGTGTAGGGGGCTAAAAAAATAAAAAATAAAATTCGTAAATTAAGAAAAAAAAAACATAATTTATAGGAAAAAATAGCATTATTTAGGTTAGAACAGCAAATGTAATTCATATACCCCATAAATACCATCATTCCGCAAGTAGAATTGCTTAAAAAATTTAATTTAACTCTTTTTTTAGGGTTTCTTGCCGTGTGAAAGAAGCGCACTGACGAGGGGCTAAGCCAGGAAATTTACAAATTCCGGGTCCTGCCTCGGAATTAGATACATTTTTGTCCCTTCAAGCTTTGCTGGTAACAAATAGTCCCATAAATCTCTAAAATGCGAAATTCCGAACACAAAGATCCCACAAATTTTCCACGCGGTTTCCCCTCAAAAATGCATGATAAATCGCTTATGTAGGGTGTTTTGCCTGGATTTAGTTCCAAATAGCTGGCAATGCCATATGAGTCCACAATGCCCTGGAAGACGGCGGTGAATTTGTTAGTTCGATTGTATGTTGGCTGTGGTTCGGCCGTGTGCACAATGTTCAGCACGGGCTTAACACTGCCGCCAAATTTGCTCTAAAAATTTTATTTATTATATTTAATAGAAATAATAAATTTAAATAAATATGAAATTTGGTAATCTGCTTAAATAAATGATTTTATGTTAAATAAATTGAGTTTATTATGATGGATGGTATACATAAAGCGAAACTGATGGTTATTTTTTCTGATCAAGACAATATCAAAAAGCATTTGCGCTTATATATTTTGGTATATTATTTATATTAAAAAAGGTGTATAAAATAAAATGAAAAAATAAAATATCATAAATATGTATATGAATTGTCGGAGAGTGGACAAATTGGCAAAAATAAAAAATAAAATATATTAACTTAATTTTTCAATAAACGAATTTTTTTTTTCTTATTTTAAATTCCTTTTTTTTTGAAAATGCAAATTTTTCAATTAAACTTTAATTAGTCCAATGTTCCTAGGCCCGTAATTCTACTAGTCCCCTGCCAGCTGCCCATTTTGTGCATTGTTTTTACCACTCCAGTTTCCAACGCTGTCCGAACATCATTCACATCGTTCAATGGTACCCAACATTCGGCCACAAAAAATTTGCCAATGCCATCGAAAGTGAATGTGTTCAATGTGTGGTAAATGGACTTGTGAATTCGTACCTGAAAAAATATGCAAGTGAATGTATTATGGTAATTTATAAACGAGGTTGGTCAATGATAATTACCGGAAAATATTTATAATTTAGTTAACTTATTTAAGCAGCGCTATATTTTTGTAAATGAATTTAAGCGAACCCTCGAATTTTGGCGTTTTCTCTTCATTTAGACCTAAATTTTCGTTATTTTTATCAAATATCTTGAATTCGTATGAAGACACGATCTTTGTTTCCAAAAAGTAAACAAATTGGACCACAAAAATAGGTAAATAAATGATTTGATAAATCTTTTAATAAAATATTAAAATAATTTTATAAAAATAATATTTTTATTTAATTTTCAAATAAATATTCACTTGTTTTATCCATTTTCTGTGGTTTGCGGCCACCTCATTCAACACCCTCATGCGATGTTCCCTCGTTTGGGACATGACCTATTTAAAAATAAAAATAAAATAAGTAAATAAATTCGTCTTTTATAAGGAAATCACCATTCGCATGTCATGAATATTGGTATGCACTTGTTGAAGTGCTGTTTGCCGATCTGTGCTCGTCTTCGGGCATTGGTTGTACTGCTTGGCCTTGAAGCCTTCACAGACCTAATTTGAAAAGTTCGTTATTTTTATTGTCTAAAACTATTTAGGACTCTTTGAGTTCAGTTTTAGCACGTAAATTTTTGAGTTTTTTCATGCTTTATAAAAAAAAATATATTTTAAAATTTAAAAATGTAAGACTTAAGTTTGTTTTTTATAGCATAAAAACAAATCCATTTCAGCAATTTTTACAAATTTAGTCCGCATACAATTACCAAAAAGCAGTCATACTGTATTGGTTAGTTTATAACATACATTAATATTTGCTATTGCAAAGTCAGTATTCAAATTCACCAGAACTCGTCATATTGTATCTTTCATATCAAATATGGATTTTTTTATTAATTCATTAATTAATTACCTTATCAATGATATTCCGTAACCGTTCACCATTATAGAATACGATAAAAACGGATTCCTTGAGATTTTCGCCCTAAATTATTGAATTGATGAATTAATTAGGCAAATTTTTCGGTTGTTACTGATTCAGGATGTTCAAGCAATTCATCAATTTCGGCATGACGCACAAAGGCCGTCCGACGGCTGTAATTTTTATTTTATTTTTTAATTAAAAATTAAATTAAATTACCAAACACGCCAAATGATTCGCTCAAAGGCATTCACCTTCTCAGCATTGATCACTCCAACAACATGACTAAAATACAACAAAAAAAGGCTTAATATTTATATTTTAAAAAACGACGATAAAATAAATTTTGTTTTTTTAAGGTTTTATGTAGAGTCAATTTTCGAATTTATATAATTTTTAGCTAAATTAATGTCCTTTAATATATATAAAATATAAATTTAATTAAAATAAATATTATTTTTGCTACCCCGTTGGCTCCTTTTCATTTCGTAACGGAATTCCAGTGTCAGTTTCAACCACCGTTTGTCCTTCAATTTCTTGGATAGCCGCATCGCTAATGCCCTAAAATTTTAAATAAAAAATATAAATTTATTATACTTTTGGAAATTTATTTTACCCCCTGAAAAAATTCCTCCGTCTTGCTGAGCACATGTTGCCATTCCTTGAGCTCCAAAAAATTCTTCTTCAACTGCTGATCACTGTCGTTCATGTTAATAATGTCGCGTTCCTTGTCTATCAATTTTTGCTGAAAAATGAATAAACATAAAAAACAATTTAAATATAATTATACGGTGCTGGTGCGTTTCTTAAAACTGCCAATTTCACTGATTTTTCGACTAAGTCTTATCATAACTTTTTCAGAAGCAACCAAATTAAACAATCTTGGTATTGTAAGATATCGCTTGAATTGCTCTATTAGCTTACTAAATTTCAAAAAATTTCATTAAGGCTTAAAAAAATTGAAACCAAACAAGCACAAAAAATTGCCATAACTCTTGACGAAATTAATTAAATTTTTTGAAATTTATCAAGCTAATAGAACAACTCATTGGCTATCTTTCAATACCAAGATTGTTTAATTTTGTTGCTTCTGAGAAAAGTTATGATAAAATTTAGTCGAAAAATCAGTGAAAATGGCAGTTTTAAGAAACGCACCAGCACCTAATTATACCACCATTTGACAGGCCATAATGTTATATAAATAAGTGTGGACCAGATCTTTTTAGTCCATTTAATGTTTTCTATGGCAAATACCGTATACCGAACAAAGCGGCAACTACAGGAATATGTAAAGCCTCAGAATGAGTTACAAAATTGAATTGTCAAGAGGAATTTTATATATCGTTCAAATCCAATTGATGCTGGTGCGTTTCTTAAATCCGCCATTTTACTGAATTTACGACTTCTCTATTAACTTGCGCAGATTTAAGAACGCACCAGCATGTTCCCCGTTCCCTTTTTATAGAACTCACCTCGACTTCGTTGATTTCACCATGTGACATCACATCAATTTCTTCTTGCCATGTATTGTCCATAATTGTCTGATTTTCTTTGCGAATTTGTGCCTCCAAAAATCCTTAAATTTATTATTAATTTTATTTATATTAATTGAAAATTTAATAAAATTCATTATTATCAAAATAAAGTTATTTACATAAAAAGAAATTCCATTTGCCATTCATTAAAGGGCAAACACAAACTCACTCAATTTGCGTTCCATTTCATCAAAACGACGTATGTCCTTCGTAAACATTCGTTGGAACACGTTTACATCGGCATTCAACTATTAAAACATTTTTGTAAATTTTGTTACTATTTTTAGAATTTTATTTTATTTTTTTGAATAATTCTTAATATTTTTATTTAAATTCAATAATAAAATATTATTCTAATTTTAATTCTTATAATTTTAGTTTCATTAAATAAAAATTTAATGTTCAATAAAATTTTCATTATCAATTTTTTTTATATCATTTTATTTTTAATTATTTAATGATTAATTTTTTTTTTTAATTTAATAAATTGTCTTATGTCATTAAAATTCCAAATATTACATCTTTGAATTGGACAAACGGATGTTTGCCGAGCTCAGCAACACACAAAAAGGCCGCATCCCGTTCAACAATTAACTGACAAAATCGCATTTCCTCCGAACGGTAAAGCGAGCCCATTTTTGACGCTTTTTTATAATACAAAAAAATAATTACTGGCCAGCTGCACAATAAAAACATGAAAAAAAAATTGAAAAAAATTAATCAAAAAATTTAGAAATTCGTTTTGGTTTATTGGCGTTAGGTGAGATGCATGATGGAGGGAATGAGGTAGGATTAAGATTTTCCATAACTCGGACTCGGACTAATGTCAGATTTTATAATTTTAATATTTAGGAAACGAATTTCTAACTATACATTATTTAAGGTAGTCAGAATCAGTTTTTCGAGGGCTGGGGATTCATTTGTCGCTCCTTCTGGAAAATGAAAATTGTCAAAATTAATTATTTTTCCAAAATTTCATTTTTGGATTTGCATTTAAATACAATTTTAGTTTGAAGAAAATATGGCTCAAAAAACGAATATTTTTGTTGGTGGGGGGGGGGGGGTAGTGATGACGAAATAATGGGTGGGAAAAAGTCTAATGGAAAATGGAAAACAAGAGAATTTTTTTTTTCATTTTCAGATTTTATCTCTTTTCTGTCCGTAGGGAACAAAACATTTCCTATTGCTTTTTTGAGGTGAATTGTTCGCCGGATTATGAACGATAAAAGGAATAATAAAAATAATTATAATATTTTTAATTATACACTTTAAAATGGGGGGAGGGGGGCAAACCGACGGCGGACATTTTAATGAGAGTATTTATAATATATGGACAGAGAAAATAATTTGCCATTCAAAAGCATAATCACCATTCTGCGCAATTCCTCCCCTCATTTGGGCCACTTTTTCATGGAAAATGCCGAAAAGGGAGGGGAAAAAGAAAAATTTAGTGCCAATTTAAAACAAATGCTCTCGGGAGAATTTTAAAAATCAATTTTTTAAATTTAGAAATTCAGATATTCCGTAAAATTTAATTGATTATTTATTGTGTATGAAAGAAGTTAAAAATAGTAGAATATTTTATTTTATTATTAGTGGAATTATTCCAAGTAATTTTAAATATACATTTTTTTATTTGGTAATTTAAAATTATCAATTTGGTGTAATGGGATTAAAAATGATTTAAAAAATAAATTCTTATTGGACATTGGGTGAATTTAAATTATTGACTTAAAATATACATAATTTAAAAACACGCGAACAAAGGGAACAGATAAAAAAAATAAAAAATTTGGAGCAAATGGTTTTCCATTTCCGGGCAAAGAAAAATCCTATGAAAAATAAATTAATTTGCAAAAAAATTATTATTCATTAAAGTTTTAATTTTGTTTATTTTATTTATAAACCAATAAAATGCACATTCTTTCATCCACCGGCCCTTTTTTTTAAAAATTTTCTAATCAAATTAGCCCAGCAATTATTCTATTGATTTCATCACAAATTTTTGAGGTTATTCGCCGCCGGTGGGGTTAAATTTTCTCATCAATGCGGGAGAGAAATAAACGAACGAATGAAAGAAGAAAGAAAGAACGAAAGAAATGAAAGAATTTGGAGGAGAATGTGTTTAAAGTGTGGTCCTTTCAAATGTTTAACATTGTTTTAAGGTCCTCCTCCAATTTGTGCTGACTTAGCAGCATAATTTTTTAAATAAATAAATTAATATAATAAATATATAAATTTATATTAATAAAAAAATAGCGAAACAAAAAATTGCCGATTTTTTGAGAGAAAGAAAAAATTAAAAAGAATTATGAATCAAAAATATAAAAATTATCTGTTATGAATTGGTTCTCATACTTTTTTTTTGTAACTTAATGAGGGCCCTTAATTAGGTGCTAAAATTTTTATAAAAATTGGGATAGAACCAAAATAAAAAAAATTTTCAAAATGATAAAAATAGTTTAATATAAATTTTGTTTAGAAGGAATAGGGCTCGAACTCAGAGACTGGAAATTTTGAAACCAAACATCGGATCTTGCAGAGAACAATGATGGGTTTTCTGAATGCAAATTCTGTTTTTCCATTACATTCGGGTCCCGGAAAACTTAATAATTTTTTCTTATCGACCATATGTTTAAATATTTTCCAAAACCTTTTTTAATATTTAAAAGGCATACAAAAAGTAAAACCTATTATTTATCTTTTGAATTTTCAAAAAATAAAAAACAAATGCCTTTCCTTAGGCCTGCGGTATATTTTTGATTTTCCATTTTTTTTTTTGTTTGCTTTTCTCCAAAATGCTTGAAAATGAGGGAATTTGGTAGGGTGATCCATCTCCAATTATTTCTTACCACAATCTTTTCTTTTTTTAAGAGGTTTTTGTTTGCTCATCTCCGCCAACGGCGCAGCACTTTGAACCTTCAAAGGCAACCACAATGCTATTCATTTTCTGCTGATCTCTCTCTCCTCTTCTATTCATTCTTTTTGATGTTTGGGAAGAAAAAAAATTTGCGAAAATTTTCAAAATAATTTTAAGTAATTTACAAAAATTGAAAAAGAAGGCCATTATTTAATACAATTATTAGTATTGGTATTTAAGTTTAAATTGTGTATTTTTTTTTTAATTTGTCTATAATTAGTAAAGCATCATTATGGCTAACATGAATTTAATATTTTAAGGTAAACGAGAGGAATTTCTAATTTTAATAAGTCTATAATTAGTACAAAAAATGGGCGTCCGAAAATAAATTAGTGGGCAGGTTTACAAACAAATTTAAAAATTTAAATAGACACCAATTTAATAATATTATTTGGCAAAATAAGAAAAAGTGAATTTTTGAAAATTAAAACAAATAGTAAAAGTCATAAATTTATGAATAAAAAAAAAATAATAATAAAAATTTTGAGTTTTTAAAAAAATATTTTTCTAATTATTTTTTTACAAAATGGAAAAATATTTTTAATTAGCAAAAAAAAATCGAAAAAAATCTTTTTCAAATAGTGGGATCACATTTTTCTAAATATAAATAGAAATTATATACCAATTTGTGATATTAATGGTGGGCAGGAGCGGCGAAGGGGCGTCTTATCACCCGTAACAATCGTTTAGACTACAAAATAAAATTTAAAAAAAAACTCATTAAATATTTATATATTTATTTGTGTGCATTTGTGCTTTTGAATATGACATTGTTTTGTTGATATGCGATACAAATTCACAAGAAAAATTAGTCAGCCAAAAAAAAAAGAGAAAAGAAAAGTGGTGTGATTGATGAAAAAAATGTGATTAATAGAAATTCCATTTATGGCTTTTCCTATTAAAACAAAAAATTTAAAAATTTAATTCTTTTTTTCTTTTGCGTTCTTTTTATTTTATAATTTTTTGGAAAAAAATTATTTAAATATTTTTCATTTTTTTTTTGCCTCTTTTAACTATTCAATTGTACATTTATTTTTATATATATATAAATTTACACAAATCAATCTGGCCGTTATATTAGCAAAAAATGGAGAATTGTAGAAAGCCTCAAAAAAAGATTTTAGTTATCTTAGGCAAAAGGGTAATTTACTTTTTGCTGTGACATGTGTTCACTGTTCATCAATGAATTCATTATTTTCCCATCACCATGGTTATACAATGAAATAATTATTTTAAGTTGAAAAGAATTATTTAAAATTAAAAAGAACAAAGACAAAAAAATATATATAAAAATAATTTACTTGAAAAGCTATACCAAAATTTGGGAAAATGCCAAAAATTAATTTATACCGGAAAGAAATTTTAATTTTTTAAACTTTTCTATTCCTACCTCTCAAAAATCACTTGCTACTGTCCAAGATAGAAAAAAAAAAGCTGAAAAATTTTCAGAGTAATGAAAAAGGATCAAAGATTAAGCAACATAGATTTTGAATTCATTTAACACCTTACTCGTAATAAGCTTATTTTGCCAAATGTATTTCTGCCAATTTGGCATTGTGTCGAAAGAATCATTTGGAAGAGCAAAAAACGTACAATTTGGCCACTTCTACATGCAATTAATGTTTGTCTTTATTCACCTGCTAATTATTACCAAAAAAGCTCAAAATGGCGGTAAGACTTCTTAATATCCTAAGCCCTGCCCCCGAAAGCTTAATTTATCCATTTTTTTAATTTTGAATGTATTTTAAATAAAAAAGAGATATTTAAAAATACAACATTTAATTAAAAATACTGACTTTTTATTTTCTGTTAATTTTCGTTTTCTTTTGTAATCCCATGGTGACAATCTGTTGCGCACAAAAATACGCCAAAGCAAAGCTTAAGGGAATGAATAAATTGCACAGTATTGTCATGTTTTTCGGGGGGCCGACTGAAACTGGAAATGCAAATCCCCCGAGAAATTGGAAGGAAATTGAAGCGGGAAAACAAAATCTCAACAAAAACGGAGTGGAAAAAATTAATGGGGGAATCAACACATTCATCAAATAAACCCTTAATAAAATTAATAAACATGCATATTAAAATATTGGGAAATTTTGAAAGCATTTTTATAAACGAAATTTTTCTTTTTTTTTTTTGAAAATTTAGGTTCCCCGTCAGAAATGGCGACGGAAATTTGGCGAATTGCCCACCACCAATTTGTGCGTTGTGAAGCGGAAATGAGACGGGCTGATTTCTGGCGGGGGAGGGGGGGGGGAGGGGAAGGCGCCAAATTATAGAGATTTTGGGTGAGACAAATTTAAGTAAAATTGGAGGACATTTGAATGGAAACTGAAAGGCGAAAACCGAATCAATCAACAATAATCACTTATTAAAATTAATTCGGGGAGAAATTGAGCCTATAAATTTGGCATATGTTATAAATGGGATCTGATCACATTTTTTTTTTCTTTATATTTTGTTCAACCAGTGGCACATTGTAACCAATTTATTTTCTCAGTTTATTTTTTATTAATTTTTATGGAAAATATTAAATCATAAAAATGACTTTAAAATTTTTTAAAAAAAAGTTCATCAGAAAAAGGATAGATTTCAAGAAACAGACTAATTTTCAGCAATTAAATAGTGCTAATTTCTTTATAAATTTTAATTTATTTGCCTATTAATGATAAAAAAAAATTTAATAACAACGAAAAATCTAAAAATTACGCCAAATAAAATTTTTTTTTTATTTTTGTAAGAAATTAACAGCAGACTATGGCGATGGGGGGGGGGGCGGGGTAAGAGAAATGTGGGGGAAGCTCAGTGAGCCGCGCGATCTCTCAAACAGTGAGTTGATGAGCTGTTGGCTGATGAGCTCCGCGCGATTGAGCGATTAAATATTTTTATAGCAAAAATATTGGTGAATTATTTATTGCGATCATATGAATGAATTGGGCGCTATTTACAATTCTCTCTATCTCTCTTTTTGTGTTGGTATTACATATAATGGACAGATTTATTTTTGTAAATTTTATATGGTGTATTGTATAAAACTGACTGTACAATATGAATAAGCAGAAAAAAAGGGCCAAAAAATATTCAAATAAAAATGATTTAAATACTTTTTAAATTTAGCATTATAAAATGTAAGTTTTAAATTTAATGGAAGATTATATAAGGAAGAACTAAAAAGGTGATGGGATGGGAAACAATGATGGCCTACATGCAAAGGTGCTGTAAGCAGTTATATAAAAGCCGTGGAATTTTATTATTTAAATAATATTAAATTCTGTTAATTTCAAACAAAAAAAAGCAGAGATGTGATGGGACGAGGAGTGAAGATGATGGAGGGCCCTGCAAAACTGCGCTATTTTAGTAGATTAATGATCATTGCTCTATTAAAAAATGAAATTGACAGATAAGAATTAGAAATTTTGTAAAAATTAAAAAAAAACCGAAAAATTAAAATAAACATCAAGGGATTAAAAAAGTGCGTGATAATGATGGCCTTACAAAATTGATGATTGGTCCTGCCCCTCTGCTGTCAGCACCACCAAATCACTTAATCACAGAATCCCCCCCCCCCCCCCCCAACGGTGTGATGATGACGGACGGACGGACGAGTGACAGGCCTTGACAAAGCTGTGTGATAGAGGGGCCTCGAAAGGGGTGAAAATGAAAAATTGATGGAAGAAAAAAAAAACAATTTGGGGTGGGACGGACGGATGGGAGGGAAGAGGAGGGGGAGCAAAATCCGTGACGATGACGACGAAGACGAAGGACCATTCTTCATCGCTCACATTTTGTGTTGACTTTGTGCAGCGGCAAGAAGCACAAAGCGATCGCCGACGGCCGTCCGCCACCGATTCGCTGATCAAATTTTGCCCCATCACCGTGCGCAGAGAGATTAATTGCGCGGAAATCATTTAATTTTTTGTTTGAATTTGTGCGCAAAAAAAACAACAAACATAATTTTATGGGAACATAAAAAAAATTCATAGCTAAGGAAAATAATTGTAAACTTTTTCATATTTTTTCTGTTCGTATGCTAAAGGGCTGAAAATAAACATTACTGCATTAAAATTTTTTGATTAGGTGAAGGTTTTTTGGGGTATATAAATGCATATTTTGAGCGTTTTCAGTAATAAAGGCATATTTCGCTATTTTTGCCTTTTTAGGGCATATTTTGGCGTTTTTGCGGGAATTTCCTTAAGAAAAACGAAAAAAGCACCCCTAATCGATTTTTGTAAAATTTTCAAAAAAAAAAAGCACCCCCATAAAAACAAAAGAAGATTTGAGTAAATGTTTTATAATCTTTTAAAATATTTCTTTAATTTCTTAAGATTTTTTATAAAAATTTAATAAATTAAAAAAATTATGGCCAATTTATCAAAAGTTGCAAATTTGCTAGTTAATTTTGATTTTTTGTGCATTTTTTTGCTTTTGCTTAAAATGGCCAATTTATCATGAATTGTAATTTTTCTCATTAAATTTGTTTTTAGTGCATTATTTTGCCTTTTTTAGGTTGTATTTAGGCAGTTTTTAGTGCATATTTTAGGTCATATTTTGGCATTTTTCGAGTTTTTAGTGCATATTTTATCGGGACCACTCAGTTCGGCGCGCTAGGTTCGACGCGAGTTTTTCAGCACAGTTTTTTTCGGCGCCGACTATAAAAGTTTTTTTTTTTTAAATTACGCTAGTTTTGAAAATTAAAAAATGTAATTGCAAATGTTTTTTTTCGCTTGGGCCGAAACTCCCCTACTCGCCGAAAACATTGTCGAATTTCGTTAAGGCATCTCGCAAAAATGAAGTCTCGAACTGCATAAATTGTTAAAAATGAAAAAAAAATGCTAGATTTTATAAAGTCGGCGCCAAAAGATGCATTTTATAACGTGCGCCGAATGATCGCGAAGAAATAATCTCCGCCGAAAAAGTACGCGCCGAAAAACTCGCGCCGAACCGAGCGCGTCGAACTGAGCGCGCCGAACCGAGACCTACCGTATTTTATGGTCATATTTGGCGTTTTGCTTACAATACTTTCACTATAATATCATGTATGAATTTTTAATCTTAGCTAATTTACCAAAGTAAGTTCAAAAAACCGAAAAAAAATAAAAAATTTAGATTTGTCATTTTTTATATTTAACGGAAATTAGTGTTGATGATGAAATGCGAATTTTGTTGCATTTTTTAGGAATCCTATGCCAATTAAAACGAATGGGGAAAGTAATGACCACTACATGTTCATCTATTTTTAATAAAACAAAAAATCAGTGAAAATCACAGGACAATAAAAAAAAGAAGTAATTTGACGTTTTCATTACTATTTTTTTTATTTTCATTGACAGTAATAATTAGTTAATATTTTATTCTAACACAATCAAATCAGGATATAGGATATATTTCTTTCTTTTATTGTGATCAGACATTTTATTAGATCATCTTATCATCAATGACCTCATTACCCCCAATAATTTGTTCTACGAATACTAAAAAATAAAAATTTAAAATAAAATACATTTTTTTTTTCTAAAATTTACTAATTGTTTATCTTATCAGCAAATAAAAAAAAATGCAGTTTCGGGAGGGGGGGGGGGGGGAGGCGCAATGATAACAAAATTTAGTGCGAATGAGCAATGGAATGGAACAGCGGAACGTCCGACCGACGCGAGCGGATGAATGAAAATGAATGAATGAATTTAACGATGGGGTGAAATTGCGTTGGCGAAAAGACCAATTTTTGATTTTCGATTTTGCCCTTTCGTCGGTGTGTTCCCTTTCAAATTGGCGCTTCCGTCGATGACGAAATATTGTGGCCCCGTTAATTTGGGTCCCGACGTTTGGGTCCCAAACAAAAAAAAAGTTTAATGCAGGGCTCGTATCGTTCGAGCTTGGTTTCAAAGTACTGACAAGGCAATTTTAAAGTACATAAAAGGGAAAATTTGTGAATCCGAAGTATATACCAAATTTTTTTATTCAAATTCAATAAAAAAGTTTAATTTATTCAATTGTTTTTATTTTTACGAGAAAATGAACTTCGTTTTTTGGATAAACTTTTTGTAAGAATTCCTAAATGGACCTAATTTCTAGAGGAGCAGTGCCCGGCGGTGCCGGTAGGCGCCACCGGAAAAGTTTTTTGGAAATCTTAGTGTAATTTGTTAAAAGATTTTGCATAAAAATGGTGAATTTGAAAATTTTTTAACAGAGCAAAAAAAAACTAAGCTAAAAAGTGCCTGGCGGTGCCGATAGGCCTGCCGTGAAAATTTTTTAAATTTTAATAGGATTTGTTAACAGATTTTGACGAAAAAGATTCAATTTTCAAAAATAATTGTTCCCTCTAGTGCAAAAGGTGAATTCAAAGTACGTACTTTGAAATTAAGCACGCGTCGTATAAGGCTCGAACGTTAGGAAAAAGAAAAAAATTTTTTACCCAGTATTGAAGTGAATAATTTTGCTTTCTTAATGCTTGTATTCAATCTGGCAAACCAATAATTTTTTCTCTTTTAGTTGGAAGATTTTCGCTGAATTTTTTGAAAATTTTGGGAGCCGCCCAGTGGAGTGCCCCAACATTTGCGCCAAAACATTTGCGCCAAAAATTAATGTGTGCAATGCCGTCTCATTTTCCAAATATTACAAACAATCGAAAGATAATTCTGTTTTCAGACTTAAGCGCGAAGGGGTGGCAGAATTTGAGTCCATACCAACCACAACACAATTTTCTAAAACTATTTACATTTAACGAATTATTTTTTAATTAATTTTTACACGAGGCACAACACTCTTTTCCTTTAACTTTTTTTTTTTGTTGCATTTTTTGGCTTTTGACCCGGATTAACTGTGGCTAAAGCAGACATAAACTTTTGGCGCAAGAGTGCAGCGCAATGTGCAGGCGCAAGAGTGCAGACGCAAATGTGCAGACGCAAATGTTAGAAGCGCAAATGTAGGGGGTGCAAAGGTTTTGGCGCAAAAGTCGCAGTTCCCCCGGCGGCCTCTATAGGCCACGCCGGATATATTTTTTAAATTTGGATGAAAATTTACTTTAAAAAAAACCAAATTTTTTACATATTCATGCATCAATTTTGTGATTTTAAAAATATACTACTCCTTTGTCCGAAATCGTTTTTTTTTCTTTCCCAAATTGCTCAAAAACATAATGTATAGAAATTGTTTAAAACATCCGTTTTATACAACCAAGGACGTGAAATCACACAAAATTGTTTTAAAGAAAAATCTTTTGTTCTTGCCGTTTTAAATAATCATAAAGCATTGCCAAATATTTCTTGTTTAATGATACACAACAGCATTGCCCACGTAATTCAATGCATCGGACAATGAACTTGATGGCAAATTGTCCCCCGAATCTGCGTCTGATGAATCATTTAAATGTGCATCATCATCATCAGTAGGTGGGCCCAAAATTTGTTCATTTTGCTCGCCAAGGCCCAATTCATGGCGATTTGGACCAGCAGCAAAATTTTGATCTTTCAGAATGGCATCCAAATCGACGGAAAAAAGGTCGTCCCATATGTCCTCCCAATAACCCGAGCTGAGTGAAACATTGGACATGCCATCATCATCCATTACATTTGCCCGCTCATTGGCCAAACGTGTCAATTCTTGTGCACTGCGTGCTTCCTCCCCACTAATAAGAATTCGGACCTGAAAGTTTTTAGGCATAAGTTCGGATTCGAAGAGCCAGTTAAGTCCAGGGTCCCGACAACACCGGGTTTCCGAATTTGGCCTTTAGTTTGATAAAAATTCGATTTTCGGCTTCAGTTTTATAACCAACGGAGCCTGCGATATGAACCATTTCATATAGTCAGTTCCAAAATTAATAGATTCAAATTGTTTTTTGCCACTTTTCCTATTCCAGGCTTCCAATAATCAAGCTAAGATTTTTACCGAGCAAGTGTTTCAAAGCCATATAAATTCTTATAACCAAAAAAAACTATAATAAATTCATTTTTGGGTTAAATTTTGGTTGCTGATCGAAAAAAAAATCAGAACACCAATTGGATCAAATCTCTCCTTCATAGAATTTTGAAAAAATTTCTTACTTGAACACTTACTTATTTTGGTGTGCGCTTCTTAATAATCCTAGGCAGGTTATGCTTGGTAAAAACTTCAGCTTGGTTGGACCCTGGGAAGTAAGTAAAGTGGCCAAAAAAAATATTATAATATTTTTTTGCTTCTTTTTATAGTAATGGAGATATAAATATTAAGTTTTACTTTCTATTAAAAATGAAATACAATTTTATAACCAAAGTTTAAAAAAAAATACTTACTAGTACAGAAAATTACCATTTTAAAATTTATCAGAATGATTTTAAATCTTAAATTTTCACAGAAAAGTGACAATGAATTCTCACTCCTGTGTGCTAAAAACTGAAAAGCACATCGTCCGCATTGGCCAATTTGCTTTTCTTCAGTCTGATCATTTGGCGTCCGTTCGGCTGCGTCATCGTCTTTTTTCCACCAACAATTTTTCTCTCCACAGCGGTTCCATTTTGGTAAATAATTCTCAAAATGTTTATTGTATATTCAAATGTTTTTGGCTCAAAATACACATTCAAATAGTCATTATTGGTCGCCTCCCCACGAAATGTCGACTCCACGAAATGTCGACTCCACGAAATGTCGATTCCACGAAATGTCGACTAAGCCAGAAATCCACGAAATGTCGACTCAGTCAAAATTCCACGAAATGTCGACTCGACTTTTTGTCGACTCACCCAAAACTTATGTTCAAAAAGTCATTCCCATTTTTTTCGAACTCAATTAGACATCTATTTCGAACATCGAACCTTGCGGGATTAAATTAATAGTAAGTATTCGGTTTTTGGCCGAGTCGACATTTTATGGAGTCGACATTTCGTGGAGTCGACATTTCGTGGGTTTTTGGCTGAGTCGACATTTCGTGGATTTTTGGCTTAGTCGACATTTCGTGGAATCGACATTTCGTGGTGCGCCTTATTGGTCTTTGTGTTATGGTTGTTGGCGTTACGATCAATGGCACTGACATTACCGTTACCATTGTCAAGAACATTGTATTCGGCATTGACATCACCGTTATCATTGGCATTAGCATTAGCGTTATCATTGACATTAGCACTAGCGTTATCATTTAGATGGGAATTACCATTGGCATAACAGTATCACTGGTATTGCCTTCATCAGTGGCATTGATATTGTCCTTACCAGTGGCATTACCATTTCCGTTACAATTCCCGTTGGTATTATCATCAACATTGGCATTACCCTGGTCCTTAGCATTTTCATTGGCATTGGAACTTACACTATCATTGGCATTCGCAATTTGAAAATTGAGCGCTAATAAACAATATGGTAACAATTTCTATGTGAAAAAACATTTTCAAACTGAAGCCCAAATAAAGCAATTTCTGACTGTTTTTTCCAGCCATTTTAGTAATTATTTCGCAGTTTTTAACACTTAAAAATACGATATTTTTCCAAATCTTTTTTAATAGTCAAAATGACCTTCTTCACATCATTGAAAGCTTCTTAATATAAGAGCATGTATATTCAGGGTTGCCAAATAAAAATTTTTCAAAGGGCGGGGCCGGTGGTGCCAAAAACGCCATCGGGGAAAATTTTGAAAATTTGGGTAAATTTTGTGAAAGGATTGTAGTCTAAAATGACCATTTTTGAAGATTTTTCTTTGCTTTTTCCAAAATCATCATCCAATTTCCAAAAAGCCATATCCTTTCAAAAAACCATCTTTGACCTTTTCAAAAGCCATAAAAGGATGATAAATCATCTGCTCATCATATTTGACAACCCTAGGTATATTGAATGTCGTTTTTCACAGAAAACACTCATAATTAATTATTTGAAAATTGACGCTTCGACTCTCCAATGGAGCTGCACAAACGCTGCATAGCACCCATTCTGCGTATCTCCAAATCGGCTAAGAACTGTGCAGACATATCCGATCCTTTTGCACAGACCAAATTCGGGTCCATTCCGACCAAAAGGCATTTGTCCAGGCGACAGGCGCGACATCTTATCCCATCTGTGATAAAATGTCGTAAAATTGCAATGTTCAAAATATTTTTTCAAAGGTCCTACATTCAATTCCAATTTGACAACAGTTTCGCATCGGACAATTGAACAATGTTTGTTTTGCCACAGTACGGCGAAAAAATTGCTTGCAACCTAAAATAAATAAAAAAGAAACATTAACAAAGTATTTATAAATGCGTTAAAATTTTAGTCCGGCGGACTGGGAAGATTTTTACGGGATTCCCGTCCAGAAGTAGGGTCCCGCAAATTTCACACCAAATGTGGGCAACTAAAAACATACACTGCAATCTGGGAGCACGTTTCGGCGTCTGCCAACTTTCGATACTTTGCGTACCGACTTTTGCGGACCGACATTTGCAGACCGATATTTTCGGGTCGATATTTTCGGACGAATTATAATTTAAAAATATATTTTAATTTTCAACAAAGTTTTTTTTTCCCTAAGAATCAAAATTATTAGCGGCCTGACGCTACTTTATTGTTCGAATTTGATCTTTGTTTGGTTCTTGAATAAGACCTAAATTTCCACTAATTGCTTTATCGTACGATCGTTGGACTTGTCGTTTGCTTCTATGCAAAATATTTGTTCACATGTATTACCCAATTGATTCCCATATTTCTATCCTGCATAATTATTTCTTCACCTTTTAAAATAGTAATTAAATTTGAAAATTTACCGAATTTGTAAAATTTGGTTTACAAAGAAAAAGAAGTTACAAAGCCCTAAACGAGTCTGGCTTTACTAAGTCTGAAAAGCGCGTTTCAAAATTTTTTTGATTTTGACCATTGGATTTCTTATTTTGGAAATCGATGGCATCTCTATATAAAATTCGTTGAATGAGTAATTTTTTGCGGGTTGAATTTTATGTTGCCTTGAAACGGTTTGGAATATTTTATGGGTCTTAAAATTAAAACAATTTCTTGTCCAAGGATAGATTGAATAATAAGCAAAAAGAAAGGGGGCAAAGCATTCTTGTTCCCCTCAATTGCTTACATTTCTCTCATCACTAGTGCTGGGATTTTAGGTTTTTACCTATTTTTTTTTTGCGCATAGTTCCTGATGAGAGAAGCACGAAAATGATATTTTCTTTGGACAATCTTCGAATTAGAGCGACTTTTAGCAACTATTTTCAACTATTTTGGGTTTTATCACCTAAAAACTATTGGCACTTATTTTGGCATTTTTTGAATTTTTAGCAACTATTTTGGTCTTTTTTCCAGAAATTTCATAGCAAAGGTGCAATAAAATTGAAAAGTACACCCCTGAAAATTGACCTTTCAAATTTTGAAAAGTATACCCCTAAGAATGGGAAATTTCTCAAAAAATTTGCCCCCCTTAAATTTATTTTTTTTATCCAAACTATTTTGCGCATTTTGGGGGTTTTAAGCAACTATTTTAGAGGTTTATATCAACAATTTTAGGGGTTTTACAACTATTTAGTTAAATATTTCGCGATTTTAGCACCTAAAAATCCCAGCCCCACTGGTTAGCCGACATTTGCGCCGCAGACTTTTGCGCCGCGGACACTTGCGCCGCGACACTTGCGCCGCGACACTTGCGCCGCCCAGCAAAATCGACATTTGCGCCGCCGACACTTGCGCCGCCGACACTTGCGCCGCGTTATTTGCGCCGCATTTTTTGTGAGGCAGACACTTGCGCCGCCCAGCAAAATCGACATTTGCGCCGCAGACACTTGCACCGCCCAGCAAAATCGACATTTGCGCCGCCGACACTTGCGCCGCGTTATTTGCGCCGCATTTTTTGAGAGGCAGACACTTGCGCCGCCCAGCAAAATCGACATTTGCGCCGCAGACACTTGCGCCGCCCAGCAAAATCGACATTTGCGCCGCAGACACTTGCGCCGCCCAGCAAAATCGACATTTGCGCCGCCGACACTTGCGCCGCGTTATTTGCGCCGCATTTTTTGTGAGGCAGACACTTGCGCCGCCCAGCAAAATCGACATTTGCGCCGCAGACACTTGCGCCGCCCAGCAAAATCGACATTTGCGCCGCAGACACTTGCGCCGCCCAAGAAAATTATATTTTTTTTTCAACAAATTATTAAATTTACGCATCCAATCACAGTTTACGCTTCCAATCAAATAAAACTTTTAAAGGTGAGGTTTTTTAAATCTAACCCCCTAGTTTTTTTAAAATCCAATCCCCTAGTTTTGATAACCCAACCTTAATTTTTAAAATTCTCTTAAAAATTAAGGGGTTAGGTTTTTAAAATATGGGTTGGGTTCATTTTTTCAAGTGGTTTATTTTGTTTGGACGCGTAAAAGTCGTTAGACGCGTAAACTGTGATTAGACGCGTAAATTTAATAATTTGTTGAAAAAAAAAAAAAATTTTTTTCTTGGGCGGCGTAAGTGTCTGCGGCGCAAATGTCGATTTTGCTGGGCGGCGCAAATGTCTGCCTCACAAAAAATGCGGCGCAAATGTCTGCGGCGCAAATGTCGCATCACCGCCCCACTCATCACTCACTTTCACAACTTTTGACACCGTAGTAACAGTACAGACTCGGCCGTCCGCATATTTTGCAGTTTGTCAACTGTCGTTTTGGGCGTCGTCGTCTCTTGTCGTTTTTGTTTTTGTTCTTTCGCATTTCCTTCTGCTGATGATGCTGCACTGATTTTTCGTCCATTTTATCTTCCTGCTGCTGTTGTTGATGATGATCATCATAATTAGTCTGCCCAATTTCCTCAAATTATCCCAGTGGGAATAATATATTTTTTCTATTAGAATGGCCCATCATTTTTTTTTTAATCTTTCCCCTCAAGAGGACTTATAGAAGTCCTCAAAAATTGTGAAAAATAAGTAGAGCCCGGAACAGGACCGAATCCTGTCCTTGCCAGGGAGTTTTTAGCCATCCGGACCCAAGGACCGGAAAACAGATTTTTAGCCCAGAAATCGAAGTAAAACAAATAAAATTCCAAAATGAATTAAAAATAAAAGTATGGACAAGAAGTCTCTAAACAACGGTAAATTTTGTCAGCCTATCACAGAAAATGGAAAAAAGTTAAGTGTGTTTTATAAATTTAAATACATTCACAAATTTTTTTGAGCCATTGATAACGTGTAATGACATTCATATCCAAAATAAAATTCAAAAAAATATTTCTGTGTGCGGCAAATCCAAAGACTACCAACTAGAATATGCCTTTTTTGTACACAAAGGTTACTGTAGGTTAAAAATGTTTGGCATTATTGTCAAAGCGCTCATAAATTTGTTAAAGTTAACCTACCGACGAAATCGCATAAAAACGGATAACACAAAAATTAATGACAAAAAATTTACCAAATTTTGACGATGCATTACTTCAATTGCCTTCAAAATTTCATTTTGTTGGTTAAGCAAAGCTCGTTGAACAAATTCCATTTCCATTTGAATGGCCATTCTCACTTCTGTTGGCAATGTGTTGTTGTAATTAGATGGAAGAAAATTTTCCATTTTCTGCGCTTTGGTAAAACTTTTTTCGATTTTTCGGTATTGTTAGAAAAATTTTCAAAAAACGCCCATCCCCTTTAATAAAGCATTTGACGGTAGAATATGAGAAAAAAAATACTGTAATCACAAACAAGTAAATTAATTTTTGGAAAATTATTAAGCTTTTATCCATTTTTTTATAATAGTGAAACTAAACGCCTGTGTACCAGTGCTGTTCGGGAGTCCCGGTCCCGGTCCTGAAACCGGGATTTTTCCGGTTTTTTTTTGGTCCCGGTCCCGAGTCCCGGCGTTTTAGTCCCGGTTTTCGGGACTTTTTTACACCCCTAAAGATTGACTAATGGACCAGAAAGTGTTAAGGAAATGAAGAAAATTTTCAGTATGGATTATCTTTTGAAATAAAAATTATCGAGGAATTCTTAAAATCAACGAATTTTTATTTCGTTTCAAGCACAGGTCAAATTTCAAGGACAATCAATGCCATTTTTGAACTTAGTGCAAGATTTGTCGGACGAAAAATGCGATTTTGGCAATTTGTCGTATTCAAATTATTTTTTTGTTGGTAATTGACAAAAAGAAAAAATGCATTGAAATATTCAGCCCCAAATGTAAAACAAAAAATGAACTCTGCTATCAGTCATATTGTCTTCTCATAAGCTCATTAAAACAATGAACAATAATTACAAATGTTATGTACACTACCAGACAAATTGAACCATAAACAAAGCACATAATTTAAATAAATTGTATAAGCCTAAATATTAGAAACAAAAAAAAAGATTCAGACAATGTTATAGGAATAAATTTCTAAATTTTTAGAAAGGAATTAAAAAAATATTTTCTGTTTTTAGATAACTTCTAATTTGGAATGCGCTTTTGAAAACACTTCACACTGAAAACAGTTTATGCCTGCATAAGCACATTAATTAATGAACGGATTACAAATAAATGTACAGTATTTGTTCAAAAAATGTGTCAAAGGGTGGTGAATTTGGTGTAACAATTTCGCATGAAAATTGTGATGATGACTCTCATTATTTTATGGAGAAGATTTATATCACAGTTTATTTTGTATGTTGTTTGCACATAAAAATTTCTATCTCTATTTAGGCGTTAAATAAAATGAACAAACAAAAAACAAAATAAATGAGGGTAGAAGAAACGGTACTGAATTATTTTAATTGGGGCTTCATCTTATATTTTCAAATAGCTTTTGATTGGCTCTATTGATCATAAAATTAATTAAGTTTAGATAAAGTTTGTGGCCCTAATATTTTTTGTCCATATGTTTATTCTAATTTATTGAATTTTTGAACTACCGACTCAGCCTTTGCCAACTCCTAAGGGATCACTATTCTCCTCCATTGATTCCATTAATCTTCTCTTTGTGAAGTTCTCTTCACTATATCCGGAAAATGGCGGATTTACGAAACGCCCATAATGACGAAAACCGCTGACAATTGACAAAATGAAATTTCAAAATTTGTTTTTAAACTTTTCTTCTAATAAAGTAAACCTTCAGCTGTTCGTACGATACCAAGATTTTAATTTGAATTTTTCTAAAAAAAAAAGTTATGACGAGTTTAGTCGGAGAAAATCAGGTAAAGGGACGGATTTACCTAATGCACCAGCATCTTTTCCTACCACTACACGACTCGATGTACTTTGTGTGTTGGAGTGAATGGGGTTGGCCGGAAGGGTGTAAAAGGGCGAAACTTTTTGCTTTTCTTGTCACAACACCACCGTATATGTATCAGGTGCATTATTACACTATTGTGTTAAATATTGTTGACACCTTGTAAACACTAAGTCAACCAAAAAAAAATACAGTTCATCAAATAGCAAAAAAACAAATTTTCCCAAGGCATTTGTTTTACGCATTTAAAAAATGTATTGTGATTATTCAATGCCAAAATAATTAGTGCCCCTAATTTGCCAACTATACACATAATTAGTTGCCTAATTATTAATTGCCCTTGTGTTATGACTTTTTACAAATGGAAGTGCCGGTTCAATTACACAGTGTGAATTTTTATTTTAAAGTTTTGTTTATTTATTACACAAAATGTTAACAATTTTTATCCAAAATTTGTGGAAAAACATAAATTGAATTTGGATTTCAATGGGATCACATCACCTCATTCAAATCTCTCTCATCACTCACTGACTCATTCCTGTAAATAATTAATTAATTATTTTTAATAAATAATCAAAAATTTATAAACAAACATACGGTGATTGGTTTTGCTGTCACTTTCCATTGCTAAATTTATATTAAAATTGCCTGTGTTATTAGAATTTAATACATATATATATAATATTTATTTAGCGCAGCCTATAAATCCGATTGCCAATGCTATTTTCGGAAATCGGATTTCGGGCGCCAAAACTTTGTTTTAGTTGTACTTTATTATAACATACGTAGTCTCAGCCTCTTCAATCGGCGGTTCTTCTCTTAAGAAATGAATTCGTCACCAAAACAAAAAATAATAATTTATATTAATTTTAAATAAAATTACGTTTTTTCTGGTTCGGCAGTGCTGCTAAAAATTAAAAAATTTATTTTCACCAAAGAAATTGGTAAGTTCAATGCAAGCTTATTGGTCCCCCAGCCTGTCTTTTTTTTCAAAAAGTCTCGTTGTTAACCCCCCCCCCCCCCATGCCGGCCTCGCCAAGGCCACCTATTTTTAGACACAATATAATTCATTCGGCAAGCATTAACTTACATAATTTTCAACAATTCAAAAATTTTTTAAATCTTTCATACTCTTTTGCAGTGATTCCGCCTTTGGTGGTGGTAGAACTGAAAAAATGCATATTTAATATATAATATTTTGAAAATTTTAATAAATAATTCTCGGGTCGTTTTTTTAAATATATTCATACTCTTTTGCAGTGATTCCGTCTTTGGTGGTGGTGGAACTGAAAAAATGAATATTAAAAATAATATTTCGTAATTCTTGCGGGGTTTTTTTAAATATATATATTTTTTAGTCTTTAGTACTCTTTTTCAGTGATTCCGTCTTTGGTGGTGGTGGAACTGAAAAAATTAATATTTAATAAATATTTTGAAATTTTAATAAATAATTCTCGCAATGCTTTTTTATAACATTTTTTTTTATTTTTCTTACTCTGATTTCACAAATGTGTTTTCGCTTTCGGTGGTGGTGCCACTTAATTTTTTACCAATAAAATTAAACATAGAAAGATTTATAAATGAATGTTTATTTAATTAAATAATAAATTTTGATGGCTTTTTTGGTTCCCCTATTGTTTAAATTTCATTATTGTTTAATAAAATCGACTTACGTTGCGCTTGGTTTCATGTCGCTTAAGAAAAGATTATGAATATTTATACCTTATATTTAAATGATTTCTAATCGTTTTTACAAATATTTACATAAGTTAGCTGAAAGAATAGATGAACAAAATTTTTTCTAGGCTCACTTAAAAAAGTTTTTTATTGTCAATTTTTTTTTGGAAACCCGTGCAACATTAGAATAAAAAAATATTTTTACTTTTTCCTGGAGTCATTGACATTGCCGAAACAATTCCTTACGAGAAAAAAATATATATATATAAATATATATATATATATATATATATATATATATAGCCTGGACGGGAGTCAGACAATTTCAAAAAAATAAGCATAACTGGGACATAAGTTAGCTGAAAGACATAGATGAACAAAATTTGGAGAACACAAAATGAATTTAATTCCTTTGGTATTAAGCCTAAAATAATTGAATCCACTTACTTGAATGAGCCTGGGGGTTTCCTGAAAAAAAACAATTAATCGTTTCCTATAACAAATACTTAAAAATTATTTGAATAAATATAATAATTAATTTATTTTAGATTGATGGATGGAGCAATTGAATTGCATTTACTTGGTCCAAATGCTGAAATAGATGGTTTTTTCGTCCGGGCCAAACAAATTGCCGTGCAACGACACCGACGAGCTGCGGTTCTGCTTGGACAACTCGAATTCAACCATAATGTTTTGTTCAAGCATTTCTTGGGTTGCATTGCCTTTTTGCTTGGCTCCAAAATACTCTCCCAACATGATGGCGACCTCCTAATTATAAATAATATTGTTTAACTTTTTCAATCAAAAAAAGGTTCATTTTGAAATATTTCAAACAAAAATTATTTATTAATTTTAATTAATTAATTTATTTTTACTTTGTTGTAGCCAATGAAACCGGGCATGAACATGTATTCGCTTCCATTGTTTGCATCACGCAGCTTGATCACCAAGGAAAAGAGGCAGAACCCTGATTATTTAAAGCCATTTATTTTCTAAGCCAATGAAATTTTTTTTATTTAATTTTAATTATTTATTTATTTTTGCTTTTCCCTCACTGTGTTTCATCAGGCGAATGTTCCTTCGGAAAAAGGGTGCCAGTTGATTTGGTGAAAGTGTCGTTTTTTCCAAGTAACTGAGTGCGGCAGGCTTTTCCTTGTACACCTCTTTGACCGTGTCAATAAATTTTTCGTCGTCGAGCTCATTGTCTGCTGCGAGCTGAAATTGCATGGAAAATAAGACTTAAATGGTTTAAAAATTTAAATATATAATTAAAAATAATTAAATATATTTGTTTTAATCACATGTTCGTCATGGCGTATGTCTTCAATGGTGGGAAATGCTTTGGAGCTTTCCTCATAGTATTCGAACAAATTTGGCTGTTCTTTCAGAGAAGACGGCGTCGCCATGCGATATTCATAGGACGATTCGTTCAGTTGCGCTAAATCGTTGTCCGAACGTATAAGAGTCTTTTCCCAAAGATCTTGTTTGTCGCGTGCTTGCTGTTTAAAAAAACGGATTGGAAATTTAATTTTGGAATTATTTAAAAATTTATTGCAGTTCTTAACTGGTAATTTGTCAAAAAAGAATTCGCACTCCGGGATTTCGTCAGACAATTGATAGAACATTTGCAGATGCGTGTCCGACATCTTTTTTGCTTCTTCAGTGCTGTCGTCAGCAAATGGTCTGAATTTAATGGTAATATATATAATTTATTTAAAATAATAAATAGTTTTTTTTTTCTATTTTGAAGGGTCTGTTTAACACGGGCCATTATGAAAAAAAAAATAACCGATAGCGCCGAACCGGTCTGCCGGTCTGCGCAAAAGTTGGCCAGGTTTACTTTTTTAATATTCTCTTAGTAAGATAAAAAAATGCAAGGTTAACAGTACACTTTCGTGTTTGCCGTGACATCGCCCGGCGGCGAAGCCGTGCCAGCGTTCGGATTTGCCGTCACGTTCACGTCGCCTGAAGGCAAAACTGTGCCAGCGTTCGGGTCTGTCGTCACGTTCACGTCGCCTGAAGGCAAAACTGTGCCAGCGTTCGGGTCTGTCGTCACGTTCACGTCGCCTGAAGGCAAAACTGTGCCAGCGTTCGGGTCTGTCGTCACGTTCACGTCGCCTGAAGGCAAAACTGTGCCAGCATTCGGGTCTGCCGTCACGTTCACGTCGCCTGAAGGCAAAACTGTGCCAGCATTCGGGTCTGCCGTCACGTTCACGTCGCCTGAAGGCAAAACTGTGCCATCGTTCGGGTTTGTCGTCACGTTCATGTCGCCATGAGACGACGGAGCTGCTGTGTCTGCTGTGCCAGCGCTTTTCGTCACATCATTGGCTATATTCGGGACCGTTTCTTTGCCCGATGGGATTGCAGTGCTATTGATTGCCGGAATTTTCTTTGTGCCAATGCCTTTGGTCGATTTCTTTTGGGGTTTTTGGGTTTGTTTTCCGAAGGAATCGGACAAGAAAACTGTACACAATAATAATATCACAAATAGAATTTGTGAATTCATTTTACCCATCTATTAAAAAAAGAATTGGGTGAAAAAATAAAATGATTTTTAATTTAAAAATAGATAAAAAAAATGAACTGATTTTTTGAGCAGCAAAACTTCTTTTTTAAGCCTTAGATTTAATTGACTTAATTTATTCAATTCAACAAGACGGACAAAATGAACGTCAAAAAGGGAGTGCTTTTTGTAATGAAAGAATGTTTTACATTTATTACCATTCCATGGAATAATTTTGTTTTTTTTTTTCTTAGTGAAATTTCTCAAGAGATCGGCGTAATGATGAGAAAAGATGGGCTAAGAATTTCCGAACATATTTAATCACTTTAATTGATTCCATACTGTTCCGAGGTTCCGAGACAGAAATGTTGAAAATTTTGAACCCCGTAAGGGAAATAAGAAAATCGGGGTTGGGAAATATAGTGATTCCCTTTCCTTACCAGCAGAAAAGTCACATCACAAAACATCACTATGTCTTAATAATTTGTTAAAAGGCAATTGAACTATTTCGATGGGCATAAAAGAAAGTTTCAACCCAAAGCACATTCAAAAAATATAATACTAACCAAAGATAAATTTTCAATTGTTTAACTTGAAAGTAATTACTAAATTCATTACGATTGCGGCCCGCCGTTTGCGGACCAATGGAAAAGTGACAACTGGGCTTAGGTTTTCAAAAAAATTTAGGTTTTAAGTTTTGAAAAATTATGCCAAGTTAAAAAAACTAACTACCCCCTAATTTTTCTGAAAATTTTTGCCGCAATTCTGAGATAAGCAGCAGGATTCTGGGTGGGTGAGGGAGCGGGTCAGGTTCGGAAAACTTAAACCAACATTTTTTTGATACCTAAATTGTGGTCAAAAGCCAAGCCTAGTTTTTTCAAAATCTAAAGTTTCTACTTTTTCAAAAAAAATAGAGGGCTCGATTTTAAGAAAAACTAGGAGTTGGTACGAATAGACTAATTTTGACAAATAATAACAAAAAGTTTTAATCAATGAATTTTTTTTTTGATATTGTCAAAAAACATTATTTATTATCTACAAATCCCTTACGAACCTGCTGAAGTAACACAGTTTGGGTTTTTCCAATGCAGGACTAGTTCTCAAAATACGAAATATTGTTTTGTGAATTACATATTTGGCACTCATTTTGTACAGTCGGCAAAGTTTGAGCCGTGCCCTTGTTTCTAGCTGCATTTCTTGGCAATTTAATTGCCCATTTTCTCCTCTCCGTTTGCAACACAATATTGTTGGTGCATTTTTTCGTCAATTTTTTGCCCTAACTCATCATTTTGAGCAATAATTGGCCAATTAATGTTGATGTGCCAGTTTTTGTGCCAATATTTCTTAATTGCTCATTAACATTTATCCACTGCTGGTTGGTGTTGGTTTGGTTCTCAACCACCATCTGATGCTGCTCTTGTTCATTTTCATCTGCTGCTTCTGTTTTGGGCTGTTCTTTATGGATAATTTATTTAACGCGAATCGCTTCAATAAATTGGCCAATTTGGTTGTATGATAAAGTGAGTTGAATGGCATTATTATCATTAGGGTAGCACGGGACCGGGACCGGGACCGGGGCGGGAAATCCCGGTTTTTTCAGGTCCCGGTCCCGTTTTTGAAAAAAAGGAAAGTCCCGGTCCTGAAAATTGGGTCCCGGCGGGACCGGGACTAACCGGGACCAAATATGCACTGGTAAGAATGGGGGTCTGACTAAGAAATTGTTGAGAAAATTGGAGAAAAGGAAAATTATGGAGGAAATTCGTTATAAATAAATTTTTATTAATAATCTATACAATGATAATTCAGTGTGGTGGTAGAAGTATTGCTTTTCCAAATCGTTTGCTTGGGTTCAATCCCTCTCATGCAGGAAATTTAAATTTTTTAAAAAATTTAATGACTTTTCAAAACCCAACAGCTAAAAAACTTACTGCGAAATGTACGAATTGCTTAGAAAATTTTTTCGTTTCTTCAAGAAAAATTTTTGCTTCAGAAAAGTCCCGGTTTAGTCCCGGTCCCGGTCCCGGTTGAAAATCGAGGGCCCCGGTCCCGGTCCCGGGTTTTCCTGGCCCGGAAAGTCCCGGTCCCGGTTTTTGTCAAAAGCCCCGGTCCCGTGCTACTCTAATTATCATCATCATCACAATCACTGCTAACACTTTGCCAAGGCATTGCTTTAATAATTAATACAATGGGATTTAAAAAAAGAGCTCCCATAGAATTTTTCCGAAATAAAAACATCGCAAGTTAAAAATAAGCTTTTGGGGTCAAAACTAAGAACTTTTAAAACAGGCTTCCAAAGCTTTAAAATGCATTTTATTCAAAAAATCAACTGCTTTCAATGTACAATAAAGCCATTAACTGAAACAAATGGCTAAAGCGAATATTTTAATTATACTCAAGCGTATTGAAGTAATTAATCATTAATGATCGTTGCTAAAAAACCATCAAAATGTGCGTTACTCAAAAAATAATCAAATGGAACCTTTTTAACAAAAAATTATTCATAATGTTGCTTCAAAGTTACAAACTTTTAATTCGTGATATCATTTTATGGCCTTAGGTTTTCTCTATAGTCTGCAAAATTTCAGAAAATATCTTTGAGTTTTAAAAACCCGATGAATGTGGCAACCATTCTGTTCAGTTGAGTCACATTAAAAATTGAATTCCTGTATATTTTACAAAGGTATGCCATGTTACCATGGTGTGTAAATTTGCTCTATCTATTTATCTCTACAAATGTTGGTTTAAACATTTTTGGAATATATCATCTTTAGTAGAGACCGGATTTTGAGACTGTCTTTTTTTACTAAAAATGTCACCCTTACGAATTAGCCTTTCAAAATTAAAAACCATATCTCCCTGATAAAATGGATTATTTTTGAACTTATCATTTAATTAGTTCAGAATTTAGCAAAAAACATTTGATTCAAAATTTAGAAAATATTATTTATGCCCATTGAAAAACTATTTTAATGTAATTTCGATTAAAAAAAGAGAATCGTAAGTTGGCATAGTTTTGCATTTTCTATTTTATTTTGGCTTTTTTTGACTTAATTTGGTGCCTTAAAATCTGGCCTCTATTATGATCAATTCGACGGTCAATTTGAAGACAATTCAAACAAGGGGAATGCCAAAGTTTATGGACTTTGACTCAATGCCACATTCATCGGTCCCTCGGCGCCATTTGAACAGTCCGTCCAATCCCCAACTTAATAATATGCCAAAAATAAATGGTTTTAAATTCTAACAAAACTCGGTATCGGTCTCGGGGTCAAGTCTCGGCCTCGAGTCTAGGAGTCAAGTCTCGGTCTCGTGTCTCGGGAACAATCAAGAGCATCACTAATTGACAGTACCACCACTATTATCAACACCAATAAACCAATGATAGAAATAAAAACAAAAATGCCATCATCGTCCTCATCATCATCATAATTGTTCGTCTTCCAACATTCCGTTGCTGTTGCTGGAACAAATTGTTAGAATGGGCGAAACGATGTGACTGAATGAAAGACAGAAACGCGAGCACATCTTCTGCCCCTCTTCTATAAACACATTTATTTTATTGTGGTTTTTTTCATTTATTTATGGTTATACGACTTTTTCGGCCAAAACATTTGCGCCTATGCCCAAAATTGGTTCCAAATTTAGGCTGCATTAATCCCAAATGCCCTAAAAGGATTAATAATAGAGAAAACAATTTTTGGCACTCTAGGTAATTCATTAGGGTGTTTTTATAATTTATGATTTTTTTTTGAAACATCTCTAAAAACGCAATTCTCGGACAAAATTCGTGTATTAACCTCTATTAAAGCTTTTTAAGGACACTGGGATTAATGAACCCTAAATTTGGAATCAATTTTGGACATAACCGCAAAATTCGGGCCCCAAATGTCTTGACCGCAAAAGTTGCAACACCTTATTTATAATGATGAACTTTTTTCATTCATAGAACCAAATTGTTTCCCCAATATTTGTGGACTAAAATGCTATCCCAGGAAACTTAAATTACGATTTATTAATTTTTTCAGAGATTTTATTTAATTCTTTGACAAAAAAAAGTTGTCGACTTTTCTGACTTGAAATTTAGTAGTTTAGAAATGCACCAGCATGTTTTTTTTTTTGAGATTGGGGTCTTTTGCTGCCGACTAGTTTATTTTTTGTGTGCAAATGTTAGTCAAATTCAAATGTCACGACATGAACCAATCACATTTCATTGTCTAGTCAAAATTATGCATTAATTCAAATACATAAATAATTTTCATAACTTTGGTCATTTTCTAATTAATTGTAAAAAACATCAGTCATGGCACTTATTAAGCCTGAAAAAGGGCAAGCGCTCCGCTACCATTTCTTACCTTTTTATATCGATTCAGACTTAAGCAATTTAGAGTTTTTTTGAGATATATTTTCAGAAACCCTAAGCGAAATGGTGTCCGACGGTGCCGATAGGCGCAGCCGAGGGAATTTTGGAAATCAGGCTGTGATTTATAACAGATTTAGACAAAAAAAACTGGTTAATTTTGGAGACTGTTGAGAAATTTAATGTAAACGATGCGTCTCCCCATGAAATGTCGACTTGGTTTTTTGTCGACTCACCCAAAATTAATGTTCAAAAAGTGATTCCCATTTTTTTCAAACCAAATAGGCATCTATTTCGAACATCAAACTTCGTGGTGACTAAATTATGAAAAGTATTCGGTTTTTGGCTTAGTCGACATTTCGTGGTTGCGCCAAACGGTGTCTGACGCCTTCGGGAATTTGTTTAGAATTTTTATAAAGTTTGACACGTTGGGATTACTTTTTTAAGTTTTTCGAAATGATTTTGGAAAAAAGGATTGGTACAAAGTTTCTTGCGGTGCGGCAGATTTGAACCCAAGCAAAAGATAGGAATAACAGTACTTTTAACCAGTGCTTATTTTTGACCCGAAAGCCGACCAAAAATACCGGGTCGGGTTTCGGGTTGAGAAAAATACCGGGTTTCGGGTATCGAGTTTTGGGTAACCCGCGGCAAGCCGGCAATGTAGGGGCGCAAATGATCAGTCATCCATTAAATTATGTACATATAAAAAAAAGTCAATTAATCAAATGGAAAAATGATTCGTACTGCCCCTATTCGTACTGTTTTGCGTGGGAGCGCAGACAGCGGAGGTTAGACAGTCCTTATACTTATATCAACAGTACGAATCGGGGCAGTACGAATCCGGCCAGTACGAATAGGGTTTCGTCCGTTCGAAAACACCTGGGCAACCAAACTCGTATTAGGGTTGTTGATTTTTGACAAAATGCAAAATGTTTTAAACAATAATAATGAATGAATGCAGTCTCTCAGCTTTATTCATTAATTCAAAAATTTGTGGTATCAATATGATAATGAAATGGAAGTGAGAATTGTGTTCGAAACATAAGCGGAGAAAAAATTAATAAAAATAAAAAGAGAACATTGAATAAATCAAATAGGACAACGGAAGAGCACAATAAAGATACGATAATAAAAATTACATAAACGCTAATTTCGGTAGTTGGAGGAGGGAGGGGTCGTTGGAGGGCGATGGTGCCTACCCAGCTCTGCTTGTGCTACGATAATAATCACTCCTTGAAAGCTCGCTTCTGCCACTTTTTTACCAACGCCTTTGATTACTTCCTTAAGTTCGCGGCGTTTTTTCTAGCCTCGGCATCAGTGACAACCCAATAAACTGGAATAATGCAATTATTTCTTATTCAAAATTTATATGTTTTGTTATGGTCTTTATTTTATGGCGCCATGCGTTTCAATGACAAAATATTTTTTGTTTATTTTTAAGCCTATTATTCCATAATTTTGATATCAACAATAAGAAAACCAATGTTTTTGTACCTATTTCGTGTTATCAAAATCCTTAAGTTTAGTGCCATTTTTTGCCTTTGTGCCAATTCAGTATACCTTTTCCAATTTGACCATTTGGGCTTCCACACCTAGTAGGTGATCGCAGGTCAAGTTAGTCGGTTTTCAAAAAGAAAATTTTATACGCTTAAGAAAAATAAATAAAAAAATTTTCTTTCTTCAAAAATAAAAAGAAATATATATATATATATTATATATATCAAATTGATGTAGTTGTGAAAGTCGGTGACAAAAATGTGAATTTATTATAAGATGAATCATTTATAAATGCCTAAAACGCGTTGGGTGGGCATTGGATGCAGTAAAATGAATAATATTTTATGAATTATCTATCCCATCAGTAATTTTAGTGGACGGCGAAACGATTGCGGTGGAAAACATCGCGGACAAATGGGATGAGTCAGCAGAAAATTTGTCCATAACTGTGTGTGAATATAGCGATTGAAGAAGAGAATTTGTTATGTAATTTTATAATAATAAAAAAAATAAAAAATTATTTTTAAAAACATTTTGTTAATTTATTAATTAGAAAATTGGTGATAATTTGATAATTCATGAATTGACCAAATGGAGGGTGAAGATTACATCAAAAATTGGAAGAAATGAGAAAGATTTCCATGGCATCCAACACTATTTTTGTTTTCAAAAACATTATTACTATAACTTGAAAAACCATTATTTTTTAATTCATTACAAATATCTTCATAAGTTATGTCAAAATTTCTATTTATGTAAAACTTTAGTTTGTTGTTTTTCTGTTATCAACTGTGAAATTCTCTTTTCATTAGTTTTTTAAATTCTATCATTTTCCTTGAACTAGTTCCACTTAAACATTTAGTTCAGTATCTGTTCATCAGCAGAATACTGTAAATTAAAGAGTTTTAATCAAAAGTGGTTGATAATTCTCTTTTCAGAGTTTTAAATTCCGCAGACTTTGGCGTTTCTTAAATCCGCATTTTTACATTTTATTATGAATACTGTTTAGTTTTGCATTTTTCAACTTCTAAATTCTTAATTCATTATTTTGGAATTTGAATTAATGGTTTTTAAAAATAGCCTATTTTGAACAACCCTTTGTCCTTTTTCGTCCAGTTTTTATCACTATTTTGAGGGGTTTTCAGCAGATGCATATATCGAAACCTTAGTTATGAGCTTATGAGTTATAAATATAAAAACTGCAATGAAAAATGAAAAAAAAAATCTTTTTTTGAAAATGGCAATTTCAAACCAAAAAACTATGCATTTTTCCATAAACTATCCGCCATTTTACAATTGCTTCCAACATATTCGTCATAACTTATAACATGAGTTGCTCGAGACCCTAAATTTCCGAACTCGAGAACCGAGATTTGACGCTGAGACTTGATACCGAGACTTCGGAAAAAAAATTCGGTGCGACTTCTAATATGAAATCTAAATTTCAAAAATTTCGATTCTGAAAAAGAGCAAGGAAAATAAAAGAGAAAAGCACAACAGATATAAAAAATAAAGTCATTGTTAATAACAAAAGTCGATTGGACGCCGCCTAAAGCTAAAATGCACTAGAGCCAATTTTTAATTTTGAAAAATTATTAACAGGTTACCCAAAAAATTTTTTTTTTGTTATTTATGCATCAAACATTTGATTGTCGGCGATTCTGATCGGCGCCATTGTGAAAATTATAAAATTTTTAAGAATTTAATTAAGAATTTGTTGAGTTCGTAAGAAATTAAAATTATAAAAAAAAGTTCATTATCACAAATTAGAAATAGCAAAAAGAGAGAAGAAAATGGAAGCCTTAATTTAAAGAAGAAAAAGTGAACACATTATGTGGGGGACAAAGAATGCAACCATCGATAAATGAATGCCAAATGCCACTGGGGAAAGTATTCACCGAAGGGGGGAGGCGGAGGGGCCGGCGAAGTTTTGGGATGCACTCGGGGAGGGGGGAGATTGCTGCTGGTCAGCGTCATTTTGCAAATAATTAGGAGAGAAGGTGCTATGTCGTTATTTAAAAACCATCAGTATGAAAATTTTAACAAATAACTAGTCATAACTTCGCTCTAAAGTTACCAAATTTTTAGCCAAAAGAACTCAAAAAAACTAGGGTTCTCTAACATTTTTCGTCATAACTTTTTTGAAATTAGGAAAAAAAATTCTGAAAATTGGCAGGCTAATAGAGAAGACTTAGAGCTACCAAACATGCGATAACGAAAGTCCAAAATAGGGGCGCCGAGTTTAAAAAAAATTAAGCAAATCAAGTCAGAAAGGAACAAATCGTAAGCACGGGAACAATCAAATTCGGGGTTGCAACTTTTTGACAAATGAATAAAATTTATAAAGAAAATTTGTGTAAAAATGCCCATTTTCTTACATTTTTTAGTTAAAAAATTGAAAATAAACGAAGTATAAATCAAAATTTGGCATTTTGTATTAAGAAATTCAAAAACTAAAAATAGGGGCAAAAAGGGGCAAATCGAGAAATAGGGGGAAAATAGGGGCAAGACCACCAAAATAGGGGCAAATGCCCATAAAAAGGGGCAAAATCGCATCCCTGCTATCAAATGATATCAAGAATACAAAATTAGGTAGCTTTAGAGCGAAGTTATGACTAGTTTTTTGTTAAATTTTTCATAATGATGGTTTTTAAATAACGGCTCCGCACCGGAGAGAATACTCCTAAAAAGAGACAGGAAAGAGCCAAATCATTTAAGAAAAGAAAAGATGAGAGAAGACAAAGCCAAAAAGAAAGAGACAGATTTGTAGAGAGGTAGAGAAAGAAAAAAGGGCGAAAGACACAAAAAAACAATAGAAGAGAGGCAAAGGGGAAAACGATAGCAGACATACAACAATAACATACACACTAGGAATCTTCCGGGTGCCCCGAAAACCGGTCTTTTTCTCGCTCCAAAGGCCCGAAACCCGACGCGATATTTTCGGTCAGGTTTCGGGCCAAAAATAAGCACTGATAAGGTGGGTCTGGTTTGTGAGCACTAAAACATAAGGGTAATTTGAGAGAAAAGGGAAATTTAAGAAGAAAAAAAATATAATTTTTTTTTAATATTATTAAGCGTTAACTACTGTAAAAGTGTGGTGATAGAAATTTTTATTTCTTCCTGTCTTCTATGTGGGTTCAAATCCCCCAGACCGCGGGAAATTTGAACGTAGAAGTAAATTGGGCATGGAATATTGTTTATTACCTATAAATATAGTAAAAGGGTGCAATATAATATTTTCAAAGAACTGTAATAATATCAATCAGATATAAAAAATGCATAACAATCTGCGGATGGTAAAGTATATGTGTTTGTGCTCTTCTTCAGTGCTACTTTCTTCGGGTGGCCTTTGGCTTCGAAGAGTCGTGAAAAACAGACGGGCCTACCAGTGGCATCTTTCGGCTTTTGCTTCCCTTTTTCGGGTTGACTTCGAGCTGACTTAAGAGTTAAATCAAAAACAAAAAGATAGAGAATTAAATTGGCAACATTAACTACCACTTTTTTTCAAATTCACCTCCCTTTGCTTTGATACCAAGACGCAAAGGCTTGGGAAAAAAATTGACGGTGTCTCGCACCTACCGGACGGACATTTTATTCAATTCTCGAGATAAGGCTTATCGTGATCATTCAAAATATTGTGGGTTTAGACCAGGCCCTGGCCTCTAAAATTGCCAAGATGGAATAAAACATCGGGTTATTAAGCCGAATAAGAAATGAAAGAAAAGAGTTACTCACGCCCCATACCCTTTGCCAAAATGTTTTTTAATTTGTGACAGATAATGACGGAATTGTGCGCCCCATTCCTAACCCTTTTGCTTTGTCTTCGTCCGTTGATATTGACGCGCACGCAAAGTAAAACAAAAATAGTTTTAGATTTTTGGGATTCAAAGGAAAATTCCGAAAGGGTAGCCCTGATTTAGACAGATATGCCGTAATTGTTTGCTTTTGCACAGTGACCAAGTGAAATGTCAATTTTGTAGTGATCGAAACAAATAATTTAAAAACAAGCGGAAGTATTAGGAAAACAACAAAATAAGAAATTATTTGTTTGGCATTAGAAATTAACAAAAACGTGGCATAATTCCATAAGGCAGAAAAAATAAAATGAATGGACAGAAAAAGACGCCTACTTAATTTTTTGTATAAATTGGATAGAAATTGGGGCGTTATTCAAACAATAATAATTTGTATAAATAGGCAAACATAACACATTTACACACAGTCAGTTAACAAAAAAAAAATAATTAACTATTAATGTCAAACGTTTGATTGGTTAATAATCTAAAATTTAGACTTCATTTAAAAACCCCAACAATGCGTTTGACTGTCGTCTTTTTATTTTGCCTTTTTATCGGCCCAATTTTCGGAATGAAAACACAGCAACAAAATTTGCTATTGTCCAAGTTTTATGCCGAAAAATTGGCAGAAATTGACGGCACTGGGCAAGTGGGAGAGTTTGTCAAGAAATTGGCCGACCAAAACGAAACGATGGCCAAAGATATGGGAAAATGTGAAGCAGTTGATCAGGAAGATGTGGCATTGGTCCAAATTTACCACCAATTAATGGCATCACTCGAGGGCATAAACGGAGGAGAAACAGGAGCAGGGGGTACGGTATAATAAGAATTAATGTTTACAGGGGAAATACAATTAATTGGAATATACGGTACATCTAATAAATTTATATGATATAATTAAAATCAAATTGAAATTCCAAATAATTTAGACTTTGTTGTTGACAAAATCGAATTTGAGACACTGCAAAAAAGGGCGGTTGAAGCCATTTTTATGTTGGCCAAACGCATGAAAATCCCACAGGAGCAAATTGTTAACGAGTCAAATGAGAATAAAATTGAAGTATTCAAAAAATTGGCCAAGAATTGGGACGAAAATGATTGGCAGGAGAAAGACAATGACAAAAATGAGAAGGACAATAAGCAAAAATCGCACCAAAAACAGCGCGAAACGCTAAGACTTATTTTAGCAGCGATTGGCGACGCAAACATTGGGTCGATTGGCATTCTGTCAGAAAGTATTTAAAAATAATTAAACATTTCATAAATGTTAATTAAACAATTTCATAAATGTTGCCTACAACAAATATTGCATGTAAATGCTCTAATTATCACAGATGCAAACAGCGACAGTCCGTCGCGTCGGCGTCGTCGCAAAAAACGGATGGACAATGGCATACTGCTGTGGGTTATGGTTGGGATAGTAATCATCGTTGTGGCAATTCTCTGCTGTTTGGCTAGTCAACATTGTTGCAAAAATCCAACCGGTTCGGCATCAGCCGGTGCCAGCAAATCAGCAAGCGCAAGTGCCACGGCCAGCAACACTTTGCCAACTTATAAATACAGCGGAAATGCATGGGATGTTCATTATTGGTTTCCAAAGGTTGGCTCATCATCAACAACAACAGGATGAATGAGCACATTTGAAGACTAATAAAGACAACCCACTTTTTTTGTCAATTTAGCTGTGCCAATAAATCGTGATCCCCTTTTCCCTCCTCTCCTCCTCCTTCCCCTCGCCCCCCTCTCCCCTATCGATTTGGCACTCTTTGTTGGACATGGAATATATGCTTTAAACGAAAAAAATAATAATTTGTTATCGAACATTATTTTGTTCATTGTTTTCTTTAATCATTGGGAATAAAAATTTTTTACATCAATTTGTTAATGTTCGCAAAAAAAATAAAATAAAAAATTGAAAAACGGTAGCTTTTTGCTTTTCAAATTTCAGAGAAATACGTATTTAAAATTTCATTAAATTCGGAAAGGGTAATCAAAAATGTAATATTGGTTGAAAATTTTTGAATAAAATTTCTTGAAAACAATTAACGATTTGAACCAATAAATGCAAGATTTGCTCTTTTGTCCACTCTGAAAAATTAGTTAAAATTTTCGATATTTTGTCAAAATTTTGCAAAATGCAATTAGCATTCACTGTTTTCCATCGTCCGTATTTTAAAGTTCCCTTTCACACGGATAAAGTAGGAAAGAATTAATTGGTCTTATTGACTTAATAGCATTTGGGGAACACCATCGAACCTGAAGCCAGCCTGAGGGCAAAAAAATGATAAAACATTTTTCAGGATTTTAAATTATTTGGAAGAATTTATTTGATTAATAAGGTTGAAATGCACGTTAATAATTCCATTTGAGAAAAGGCCCACAATATACACAAAGAGTATTGAAAAAAAAAACTTTCTCACAAGAAGAAATGGCCCATAATTGGATAATTTAAGAAAAATTAACCCTTAAGAAAAAAGGTCAATAAAAGAAGCACCGATGGAAAGTTCTGAATATCAAGGGAGCAGAGAAGAAGGAAATTTATATGCAAAATAGCCGAATTTTTGGAAGTTATTCATTTAAAGTTGAGTTAATTAGAGGATCACTGAGCCTAATTGAGTTAATTTATTTCTAAGCCTTTTATCCCTTTGAAAAGTGCCAAATTTCAACCATACTTCAGTTTTGGACAGTTACAGTTTTATGTTGGTAGTTCAGTTTCATGCCAGATGCCAATCACATGATCGTTTTGAGTCCAAAGGGCATTCTCGGTCACTTTTCCCGGCCGCTGTTTACAAACGTGGGAACGGAAGCCGCCGCGGAATACTCACTTAGACAAAGTGCGGTGCGCAAATGATCAGGCACCCAACCAAGAGAGACTGCAAAGCCGAGCCGCAACTCAGTCCCAGGGACTCAATAGTCCGCGAGAGCAAAAAACCTATATAGTCAATTACGCCAATATAACTTTGTAAATGGCACAGAACTGGTTGCTAGGTCTTTTCTTAGATTCCGCCAGTAACAAAAAATATAAATTGACAGATTAATAAATTTATCTTATGTAAATGGCAATTAATGTATCAATAAATTTATTATATTTAATTGAATAATTGAAAAACCAGTGCTGTTCGGGAGTCCCGGTCCCGAAAACCGGGATTTTCCCGGTTTTTTTTGGTCCCGGTCCCGAGTCCCGGTGTTTTAGTCCCGGTTTTCGGGACTTTTTTATATGTTTGATGATATTATTCTAATTATGTTAAATGCAGGGCTTTCAAATTAACGAATGGTGGTCCGGTGGTGCCGATAGGCGCCACCGGGGGAAAATTATGGAAGATTTGTTAACAGATTTTCCCTAAAAAGAGATAATTTTTTGGGTTTTTTTTTTGAAAAATTTGAAAAGAAATGAGTGTCCGGCGGTGCCGACAGGCGCCGCCGGAAAATTTTTGAACATTTATGATTCCTAAGATTTGGACCTCACAAATCAGAACATTTCTTAGAAATAAGAACATATGAAAGCCCTGGCTAAATGTCTAATTTCGATATTTTCAAATCATGCTTCAATTAACTATTCTTAAATGTTTAGTAATCAGATTAAATGGAAGGATCTGGAATTTTAAGTACTCAAAACGAAAATTCAAGCAACAATTTCAAAGGAACATGCTAAAATGCAACTTTTTTGCATCATAATTTTGATGACGAAGAATGAAAACATAAATTATTATTCACATAACAAAATTTTTTTCTTCAAAATTTTTCAAAAACACACCCCCAAAAATTGGCTTATGAAGTCCCGGTCCCGGTCCCAAAATGGTCCCGAGTCGCGGTGTCTAGTCCCGGTCCCGATTCCAAAATGGTCCCGAGTCCCGGTGTCTAGTCCCGGTCCCGGTCCCGATCCCGAGTCCCGAAAAATTCTTGGTCCCGAACAGCACTGTGAAAAACCCAAGCATTTATTTTTCTATCCACATTACTCAATCAATTTATTATTTTATTTTTTATTCACTTTTTGACTCATGCTTGTTCGCACCGATAATATTGTTTTGCAATTTTAAACAAATTATTACACAAAAAACATACAAAATTAGCCAATTCTATGAAAACTTTTAACCATCTTTATCCAAATTTAAGAATATTCTTCCGGAGGCGCCTATCGGCACTGCCGGACAATGGCCCTTCCAAAAATTGAAAGAATAAAAAAATTCCCTCTCCCAATTTGCTCAAGTTATGGGTTATGAAAAATATGATATTTGGTGTTTAATTATCTGATAAAATACATATAATTTTTTCTAATTTTCTTTTTTGACAAGTCTTATTATTAAAGTTTCTAACTGATTTTTGTTATGTATTTGAAAAATTTGGTTTAGGATTTCTGGATTAAACCCACCCCATTTGAAGGAGCTCCCCCCCCCCCGCCCCCCTAATGTATTAAACCTTGAAATTATACTTAAAAATATGAAAAAATGCTTTTTCTGATATTCATCATGTATTCCAGTCGTGACCGGAAAATGCGTCAGTGGAAAATGCGTCAGTGGAAAATGCGTCAGTGGAAAATGCGTCAGTGGAAAATGCGTCAGTGGAAAATGCGTCAGTGATACTGGATTTAAAAAAAAAATCGCACTTTTAACTCCCTTTTTCGTGCCCCTCACCCGCCACTCAGTATACGTGGAACAGGATGCGGCACTGCAAGCTATTTTTGAAACTCGTGGGCAAAGGCAGCCATTAGACTACCTCGTGCTATCGCTTACCGAATGCCCAATCCCATTTATTCTAAAAATTACCTAAAAAATTAATCATTTTTTCTGATTTTAAATATTTTTTTTCTTGCTAAAAAGGGGTTTTTTAACCCGCCTCATTAATTAGAGTACGGGTTGTCTCCTTAAAAATTTTTTTTTTTTAAATCCAGTATCACTGACGCATTTACCGGGAGCCATTCCAGTTTGCCTTTATTTCGGATTCCAAATTTTGCGAGGGTATATTTGATGAGAAAGACAAAATATTTTTTATAGGAATCAGCCAATTAATGTGATAACTGTTTGTTTTATTCCCCAATGAACAAAGATAATAAATTTTTTCTTTTTTCTCAAAAAAGAATTTTTTTTTATAAATTTTGACATTTTCCATAATTTGGCATTTTTTATAATTTCATAACAAAAAATAATAATTTCTTCAGTCAAATTCGGTATTATCATAATGGCCAAGCCATTCATGCTCATCCATGTGTTTTGCTTCCCGTGGCATTTGCATTCGCCGATTTGTTGACACTGTCCTATGCCGAATTGGCAGGACTTTGCTGAGGCTGTGAGAGACAGCACAAAACAAATAAGATAGCAACCAAAGTGAGCGAAGGCACCGCTATAATAAGGATAATCGAATCGTCACTCAACCGTTTTTTGCGGCGACGCCGACGCAACGCATTGTCACTGTTGGCATCTGCGAGTAATTAGTGCATTTAATTTGTTGTTGGCAACATTTCTGAATGTTTTTAATTATTTTTAAATACTTTCTGACAGAATGCCAATCGACCCAATGTTTGCGTCGCCAATCGCTGCTAAAATAAGTCTTAGCGTTTCGCGCTGTTTTTGGTGCGATTTTTGCTTATTTTCGTCATCATTTTTGTCACTATTTTTCCCTTTCCAATCATTTTCGTCCCAATTCTTGGCCAATTTTTTGAAAATTTTAATTTTATTTTCGTTTGACTTGTTAACAATTTGCTCCTGTGGGATTTTCATGCGTTTGGCCAACATAAAAACGGCTTCAACCGCCCTTTTTCGCAATGTCTCAAAGTCGACTTTATCAACAACATAGTCTAAATTATTTGGACATTTGGAATTTCATTTGTTTTAAATTGTCACAAAAATGGATTTGATATACCGTATATTCCAATTAATTGTATTTCCCCTGTAAACATTAATTCTTATTATACCGTACCCCCTCCTCCCGTTCCCCCTCCGTTTATGCCCTCGAGTGATGCCACTAATTGGTGGTAAATTTGGACCAATGCCATATCTTCCTGATCAACTGCTTCACATTTTCCCATATCTTTGGCCATCGTTTCGTTTTGGTCGGCCAATTTCTTGACAAACTCTCCCACTTGCCCAGTGCCGTCAATTTCTGCCAATTTTTCGGCATAAAACTTGGACAATAGCAAATTTTGTTGCTGTGTTTTCATTCCAAAAATTGGGCCGATAGAAAGGCAAAATAAAAAGACGACAGTCAAACGCATTGTTGGGGTTTCTAAAATGAAGAATAATAGACATTTGCATATTTATATAAATTCTAACCAATCATTACGCTTAACATTAATGGTTGTGAATTTAAATAAATTTTTAATTAACCAATGATATATCAAAATTAAAGTCTGTGAAGTTCAGATATGGTTGCGGGGTCCTTTTCTCGGCTTGATTATTGCCCAGGATGGCCACCCTATTCCCCTTATCTCAATCAAATGGATTGTTCTGTCTGGGCACATTTGGGCATGAGTTAAGGTAGACAATTTTAAAAATCTTTGTCTCGATTCATTTTTGCATATTTTATAATATATCATTGGTCTCCTAAGATTGGGTTTGAAAAAATTTATGAATAAAAAATAGGCGGCAAACACTTATGGCGCACTCTGCAATTGGCATTTCATTTATTTATATATAATTAGCTTATTTTTTATTCATTGATTTTTCTGTATTATGACACTGTGCCACGATTAATTTTCTAGTGGCAAACATGTCAACTCAATTTTTTAATTTGGCAGGTACACACAAAAGATAAAAAGGCATAAAAAATGTCATTAAAAAAATTCACAATCTAACGGATTTCCTGACAAAATATCATCCTGTGCCATTTTAAAACATCTTAGACGTAAAACAACAAATTAAAATACAGGAAAAATAATAATTTGTTTTCCTCAATGGGTCCCCCTCCTTTTTGGCCGGATGCCTTAATTAGTTTCTTATTTCATTGAAATTTTCATAGACTAAACACGGCATGAATTACCCGTTTGCACATTTGTCAGTCTGTTAACAGAGCCTATCGCAACTCCGGACACACAATTCCCTCGGGTTTTTTTATTTGTCAAAAAAAAACTTGAAAATACGGAATGAATTTGCACTTTTATAAGAGAAAAGTAAAATTTGTCATTTGAACATTTGTCTTATTGTTCACAGCGAACTCGCCTTCCACCGCTTCTGCCTTTCGGGCTGTGAGGTGCCCGTCCCTTTGAAAACGGTGCCACCAAAAACAGACGTTTTTTTGCGCTTTTACGCGCCGCCAGTGGTGCTGAAGCGACGCGACTGTCGTCGATGGATTTTGAGAAAAAAACGAAATTAATGTTTAAAATCAGTGCTCACATATGCTAAATAAATATTTACCGGTTTTGTTCATGGAATAAAAATTTTTTCAAAATGCTGTTTTTCAACCCCAAATGCTGTTTTTGTCAGCCAAATGCATGTTTTTGAAAATTTTGATGTGAGTTATTTTTGTATAAAAATATTAAAAATTTCTTTTAAAAAAAATTAAAATTGCGTCTCGGTCTTTGTGACACCCAGAAAATAAAGCAAAACAATCATTCACATTGTCTCAACTTTGTTCCTTTTAAACTTTCAATAAATAAAACCGTTTTCGAGCATTATTCCCAAAATTGGCCCTCCTATGTTACCGTAGCCCTTTTTCCGCCGCTGTGCTTGACACGCGTCAGCCTCCAAAATCGCAAACAATTTGATCAAATTTTATACTTTTTGAAAATAAGGCACAAAAAAATATGCCATTTTTTTAAATTTTGCCACTTTTTTTAAGCTCGGCGCCACTATTTTGGACTTTCGAAATGATATCCCTGGAAATAATTCTTGCCACTGAAATTTTGAAAGCAAAAAATATGCCTGTTTACAATGTATTGCATATTAACGGATATAGTATAATTTGTGAGCCTAATTTTTTTTATACTATATTTAATAAAATTTTGAGGGTAAAATGTTACGGCGGTGCTGTTCGGCGCCGCTGAGGAAAATTCTGAAAATTTAGGGCCGATTTATTAACATTTTTTCTCCAAAAACAGGGGATTGGCCTGAAAATTTCAAAAATCAGAACACCCAGTCTAAAAAAATCAAATTTTGGGGTCTAAAAACTCTCCATGAAACTTTAGCTTCTAAAATTTTGCACAAAAAAGAACCAAAATTTTGAGAAAAACTACGAAAATGTGGGTCGAGTCCGGCGGAGACAATATGCGCCAACGGGAAATTTTTAAAAATATTATTAAAGAAATGTTTCAAAAAAATGTAAACAAATACATAGTATATTTCTCATGTTACTTCAAAGTACGAAAAGAACAAAATAAAAATCTTAAATGTGACCGCTTTTGATATTTTGTTTTGTCATCACTTTTATGGCGGCGTCACGCTTTGCGTATAAATTATTATTATTCCATAAATTCGGTATCATTCGAAAGCTCTATGTCTTTAGAAGCTTTTAATAAGTTGTTGCTAAGCCATTGACAAACTCATTAGCTGGACCATATTTTTTATAGCACTTTACGAAGAAAAGCATTATTGATTTTTTTTTTTCAACCCAAAATCACTTTTTCAATGAAATCACAAAATTGATTAAAAAAAATAAGAAGACAAAATTGCGCAAGCCTTGACGAGGGCGATCTCATGTGGAACAGGACAAAACACCGCCGCCCGAAACACCGCCGGAACGAGTTTTTTGGTCGTAACTTTTTTTTATCGACAATTTTATAAACTTGATGTTATTCGAAGCTCTAAGTGTTTGGAAACTATTATTAAGCAGATGTTAAGAAATTAAAAAATTCTCAAAAAAGTTAGAAAATAAAACTTATGAAATTTCAGTTTTTTTGCAAAATAAAATAACTCTTTGGAGAGATTTTTAATCACTTAGGAATAGCTTATTCTAATTTTCCTAACACTTCAGCTTTCGAATGATACCGAAATTTTGAAAATTGGTGGATAGAGGAAAAAGTTACGACCGAAAAACACGTTCCAGCGGTGTTTCGGGCGGCGGTGTTTTGGGGTGCACCGATTTCATGTTGTGCCAAATGATGAAAATTGGACCCATTTTAATTTTTCCAATTCAATTAACCTGCCGACACTAAACAAAATATAATGGAGTGTTTTTACCAATAAGTTTTGGGTTTTTTTTCGTATTTTTTTGGTACAGTACGAATATGGCAAATTAGTACGAATTGAGAAAATTAGTACGAATCGGGGTACCATTACGAATCGGGTGCTGTTGTACGGAACGCCTTTTTTTTTGTTCTCTTTTTGGTTATTGATTTTCTATTTATTATTTATTTTTTTCATTATTTTATAAAAGATTTAAATAAAACACATTTATTAAGCTTATATTTTATTTTTTTCTTATTTTGACTGTTTCCGTGCCGATGTTCGTTTCATTAATTCGTGCAATTAAATCATTTTAAAGTCTTTTCACAGAACATTATATTCTTCATTTTTAAAAATTTTTACTAAATTAAACTAAAAAAAAACTTCAAAACTATTTGTCTAATTTTGTCATATTTAATTCTGGTCATCTTTATGCCATTTGTCTAAATCCGATTTTTTTTATGTCATTTGTCCAACCCATTGACCCCTCCTCTTTTCGGCATTGATCACTCTTTATGCTTTGATCCATCTGCCAGCAATTCCTCTTCCATCTCCTTTATTCCGCTCCGTGATGCATTTGTTCCCGGTCCGCGTCCACCAAAGTGACGATCAATGACGAAACAACGCAATTGAATTCGCGCAGATTTAATTTGCCGTCTTTGTTGGCAATGCACGGTATATTTAGTGTATTAATTTAGACAATTACAATTTTTTAAATTTAAAATAGTCGAATTTTGCCATTTTACCTTTTTGAGAGATGGTTACAATTTTTTAAATTTAAAATAGTCGAATTTTGCCATTTTACCTTTTTGAGAGATGGCTTAATTTTGTCAGGGCATTTCAGCCTTCTAATGACAACAAATGACTGATTAGAATTGAGTGCGGGAGGAATGGTGCGAATTGTTTGTCAAATGCTTTGCCATTGACTAATTCGTTCATTTTTTCAATTGGCACTCCGCCTTCATAGCAAATCCAATACACCTGAAAATGGAATCAAACTTTAATTTGTAATTAACTAATTATTTAATAATTATATTAATTGAAGTATATTTATGACTTATTTAGCACTTTTATTACATCGTATGATGATCTTTTGTTTTTAGCTCGAGGAGAGGCATCGGCAGAAAAGAGGAGAAAAATATGGAAGGAAAGAAATTTGAAAAGCATTATAAAATGCATTAAAGAGATTTTCCATGTATAATTTTCATTTTTTTATAAAACATTTTCATGAAAAATATTTTTTGATAAAAAAAAACAAAGAAAAACAGAAGCAATGACTAATTGCGAATAGTAACAAACAAAAGGTTGAGTTGATTCAGAAAAATTAATTAAAAATAAAAAATTATTTTGTTGCGTGTAATTTTTTTAGGAATTTAAATTTAAAAAGGAATTCCCAAAATTATTTTCAGCCCCTTCAGTTCAAAATTTTTAATTCAAAAACGTTTTGCGGAATAAGCATTTTTCTTCAGAAAGTGCATATTTTTTATTTATTGTCTATTTTTTGGATTTAATAAATGAATAAATAATAATTTTAATTATTTTAGCTGATCCATTCGCCATAGCATATTGACCGAATTAGAAAAATTCATTGAATTTTGAACAATTTGCAAAAATTGTTGGCTGATCCTTTGAATGGGAATGCAAATAAAAAATCATGTTTTGAATAAATTTTTTCTTTCAAATTTTAACAATCAAAAATATTTATAAATTAAATAATCTAGCGTAAGAATTTATTTGTTTCTGACAAAGTTGTAGCACCAGAGCCGAAAACTTTTTTAAAAATCTGGAAATTCTTTTGAAATTTGAATAATAAAAACAAAAAAAAACTTTTTAAAAACATAAAAAATATTTAAATGAACTTTGAAATAATTAAAAATGATTTTTTATATTTAGCCTTTTTTTGTATATAAGTCTATATTTTGGCAATTTTTTGGTAAAATTCCTTAAAAAAAACTCGTAAACAAAAAGATTGGATTTCTTGGAAAATATTTTGTAAGTTGAAACTAATCGCAAGATATTCACGAAAAAATTATAGTTTTACATTTGAAATTTGACGTTTTTAAAGCATACTACCACCTCAGAATCTAGTTATTTTTATTGCCTTTTTGAAATTGAAACAGAAAAATCTAAAATGATACCTCGAAATGTTAGAATCTCTCAAATTTTTTCTTGGGCACAAAACAAAAATGGTTCCGCCGGTCTCTGTCACATATGTACCAGCGATGAAGCCAATCTTTGATTTCATGCCCAATTTTTTTTTCGGTAATCGGAATTCCTTCCAAAAAGTAACGGAAAATCGGAAAACAAGTAATATTATGTACCATCAACATAGAAATGCCACTTTTTCCAAAAAAAAAAACAGATATTTTCATTCATTGCTTTCAATTGTTTACATTCTTGGTATCGTCCGATAGCTATTGGTTAGCTCTATTAGCCGAGCAAAATTTCAAAAGGTTTGATTGAGAAATTTAAGAAAGTTATAACCATAAAAATAGAAAAAAAACATTTATTTTATTGTCATAAAGCAACCAAATTTTTTAATTTGAATGGCTAATAGAGCTAAATGATAGTTATCGGGCAATACGAAAATTATTCAATTTGGTTGCGTTTGAGCAAAATTACGACGAAATTTTTTTTTTAATTTTTGTTTTAATTTGCGTTTTTAGTTCACACTACTGAGCTAGAGGAGCACAGTAAGTTATAGATTAATAAATGGTGAATGCAACAATGAGCTCAGTTTCATATAATCATTCATTTTTTCCAAATACAAAAATTTTTTTTCCATTCTTTCCTTCGTCGGTGTCATTTCGTCCATTTTGTCCAATTCTGTTTTTACTGCATCCAATTCGGCTTTCTTTTTAGTGCAAATTGTTAGCCATTTTTCCAGCATTGCCTCCAACTCTTTGTCAAATTTGTAACGGAGTAATCCTTTAAGGAAACGGTATTTAAAATTATGATGGTTACCATAGGAAATATTATACTGTAGTTGAATATAATGAAAAAGCAATGATATTCGTTAACATTACCTTCAAGTCTAGCAGCACTTAATTGCTTCTCATTTGAGTTTTCATTTCTTAAATCACTCGCTTCTTTCGCCATTTGTACAACATGTTCTTCATTTGTCATTTTTGAAATTTCTAAAAAAGGGAAGGAATTTTTTGCCAACCCACCCAAAGTTCCCGGGCCAATAAATCATTTTTCGGGTATTTAAGTCAATCTTTTAAATCTTACCAATATTTTTATAATTCAATTGATTTGCATTTATCAATTTTAACTCAGATGACAGTTGAATGGCATATTCTATTCTGTCGTTTCCTCCTACAAAGTCCGTTTGTAAAATTGTTTTGATAATATTAGACAAATTTTGAAATAAATTCCTTAACTAATTATTAAACAAATATTAAAAAAAGAAATAAATTACCCCGCGTATACCCGGTGATTTTGATGAAATATTGGTTTAACAGCCCAATTTCCAAAACGCACTCTGTACAAATATTCATATACACTATACAAATATTCTCGAAGCTTTTCGCATTCATTTGCAATTTCAAATTTGGCATTGGCACAATTAAAATTTTTTCTCAGCAAATACAAAAGGCCAAGACGAGGTTCAAATACTCGAATAGCATCTTCCTCTGTTATAATAAATTGAGACTCTTGTGCTATAATAATGATGCCATTTATAAACATTTTTCTCATCATTTGTGGCGATAAATGAAGCAGATGGGTAAAATGGTTTTCAAATTGCGTCCTTCTTTTTACAAATGCAAGAAATAAGTCATCTTCTATCTAAATGAATGAATTTAAGAAGAAAACGTTTTGGTGTTTAAAGCAATGCCAAATTTTAAAAAGTTTGGCAAATATTCCTAAAACCCAAATTTTATACAAAATGAAACTCACCGCATCTTCCATTTCATAGATTGAAAAGTCCATATTTGGCACCTTTTCCAACTCGGCTCTTTCCATTACTTTTTCCAACAATTTTGCCATTTTTTTATCAAATTCAATTTGAACTGGCGACTTTTTTTGAATTGATTTTTCTGATAAATTTGCTTTGTAATAATCCAATTTATCCTCATTTTGCATTTGAAAAAATTTGGTAATTTTTTCAAATTTTGCAAATTGTCTTCCTTCATCCTTTGTCTCTTCCAAATAACAAAAATAAATTTTTGCCATAATATTCACAAAATAAACTAAACTTATCAACACGAAAATTGGCCTTACGACGTTTTGCCCGGCGGAAACGTTGAAAAAATACTCATACAATATTTCAAATATTTACGGTAAAGCTCGCACTTCTCCTGGTCAAAATGTTCATCAAATTCTCTTTGAATATTGGCACAATGCCAATTCTTTTTTAAGAAATACAAAACGCCAAGGTGAGTGCCATAAGATTGTGCCAACATTTCTTTTTCTTGCTTATTTGTGAGTCCCTTTTTCGTGCAAAACTGCTCAAATTTGGCAGGTCCTTTCACAAACGCAACCAATGCATCGTCTTCAAGCTAATAATAAAATAAATAATAATTTAAATTAAAAAATAAATTACCTCTTTTTCCCAGGCATAAGAAAAAGAAAATATAAAATAAAAAATAATTCGAGGAAATAATTTATCAGTTTTCATCTTAAACAAATGAATTTCATTTAATTTCCATATCATTTTATATTTTTTTAGGCTAGTATCTTATGACTTATCCCATATAATATTCCTCCATTTCCTAAAAAAAAGATTTCCTAATGACGACAACACTTCACCGGAAATATTTACAGAAAGAAAACCATTTGTCTTTGCTTTCAAAAATTTGTTATTTTAATAAATATAATATTATTTTGATTTTATTATATTAATAAAAAAATATTATTTTAATTTTACAATAGTTAAATTACTCAAAGATACATACTTCAGTTCTTTTTTTTGTCAATTGCAAAAGAGTTGAAACATTTTTGGCATGAAAGCTCCATTTTTCAAAACCTCAAAAATTGCAAGAAAAATCAATTAACAGCCAAATTTGGTTTTGATTAATTCTTATCATTATAAACTTTTTATATGATTCTTAACCAGGGCTGGCATATGAAATTTTTAAAAGCCTCATTTGGCTGGCAAAAAAAAAAAGGTTATTTAGGGTCAAAAACCTGATTTTGAGAAATAAGGAGCGAAAAAACAGTAAAAGGGGTGGGGGGTGGGGTGGGACGTTGATGCCGACAGGCGCCGGCGTAGAAATTTGAGAAATTCGTTTATTTTGTTAACAAATTTTGCACCAAAAAAGCCAAATTATGAGTTTTTGAAAAAACATAGGCGAAGAGTGGGCCGGCGGTAGATGAATGAAAGGACACTTAAAGAGAGAGAGAGTCTGATTGATTTTTTTATCTGACTTTTTCGCAACCATTTTGTTTGTCAATTCAATCTACAAATTCATGTTGAATTTAACGAAGGAGTAATATTCATATTTTTATTTAAGGTTCATACATTATTTTTGTTTGTGTTTACTAATTCATTAAAAAAAATGTTCGAAAAAAATTTGTTTTTTGTTTTAATTTATTCCAAAAAAGGAATGGATCAGTTTTCATTTAGCTTCGGACGGATTTAGAAAGTTGCTATGTTTTGTTTTTCGTAATATATATGAGCGTTTTTGGTTTTTTGAAAATTCCTTTACAAAAATACAATAAGCGAAAGGAACATGTACATACGTACTCCTCCGACTTTTGAAGAACCAAAAAGATTTGTGTAGAAGTAAACAAAAAAATTTATAAAAAAAAAAGTTTAATTTATTTCACATTATTTTCTTAAAGTTAATTCTTTCGAAAGTCTTCACCACTATAAATAGGTTCCTTAATTAGAGATCAATAATGGTGTGTTAAAAATAAAAAATTTCCTAAAATAATTTTCATTTCACCTCATCAAATGCACAAAATGAACTTTATCGGTGAATCCATCAAAAGATAAACTTTATAATTTTTATGTTAAATCTTCAATTTCAATTCATTTTTCTATGAGAAACACTATGAAGGAATATTGTTTTGGAAGAGTGTATGCTTTTATAATTGGTTTTTTTTAATGACTATGTTTTGACCGGATTTTTAGGTGCTAAAAATACTGAAAAATTATAAAAATAGTTGCTAAAAACACCCAAAGTAGTTGGGAAAGTAGGTGTTAAAATGGGGAAATCCAATATCTGTAAGCACAAACATTCCAAAAAGTGAAATAAATTAAAGTTAGTGAAAATTTAAATTATAAAAACCATTTTTCTTGAGAATTTGATACAAAAAATAAATTTAAGCGGGCAATTTTAGAGAAAATTTCGGTTCTTAGGGGAGTACTTTCAAAATTTAAAAGGTCAAATTTTTAGTTGTATGTTTTTGAATTTTATTGCATTTTTGCTTTAAATTTCTGGGAAAAAGGCCAAAATAGGTGCTAACCCCCGTTTAAAGGGCTTCCAAAAACTGTTCAGAGAAAATGTGACTTTCGTACTTCTCTCATCAAGTACTCTATCTGTAAAAGAAATAGGTAACCCCTAAAAATCCTGTCCCTAAAAATGACCAAAAACAAAAGAAATTTTGCTATAGAATTATTTATAATTAATAAGAAAATCATTTAGTATTTTTAGTTTGTTCAATTAAAATTAGTAGAGTGAAAGAAGAAAAAAGATAGAGAGAGAAGGAAAACTGATAAAATGATGCAAATTTTTTATCGAAAAAGCCACATAATCTGTTTTAAAAGAAGAGAAAGGGTCCAGTATCGTTTCGCAAATTTTTTTTTTCAAATTAAAACAAAAAATTAAGAATTGACGCCAACTCTATTTTGAAATATTTTCGACACGAAAACATTTAATAAATTTTCTTCATTGTTAACCAAATTAAAAACAAATTAAAGAAATAAGAATGATTTTGTTATACATAACAAAAAAAAAAATTAATAAAAAGAGTACAAGTCTATATCTCTAATTTACGTATTTCCCAAAAACTTTCGATAATTGACAACACTCTATTAAATTGTGGAAAACAGAGTTAGGTGTTTAAAAAAATACTAAGGGGCTGAAAAATAAGCCCGACAAAAGAGAATAAAATTTTACCCCTTAGGAATTTTTGCCTAATACTCGGATTTCAAGTCATTTTCGAGTTTTTAATTCGATATGAAGGAGTAAGTGAAATCTGATCGAGAAGAAGTAGTTATATTTTTTGATCAGCTTCAAAAACTTTTTTGACGTGAATTTTTTCAAAATTTTTGATGTCCCTAAAAAAAGTTTATTATAAGGAAAAAAATTAACCAATATTTTTTCTTAGTAGCAATTTAGAGCAATTTTTAGGGGAAAATTCCTTAAAAAAAAATTTCTCTACCCTTCAAGCAAGAACAACATATTAATCTCCGCCAATATTTTTTTTCAGCAATTCCGACCTTCCAATTGTAAAAAAACAGTAATACCTATTTTCTTTTTTTGCCTGAGTAAGAATAAGACAAAATGAGACCAGAGTTCATTCAGTTAAGTACATTATTACTTATAAGAAAAAACGCGACCTCTGTTTTACATCAATTAAAATTTTTTTTAAATGAATTCACTATATTTAAACAAGCCAAAAAAAATTTCTTAAAAGTGAGAATTAGGCCTTTCCATATAAGGGGACAAGGAATCTTTGGTACTGTTAACAACCCCAAGGACACTCTTATTAGCCAGTTTTTAATTTTATAATCCCAGAAAAAAAACCAATAAAGTATTTTTTTATTTACATTTTCTAAATAACTTTCGGGTCTTGTTATGTTAAAAAACGGGACAAGGGACCGGGACCGGAAAACCCGGGATTTCAGGGATTATATTTTATATTCTGAACAGAACTTACAAATTAGTGATTTTCTGAATCTTTTTGTTTCGAAAAGAGCAGCAACAACTAATTTTGACAAAATAACATAATAGGGAGCGGATTTGTATGGATTCCCATATGGTGCTAGGTCGAACCGAAAATAGTCTCAGCGTGGGCGAACCGAAATATGATCTCAGTGATTGATAAAATAATAAATTTAATTAAACGATTCACTAAATTCATATAATTATTAAATTAAAAAAAATAATAATTTATACATGCTTTTTTACTGTTCCACCAATATCATTAATTTACACTATAACTCTAAAGTATAAACGTGTCAATGGGACAAATTAAGATTATAAAAATATTAGAGCTGCTCGAGACCCTAAATTTCCCGAGACTCGAGAACCGAGACCGAGAAATGACACCGAGACTCGAGACCGAGACTTGACACCGAGACTCGAGACCGAGACTTGACACCGAGACTCGAGACCCCCAAAAACCCGAGAAATTTCTCGACTCGAGAACCGAGACCGAGAAATTTCTTTAAAAGATAGGGTAAAATTTTTTTTAACCAAAAAAAAAAGCAATTTTTATAAAAAAATTATGCATTCATTTATCAAATTGAAATAAAAAAAGCTATTCCAATCCAATTTAAAAAACTCAAACTTTCGCAATTAACCTGGTTCAAATTTACCACATTTCGTGAACATTTTTGAAATTGTTTTACAAATCAATTGAAAAATTTTGCTTTGTTAATCAGTAGAAACCGGAATTTCCGAAAATTCCGGATCAGGATCAGGATTAGAGAATCGACCCGGACCGGATTTAACCTTGATGAAAAACACACACTTGAAAAAAGAATTTTTTGTTTTATTGCAATTCATAAACTTTTCAGGAAAATTCCGCAAAACAAAGAATTTACAAAAAACTACAAAACATTTCCGAAGTAAAGGGAAAAATCTGTTAACAGGAAACACAGGGGGGTGTCAAACTCGGTTACCCAAAAATAATCGATTTTCGGTCTTTTTCATTGAAATACCGAAGAAATAAGACATTTTTAGGGTAACCAAATTGGTTCGGCGGTGCCGACAGGCGCCGCCGGAAAATTTTTTTAAAAATTTGCGTGTGCTTTACTAACGGATTTCGACTCTAAAAAATACAGACATATAACTAATGACTTATTCATAATTATATTTTTCTTTAATTTTTGCGTTAACAAATAAAATCCATCATATGTACATTATTTTTTTTTTATTGCGTAGCAGCGTAGAATTATACGTGTTGGGAATTATTGATTTCACACGCTATATTTTTTAATTAAATAATTTTACGAATTTAGTGAATCGTTTAATTAAATTTATTATTTTATCAATCACTGAGACCATTTTCGGTTCGCCCACACTGAGACTATTAAAATAAAAAATATTCTCCAAATATTTTTTAAAAAAATATAAAATTTTTATATATATAATAAATAATGATATTTCTGCAATTTACTTTAAAAATAGCCGTTTGAGTTTGAAATTGTAATTTTTTAGCATATTTTTTCACATTTTAAAGGCATATTTCGGCCGTTTTTTTATGCATATTTTGCCATTTTGAATTAGGGCACGGATTTGTGGCCTTTGCCTTTTTTCTGCACACTAGTTTCGTTATATTAAGCATAAAGAACGCATTTTCCACTTGGTTTGAGGCTTCTACGTTGACTTTTATAATGCCTTAGTTTGCCTATTTATTATTTATCTTTTGTGCCTAGAATGCCTTTTTTGGTATTTTACTATTTTGGTGTCTTTTTTGGCATTTTTGGATGCATTTTTTCTAAATTTTGATAAATTTCTTAAGAAAAAAAGGCAAAAAATGAAAAATAGACCTCTCAGAATGGAAAAAATTTTCAAAATATTCACCCAAAAAAATTCACTTTTTTCAATCAAAATTCTGTGCAGAGAAAAAACTGTTTTTCTATGTGTTTTTGAGTAAAAAATTGCTCTAAAAATTTTTTGACTTTAATTAGCAGGAAAAAATGTGCGGAAAATTTTTTAAATGCTTATTTTCATGCCTTTTTCGGGATTTTCAGCCTTTTACATGCCTTTTTTGCTTTTTTGGTGCCTATTATAGTGCCTTTTTCGCGATGTTTTGTGCCTTTTTTCCCGAGCCCTACTTCTAATTAAAAATGAAATGTAATTTTATTTTTTATGTAATGTAAATTTTAATTTATAATATTTTTTATAAATTAAATTAAAAAAAAAATAAATTTGTTGATCCTTTTGCAAAAAAAGTCAAAAATTTTAGATTAGGCCCCTAGGGCATTTAGACCCGTCAGACCAAAACAAATTTGGTATCATTTGAAAGCCCTAAGTTTTAGATTAGACGAAATTGTTTCATTGTTTGATAACAGTACGAACAGTTCTTAATTGATTTGCATCACGATAGTTTTTCCTTAAAGTCAGTCCAAAAAGATATCAGGAATTAAGTTTAATGAAGTAATTACAATCAATAAATGTGGCAAAGTTAGAACGTAAAAGAGGTGAGCTTCGCTTCATTTGCAAATCATGCACTTTAAAAGACTAATATTACAATATCAAATAGTGTGAAATAGAAAGAGAAAAAGGGAAATTGTTGAATGACTATTTCTTTTACTCTATCTTCTCTATTGCTGGACTCAGTCTTAACCTCTGTCGCTCCCTCTTTCTCTTTCTCATTTTCTTTCTCATTGTCACTCTTTTTCTCTCTCTTACTTTCTCTCTCTTTTCTTTATTGCAAATTTTTATATTTTTTTCTTTATTATTCTATTCGCTTATTTTTATTGTTTTTTATATTTGTAATATTTTTCCTCAAAAGATGCAAAAAATTATAATATAACAAATTTTTTAATATTAAATAAATTTATTTTATTAATTATCTAATAAAATTAATTTATTTTCAAAAAATAAGTAGAATAAGAAAGGGATTTTTTTGCTGACGGACTCGAACCCTGCACTAACCATCTCGCCATTGACAATTTCCTTCTTTTTAATTATAGTCATTTTATTCATTGTCAATTTAGCTAAACCAATCAATCGTGATCCCCTTCTTCCTCCTCCTCCTTCTCCCCCCACGCTTCTCGCCTATCAATTTGGCAACCCTTTGTTGGCCATCGAATGTATGTTTTAAACAAATTTTTTTTTAATTATTTGGTTCATTGTTTCGTTATTTGCTACGTCAATTTGTTAATGCATTGCTTAGGCAGTTTTTCCGTTTTCCCATTTCTTTCATTTTCCTTATGTAGGAAAGGGATGCCAGCCGAAGTTCGCAAAAAAAAAAAATCAGAAGCCTTTTGCTTTTTAAAATTCAGAGAAATATGTATTTTTAAATTACTTTAAAATTCGGAATGGTGTTAGTACGATAAAATTTAAATATTTATTTACTTTTTTGCTAGTTTAAATTTAAATACAAAATAATTAAAAAATAAATGTATATTTTTGTGTTAATTTGCTCAATGCGTGGTGCTCAATTGACAAATTCATGATTCTGTTATTTTTGATGCACTAATATTTTGAAAATTTAAGGCTGACCAATTATGTACAGAATATATTGAATCATTTGACAAGAAGAAATGGCCTCGACTTTCGAAATTAATTTGGAGAATATTAATTGAGTTATAATTAGTGCTTAATTTGATACTATCATCTTATTTTTTTATTTAATTATTTATCTGAGGAAAAAGTCGATAAACTATGCACAAAGAGGCTTTGAGAAATCAAATTTTAGGATCCATTTTTTACGATGTCAAGGCATTCGTACAATGGCAGTTCTTACTATTTTAAATGGGTATAGCCATAATTTTTTAGTCAGCTAAATTCTTCAAACTTTATATCTTTCGGATTCTTTACATGTTTAAAAGCGATATTTAAGCAGAAGCTAAGCGAATAAGCATCTCACAATATGTAAAGTTACACTTTAAAGAACATTAAAAATTCACAAAAGCAGACTTTTTTTGCAATTTATAAATTATAATTTCTTTATGAGGTGCTTAATCGCTTAGCTTCTGCTCAATCATCACTTCTAAAACATGTAGAGAATTCGAGTAATACAAAGTTTGAAAAATTTGGCTGACTAAAAAAAATTTATCGCCATTAAATTTCTTTTATTCAAAATTTTTTAAATGGTAATAAATTCACTATATTTAATTTACTAATTGTAAATTTTAATATTTATTCTATCCACCTTAATCAATCAATTTATTATTTTGTTTTTTATTCACTTTTTGACTCATGCTTGTTCGCACCGATAATATTGTTTTGCAATTTTAAACAAATTATTACACAAAAAAAAAAAAAATACAAAATTAGGCAATTCTATGAAAACTTTTAACCATCTCCATCCAATTTTAAGGATATTTTCCCGGAGGCCCCTATCGGCACTGTCTAGCCATGGCCCTCCCAAAATTGAAAAGAACAACAAATTCCTTCTCCAATTTGTTCAAAGATTATGGGTTATGAAAATATAAATATATCTAATGTGATCTGATAAATACATACAGTTTTTTAATAATCCCTTTTTTGACTTCAAAGTCTTTTGGTCTTATTTACCATTTCGGGATTAAATCCACTCTATTCATTAAGTGTTTTTTTTATATTTATCGTGTTCTCCAGTTTGCTTTTTTTTTTTTTGGATTTCGAATTCTGCAAGGTAATCTGATGAGTAAGCCGAAAATATTTTTTATGAATTCAGTCAAATATATAAATAACTGTTTGTTTTTTATTCCCAAATTTACAAAGAAAATAATTTTTATAAAATTTAACTTTTCCATAGTTGGCTTTTTGTAAATTAATTAAAAAATAATCATTTATTGAAAATGTTTTCTTTAATGCCAAACTTGGAAATAAAAAATGAAGCGGAAAGTAAGGGGAGGAAGGGGGGGGGGGGGGTTCGGTATCACCATAATTGCCAAGTCATTCTTTGTTCATCCTTCCGGTTTGTTTCCCGTAGCACTTGCATTCGCCGATTTGCTGGCACTGGCCGACGTCCAATTGGCAGGACATTACTGACGCCGTAGCCAATGACACAAAACAATGATGATGACAATTGCTAAAGTGAGCAAACCCCCCGCTATAATGATGACCCATATTGAATCGTCGTCCATCCGTTTTTTGCGACGACGCCGACGCGACGGACTGTTGCTGTTGGCATCTGTGAGTAATTAGAGCATTTAGATGCAATTTTGTTGTTGGCAATATTTTAATTACTTTCTGACAGAATGCCAATCGACCCAATGTTTGCGTCACCAATCGCTGCCAAAATCAGTGCTAGCGTTTCGCGCTGTTTTTGGTGCGATTTTTGCTTATTTTCGTCATCCTTTTTGCCATTATTTTCCCCCTTCCAATCATTTTCGTCCCAATTCTTGGCCAATTTTTTGAATACTTCAATTTTATTCTCATTTGACTCGTTAACAATTTGCTCCTGTGGGATTTTCAAGCGTTTGGCCAACATAAAAATGGCTTCAACCGCCTTTTTTCGCAATGTCTCAAATTCGACTTTATCAACAACAAAGTCTAAATTATTTGGAGTTTCAATTTGATTTTAATTATATCATATAAATTTATTAGATGTACCGTATATTCCAATTTTATATTGCCCTGCTGTATTCATTAATTCTTATTATACCGTACCCTCTCCTCCCGTTCCCCCTCCGTTTATGCCTTCGAGTGATGCCATTAACTGGTGGTAAATTTGGACCAATGCCACATCTTCCTGATGAACTGTTTCACATTTTCCGATAACTTTGGCCATCGTTTCGTTTTGGTCGGCCAATTTCTTGACAAACTCTCCCACTTGCCCAGTGCCGTCAATTTCTGCCAATTTTTCGGCATAAAACTTGGACAATAGCAAATTTTGTTGCTGTGTTTTCATTCCAAAAATTGGGCCGATAGAAAGGCAAAATAAAAAGACGACAGTCAAACGCATTGTTGGGGTTTCTAAAATGAAGTCTAAATTTTAGATTATAAATATTTCAATAAAAAATCAAATAGTTTAACATTAATCAATGTTTGTGAATTTAATTACAATTCATTTATTAATAATTTTTTTTTGTATCATTGATGACTGTGTGTAAATGTTATACAAATTATTATTTTTCTCAACTACCATTAATATTAAATATATTGAGAAAAACCCACAATTTTTACATGTCGCATTTTTTTGCATTATGACATTATGCCACGATTATTTTTATAGTGGCAAGCATGTGAACTCAATTTTTTGATTTGAAAGATGCTCACCAAAATAATTCAAAGGCTTGTGAAAATCTTGTGATGTGCTGCAAAATCACAATCTTACGGATTTCCTTACAAAATATCATCCTGTGCCATTTGAAAGCAACTTTGACGTAAAACAACAAATTAAAATACAGGAAAAATAATAATTTTTTTCCTCAATGGGTCCCCCTTCCTTGTTGCTTGGCCAGATGCCTTAATTAGTTTCTTATTTCATTGAAATTTAATAAACTAAACACGGCATGAATTATCCGTTTGAAAATTTGTCAGTCTGGTAACAGAGCATATCGATACTCTAGACACACAATTCCCTCTGATTTCTTTTTGAATTTGTCCAAAAAAAACACGAAAATATGGAAGGAATTTGCGGACTTCTCGAGGAATACAAGCCCTGATAAATTATCCTTGCGACGTATTTGAGATTTAAAAACATTTGTTTATTATATATTATAATCGCTTTGACAATAGTCAGCTCGAGTAAAAAAAAACTGAAAATTTCGGCTCAATATCTTAAAAATTACCAAAAAAAAAATTTCTGTGCGATTTTCCAATGGAAATTTTCATTTTCTTATCAAAGAAAAGCTTGAAAAGGGGTTGAAAATTGACTTTTTGGCAAAACAAAATTTTTTTTAGAGAAACGCGACAAAACCCTGATACGAAAAAAGCTTTTAGGCATCACATGTCTAGACATGAACAAACTTTGTCATGTCGACCATTTGTCTTGCTTTTTTCTTTTTATTTTTCATGTAAATCATTTGTCTCATTTTAGTCATTTTGTCCATTTTTCTTTCTCCATCTTCCCTCTTCTTTGTCTTCTCTTCTTCCTCATTATTTGCTTATTTACGGCCCCCTGCCCAAAATTTCAGCCGCCCTTTTAAATATTTTAAAATTAACAAACCAAGCCAAAAAAGACCTAATGAAGGTAGAATTACCAATGGAGGATGAAAAATATGCGTGGTGAGCCGTTCTGACATTTAAAAAAAATTTCATGTGACGAAGACTATGCAATAAGAGCCTTGCTCGTAAAAAGTTGTCCGAAAAGTGCCAGTAAATTATAAAGCAAAAAATATTGAAACCCATGAAAAATTTATTAATTTATTGTAAAAGCTCGCTAGAAAATAAAAAATTTCAAATTTTATACCCTTTTTTTAACCATCAATGTCAAGTCTCCATCCTCTCGCCAAATTTTTTGCCCCAAAAAATATATCCTTCAAAAATGCTGGCTTATCCCTGCTTTTCCTTTCCGACTTTCGTAAACAGTGAATTTTATTTGGTTTTATTTTATGAAGTCAAAGAAAAATGAACAAATTTGATTTTGCTTCTTTTCTAATAATTGTTTAAAAATAATAATTTAGACAAATATTTAAATGATAATTATTTAAATTTATTTTAGTTAATAAAATAATTTTCCCGTACTGGAATGGTCCCGACCTCCGAAACCCGCACACTCATACTTTTTTCGCTTCGTCCTAGCACCAAAAATATGTTAATTTATTTTTTTTTCTGGTTTTGCTCTTGGAATAAGAGTTTTTTTTTTCAAAGTGCTGGGTATCGGATCTTATTCAATTTTATTCAATACCAAAATGTATCTTGTGTAAAAATAGTAGAAATTTGTTTTAAAGAAATTTAAAAATTGCGTCTTGGGTCTCTGTGACTAGGGTTGCAACCCCGACGTCGGGGTTGGGAAAAGTTGGGGTCGGGGTTTGTCGGGGTCAGCAAGGTCGGGGTCGGGGTCGGGGGTCGGGGTTTTCAATTTTTTGCTTTGCCACTGACAGTCAAAAAAATCCAGGCCAATTTTATACAACCCAAAAATATAATTTAAATGTTTGGAGCATATTTGTTACTTACGGCCTTTTTTTAGCTGTTCGGCTTTGTAAATGAGACATTAACTTTTTTATTTCGAAAAGGGAGGGTCGGCGGTGCCGTTAGGCGCCGCCCGGAAAAATTTTTGAAATTTTAATCGAATTTGTTAACCAGATTTTCCCCAAAAATGGTCAACTTTGGGTCTTAAAATAGGAATATTTCTTATTTTCTACGTCAGAGTAAGAAATAAGAACAAAATAAGAACATAAGGCTGAAATAAGAACAAATCTTAGAAATAAGAACAAATGCGACCTTTGATTAAATAGGATCAATCTTTTCGAAAATTTTGATGACTTTTCTTTATTTTGTTGCACTGTCAAACAAAAATTAATTTTTGACAATTTTTGGCAAAAATTTTCACCTTATTGAGAATTTTGGTCGGTTCTTAGGGGTGTATTTTCGTTTTTATTGTATTTTAGTTAAGGAATTTTGAGCCAAAAATCAAAATTTCCCCCCAAAATTACTCAAACTATGTCTTTTATGTTCGAAAGAATTTGAAATATATAAAAGTAATTAATTATTTTTTATGAAAAGTGCCATTCTTAGGAGTGTATAAAAACCCCGACCCAGAGTCGGGGTTGAGGGTCGGGGTCGGGGTTTGTCGGGGTTGGAAGCGTCGGGGTCGGGGTCGGGGAAAATCCGAAAATGCCTAAAATGTCGGGGGCGGGTTTTGTCGGGGTTGGAAGCGTCGGGGTCGGGAAAACCCCGAAAAATTGCCTAAAATGTCGGGGGCGGGGTTGGAAGCGTCGGGTCGGGGAAAAGCCCGAAAAAATGTCCTAAAATGTCGGGGCGGGGTTTGTCGGGTCGGGGTTTGTCGGGGTTGGAAGCGTCGGGTCGGGGAAAGCCCGAAAAATGCCTAAATGTCGGGGGCGGGGTTTGTCGGGGTTGGAAGCGTCGGGTCGGGAAAGCCCGAAAAATGCCAAAATTGTCGGGGGCGGGGTTCGAAGCGTCGGGGTCGTGGTCGGGGAAAACCCCGAAAAAGGCCTAAAAATGTCGGGGGCGGGGTTTGTCCGTGGTTGGAGAGCGTCCGGGTTCGGGGTCGGGGTCGGGAAAACCCCGAAAAGGCATAAAATGTTCCGGGGTCGGGGGCGGGGGGCGGGGTCGGGGTTGCACCCCTATCTGTGACTCACAAAAATTAATCAAGAACAAATCCTATCACATTTGCCTCAACTTCGTTCCTTTTAAAACTAGCAATAAAATAATATGATATATAATAATGTTTTAAAAATGTTTTTTGAGATTTTTTTAATTCCCCCCCCCCCTCCCTCTCCTATGTTACCGTACCCTTTTCCCGCTGTGCTTGACACGCGTCGGCCTCCATTTGTCACCGTTTCTTTGCTGTCCTGAGACGAATTCTGCGCGTGCATCACCACAATTTCAGGCACCATATTCTCCATCTCGTCCCGGCGTTTTGTGCTGCTCGAACCCGACACGGTCGACAGCGAACCCTTTGCCGGGCCCAGAAATTGTTTAATTCCTTATGAAAGGGCAAATACCAAATTCCCAAAATATTTTTTTATTTTCAATTTTTTAGAAGAATTCACGCCGACGGAAAGAATTTTTTGTTTTCTCTTAAAAATTTCCTTTTTTTAATGCTGTTAGGGTTTTGCAATTCTGCTTGGAGTATTTTGAACACGATTATGACATTTGATTTGGCATATGTCATCTGTAATTTATGAATTAGTCATTTCTATGATTTTTCACTCTAAATTTTTTATTCGATATTTTATTATAAAACGTCTTTTAAACCGGCTGCAAATTTTCCAGGCTTAAGTGTGTTAGCCTCTGTAATAGATATGAGGAAAATCATAGATTAGGTGATGACATATGACGATTCAGATATCCTATTCGTAATCGGCGCTCAAAACACTCCAAGAAGCATCTTTTATTCTTGACGAGAAAGCCTAAAGGTTCATCTCTAGTTTGAGGCTTCTACGTTGACTTTTATAATGCCTTTTTTTTGCCTTTTTCGGGATTTCCGTGCCTTAAATGCCTTTTTTGGCATTTTCGTGTTTTCATGCCTTTTTTTGGCTTTTTTGGGTATTTATTTTCAAAACATCCCTAAAACTCAATTTTTTTTGACCCGCCTCTATAACCATACCATCTAATAATTGACCATTTTTACTGCCCAAAAACGGTTAATAAAAAATTTTGGTACTTATTTGATGCTATTTTGGCATTTTTATTTACATATAATCGTACATATTTGGGGATTTTTGTACATATTTTACATATTTATTTACATATTTTGTGATTTTTCTTACATAAAAATTGCATCCCTAATAATAAGTTGTTTTTTTTATAAATAGTTAATAGGAATGGACACTCGCACATAAATGGCCCGGTCCGAATGACAGGATGGCTGTCAGGGCTTCCAGATGTGCTGATTTTGTATGCATTTTGCTGGTTTTAAAGAGTCAAGGTTGATTTATTTTTGAAATGCTGATTTTCAGAAATTTATGTTTTCCGATGGTTTTGTTTTTTTTTAATTTTGGGTTTTTTGCGTTTCGAATTTTCGACGTTTGGGGTTCTGAAAAAAATTAGTTTCGTTTCGAATTTCGCTTCGGGGCCTTCATGTGAATTTCGCCGAGCCCTGACCCCGACCCTGCGGACCCCGCAAACCCCAACCCCGACATTTGTTAACCTCGACGTCGGGGTTGCCAACCCTAGTTTTAACTAGGGTTCAAAACATGCATGCGGGTAGTGCTCTATACGGGTAAGCGGACGGGTAAACCCGTACCCGCATGCGGACCCGCTTTTTACAACGCTTGGCTCTTGAATACCTAAAAAATTCAAAATTTTTTCTTTTAAATCACTGCAACTTTTTTAAAAAAGCGGTAAAAATCAAATAATTTAATCAGATTTATTATTCTTAAAAAATTCGTTTTCATCGTCATCAATTGCCAACTTTACAAAATTAAAATAATATTATATTTTTTTAAATAACATATTTTTGAAAGCAAAGACAAATGGTTTTCTTTCTGTAAATATTTCCGGTGAAGTGTTGTCGTCATTAGGAAATCTTTTTTTTTAGGAAATGGAGGAATATTATATGGGATAAGTCATAAGATAACTAGCCTAAAAAAATATAAAATAATATAGAAAATTAAATGAAATTCACTTGTTTAAGATGAAAACTGATAAATTATTTCCCCGAATTATTTTTTATTTTATATTTTCTTTTTCTTATGCATGGGAAAAAGAGGTAATTTATTTTTTAATTTAAATTATTATTTTTTCTTAATATTAGTTTGATGACGATGCATTGGTTGCGTTTGTGAAAGGACCTGCCAAATTTGAGCAGTTTTGAACGGAAAAGGAACTCACAAATAAGCAAGAAAAAGAAATGTTGGCACAATCTTATGGCACTCACCTTGGCGTTTTGTATTTCTTAAGAAAGAATTGGCATTGTGCCAATATTCAAATAGAATTTGATGAACATTTTGACCAGGAGAAGTGTGAGCTTTACCGTAAATATTTGGAAATATTGTATGAGTATTTTTTCAACTGTTTACGCTGGACAAAAAGTTGTAAGGCCAAGCTTCGTGTTCATAAGTTTAGTTTATTTTGTGAATATTATGGCAAAAATTTATTTTTGTTATTTGGAAGAGACAAAGGATGAAGGAAGACAATTTGCCAAATGTCTCGAATTTCTGTATATTTTTAAATTGAAAAATGAGGCTGAATTGGATTATTACAAAGAAAATTTATCAGAAAGATCATTGAAGAAGGAGTGGTCAGCAATTCGAATTAGTTTTAATAAAATAATGGCAAAAATGCTGGAAAAAGTAATGGAAAGAGCCGAGTTGGAAAAAGAGCCAAATTTGGACTTCCCATTGTATCAATTGAAAGATGCGGTGAGTTTCGTTTGTATAAAATTTCATTTTTATGATATATTTTCCATAGATTTTGTAAATTTACATTGCCTTAAAGCTCATAATTTTGCGCATAAATTTATTCGTTTAGATGGAAGATGAAATATTTCTTGAATTTGTAAAAGGAAGAACGAACTTTGACTATTATTTTACGCATCTGCATCAGTTAAAAACTATATCAAAAGATAACGCTATTAGAGTATTAGAAACTCGCCTTGGCCTTTTGTATTTGATGAGAAAAAAATGAATTGTGCCAATGCCAAAAATGAAATTGCAAATGAATGCGACAAACTCCGAGAATATTTGTCCATTATTTATGAATATTTGTTCAGAGTGCGTTATGGGATTTGTGCTGTTATACCAATTTTTCGTCAACATCACAGAACATATGCGCAGTAATTACTTCTTCTTTTTTTTTTATTAATTCTGGTCTAATAGCTAATTTAGGAGCTTACTTGAAAGTTTGCATATTATTCTCAATTTATTGGAAAAATTTTTTCAAACGGACTTTGCAGGAAAAAACGACAGCAGAAAAGAATATGTTATGCGAGAATCTTCTGAGCTAAAATTAACAAATGCAAATCAATTGAATTATAAAAACATGGGTAAATTAAAAAGAATAAGTTAATTATCCAAAAAATGGCTTTTTTCGCCTGGGGGACTTTTGTGATCTTAACAAATTTTTTTATTTTTTTTTTAGAAATTTCAAAAATGACAAATGAAGAACATGTTGTACAAATGGCAAAAGAAGCGAGTGATTTAAGAAATGAAAACTCAAATGAGACACAATTGAGTGCTGATAGACTGGAAGGTGTTGTTAAATTATCCATAAATCTTTGTTTTTTTAGGTTCAGTCTAAATAAAATAAAAATCACCCAATAAATTCAAATTTTTTTTTGTTCAAATATGAATTCTTATAAAATTTTCAATGAGTTCAAACTGGAATTCGAAAAAAATTCCTTTTTGTCCCAATAATCGTTTTTAAAAAATTTATGTTTCAAAAGACCATAAAAATCCACAAATTTTTCAAAAGACTACTAAAATTCGCAAATCCTCATTTTCAAAAAAGTCCTTTTTGGCACTCTCTAAAAGGCCACAAAATGAGGAAAAATCCTCAGATATCGCAGCCCAAACCAATAATTATCTAATTTGAAATACCGTTTCCTTAAAGGATTACTCCGTTACAAATTTCACAACGAGTTAGAGGCAATGCATGAAAAATGGCAAACAATTTGCACAAAAACGACAGCCGAATTGGAAATATTGACAAAAGAATTGGGCAAAATGGACGAAATGACACCGGAGGAGGAAAGAATGGAGAAAGAAAAAATGTATATGGAAAAAAAATATATAGTTAATTATGTGTTCACTATTTTTCATCGATCATTAATTTCTGGAGTTTTCCCTCAACTGAAAACGCCAAATAAGAACAAAAATAGGCGCGCCTAAAAGACTAGCCAAAAAAAATTAAGCATAAAAACTGCTAAACTGTGGAAAATAATTGCACCGCCAAATACTCCTTTCTTTCCTTGTTTTGTAACATTAATTGAACAATAAACATTGCGTTTTTCTTCTTAATTCCTATGATCCATTGGTCTTATTTTGGAAAGCCCTGAAACACTTAAAACCAAGGAATCAACAAGATAATTGTTTTTTGAAGTTATGACACTAAGCTATGTTTGATGGTACATATCAGTATTGGAATCGAAAAAAGCATATTCTTGGAGAAAAGGAGAAATTTAGAAGGAAAATTTTGTTATAAATATTTTTTTTTAATAATCTAGCCTGGGGATTATTTGGTATGGTGGTATAAGTACTGCTTCTGCTTATCTCGTGCTCGGGTTCAAGTCCCTCACACAGTAAGGAATATACTTTCGTAAAAGCTTCAAACCAAGTGGAAAATGCGTTATTTATGCTTAATATATCGGAAACTAGTGCGCAACAAAAAAAAAAGGTATTTGCCTCAAAACGGTTGCCTTAATCAATTTTAACAATTTTGGAGAAAATCTGTTGACAAATTCTATCAAAAATTTTCCTGTGCTGCCTAATTGCACCGCCAAGTTTTTCTTTTATACAAATTTTTAAAGCGCACGGTAAAATAACGTAATATTTTTGGTTAAAAAAATAATTGACTTTAAAATCTTTTTTTTTTGACCTGTGAAATTCTCACTATTGAAAGATACTAAAAAATCTAAGTTTTGTTGGTTCTGAGACTTATGCTTTGTCCCGGGGCGCAAATGTCGGGGCGCATGCAGATTTTCGTGTTTTTCAGGTCATAATTTTTTTGTAATTTTACTAATTTTTTTATTTTTGGTATACAAACAATGTATTTTGTGCCTCAGTGCCGCGTTTTTTCCTCCGCTCGAACCGCGCACAATCCAACCGCCGGCATAAAAAGAAGAATCTGACGTAAGCGCAGTTGTCCAATAAGCCAAAAAGAAATGCAGAGACCGGCGAGCACAGCAATTGGAATTAATGTCGGTTGAAAAACTCAAAAAAAAAGTAACTTTAATTTGTCAAAATTTTAAATTAACTTAAATTTGCCAATTAAGATACCATCCATGGTGATAATTTTTTCGCCTCCTTTTTCATTATATTTTTTTGAAGATCAAATGTCAGGCGTTGGGTAATTTAAAATTTTGGGTAATGCCGTAAATGCCAACCATTTTGAAAATTTTTGAGGCAATTTGACAGAAAAATTTCCTAGGGGTTGGAAATTTTTTTAGCAAAAATAATAAAAGGTGTGAAAAGAGCATAAAATTCTTTACATAATTGCTCTTGGTATAGTGGATCTACCATCTGTCCCCGTAGAAATTGAGACGATAAAAAAATTGTCACCACAAAAATAACCTTTTTTCCATCATTTCACAGTGAAATTCTGAAGAAATCAGTCATTTTTGGGCTAACCGAATTTGACATCCTATATTTTTCCATGATGTTAGGTCGTTTCTTAAATTCCGCCACTATGGGCGTTTCTTAAATGCAAAATTGATTGTCACAATTATTTCGTTTTTGCCATTTATTTATGTAGCACATATCATGGTTATAGCAACAACGATCAACTACTATATTTTTTAATTTTAACGTTAAATAAAATTGTCCTTTTTAATTATGTAAAGAATTTTGTGCTCTTTCTCATTGCCCTTGAACATTTTCTGCTAAAAAAATTTATCCAACCCCCTAGGAAATTTTTTTTTGAATTTACCCCTCATTTCAAGCCATTTTTGGGGTTTCGGATTCGACATGAAGGAATAATCTGACAAAGTTGGTATAGTTACCTTTTTTGACCAGCATTATAATTTATGTTGACATGAATTTTTTTGTATTTTTTAATGAGCTAATAAAATTTACCGAGAAAATACAAAGTGGCTCCAAACTTTTTTGAAACTTTTTTCGGTACTGTATTTTTCTTAATTTATTTATTTAAATTAAGTATGTGATTAGTTATCAATTAAAAAAAAACGAAAAAAATTCGGTTTGAAATTACTCTAAAAGGAAATGACACTCACCTTTTTAAAAGTGAAATTTTAATAAATTAATTTTGGGTTTAGAAATTGCTTTTATTTTGTTCTTTCGAAAAAATTTATTTGACCCGTTTTTTTAGGTTTTTTAAAAATTCCTTAATGGCGCATCAAAACGAAAAATTTCCCTATTTAAATTTGGTTTTTGTTTGTCCAAAGAAATTAATTTTATAAATTTGAAATTTTAAAATTTCTTTTGCGCCTAATAACCTGTGAATATGGCGTAGAATTTTTAATTTTTGATGTCATTTCATGCCCTAAGTGTTTCTATTAGCATACATATAAAATTTCGAAAAATTTCCTTTAATGAAAAAGAGGTTATGACGAAAAATGTTTGAAAAACCTGACTTTTTGTGAGTTCTTTAGGTCATAACTTTGTTGAAATTAAAAGAATTTTTTTTAAACTTAGTACAATCAAATGGTATCAACAGCCCCGGCATTTTTTAACCTAAAAAATGGCAAGCTAGTAACCCATTTGTAGTTTCTAACTGTATATGACCGTTTTAAATTGATTCAGACCGTTTGAGCACTTTTTGGTTTGGGATCTATGATCGGTGTTACGACAATTGCGGATCGGCACTTGCGGACGCGACAATTGCGGACGACGATTGCGGACGACAATTGCGGACGCGACAATTGCGGACGACGATTGAAGGCGCGATTTTTAAGAATTTATTCACTAATTTCATTTAAATCCCCAAAAATTAACTACATATTTATATTTTATTCTATTTTTAACTAAAATAAGTTAAGCCGTGCCGGTTCGGGCTCTAAGATGACCAAAATATTGCTTTCGTCGTTTCATAAATTTAAACGATCAGGTTCTTTCACCCCTTTACGGGTACCCATATAAGCGATGGCTTAACCAAGCACCGGCGTCAGTTAGTCAATCAGTCACCACTAAGAAAACTCAAATCAGTTGATGGTTGTGGGATATCGATCTTTGGGGCCAGGAGAGAGCAGGACCCACCCCGAACCCTACACGGCTTAACTTATTTTAGTTAAAAATAGAATAAAATATAAATATGTAGTTAATTTTTGGGGATTTAAATGAAATTAGTGAATAAATTCTTAAAAATCGCGCCTCCAATCGTCGTCCGCAATTGTCGCGTCCGCAATTGTCGTCCGCAATCGTCGTCCGAAATTGTCGCGTCCGCAATTGTTGTCCGCAATCGTCGTCCGCAATTGTCGCGTCCGCAAGTGCCGATCCGCAATTGTCGTACCGCCCTATGATCCATATTTTGTTTAATAACTTACAAAATAAATTTTAAATTTTCCCGTCAATTATACTTTATTTTAATTAAATGGCAAAATGCCGTTTTCAAGGGACCTCTGAAATAAAAGATTTTAACCTAAAAAGGGCCATTTTTGAGAATTTTTTCTTATAAGCATTAAAAAAACAACTAACTTTCAAGAAAAATAAGCAAAACATTATTTTTTTTTAATCACTTCCACCTCTATAAAACCTCAAAATAATGACAATTCGGCCTTACTTTCATTATCAAGTATTGATTAATGACTATTTCATTATTAATTTTCTTATCTTTAATACTCAATAAGTTTCTGAGTATTCTATTGGCAAGAATTCTTTTCTGTTATTAGATTATATATAGAATACTGCTGTCACTAATTCAAAACTTTGCCAAGTGTCAAAACACCTCTAAACTATATAATTTTAATGCTCACTCGCTCTCTTAACTGTTTATTTTGGGGAAAATTTAATGCAAAAATTATTATGCCATTATTTGCCACTATTTTGTTCGGCAAAAATGTGCGGAATACACAAAATTGGTTTCTAAAAAGGATCCCCTATCCTAGCCAAAAGCAATGGACTTAAGATCCTCCATTTGTCTATCCTTCCGAAGAAAAAAAAATTAGAACATTTTAATAGCAAAAGCTCGATATTTAGAATTTTTATTCGTCTTAAAATAGGATAATTATTTTTCAACGCAAAGAGAAAAGGATTTCTTTCTGTAGATATTTCAGTTGGAGTGTTTTGATTAGTAAACCGGAGGAAATGAAGAAATATTATGTGGCATATGTTACACGATCACTAACCCAAAAAATAAATTATATAAAAAAATATGGAAAATTAAATTACACTCATCTTTTTAAAATGAAAACTGGGAAATCAATTTTCTCGAATTATTTTTTATTTTATTTTTCTTATGCCTGGGAAAAATAGGTGATTTATTTTTTTAATTTAAATAAATATTTTTTATAAAACAAAGTCTACTGTTATATTATGTAAGAAGCATCAAAAGGATGTTATTATGCTAGTAAATGGTGACACAATCAAAGAACCAAAATTTATGTCGTAGTCAGTCTTTTTTTTAGCAAATGCTTCTCTCATTTGTTGTGGTGCCAAATGTTGTCCAATTTTTTCTATTTCTTCCTTCAACTTATCAATTTGGGGCCTTTCTTTGAGTGCCTTGTTGAGCCATTTTTCATGCATTTCTTTCAATTTTTGGTCAAGAACATATCGTAGCAAAGCTACAGGGAAACAAACAATATTTGGTTTGGTATGACACCCCAAATTCTCGGAATTATTTGGGTCGGTCTCGGTTCAAGCGCTCAGTTTGGCGCCAGACTCGTTTCGGACTTTGTAACTTTTCTTTTATTTTAATTTTTGGAGGGTTAATATAGAACTTACGCAGCATACTAATAATTAGGGCTGGTACTTTTAGTCATAAATAAACGTAAAAATTTCGTCTAAAATGGCATAAAAAAATTCCAAAAAAGGCATGAAAAAAGGCACCAAAATGGCAAAAAAGGCACAAAAAATGGAAAAAGGCAGTATTAAAATTTTTTGTTAAATATTTTCAAGCATAAAAATTATAGTTTTTCTTTGTTTCAGTTACAAGTTAGGATTTTTTCAAGATTTTCCGGTTTAAAACCCCATTCAATAAAAAATTTTTGAAATTTTTCAAACTGATTCATATTTGGCAACGAAATTTGCTTTAGGTCGTGATTTTTTTCAAAAATTTCCAGGTTTTAGGGGTGTAATTTTTAAAATTTTAAAAGCCGATCCTTAGGAGTCTATTTTTCATTTTTGTGGAGAAATTTTAAAAATTCTGACTAAAATTTGCAAAAAGGCATGAAAAAAGGCACCAAAAGTGCGAAAAAGGCAAAAAAAGAAAAGAAAAAAGCCATTATAAAACTCATCGTAGAAGCTTCTAACCAAGTTAGAAATGCGTTTTTCGTGCGTATTAGCTCATCCCAAGTCAACCAGGGTGACCATTTTACCCCCTTTCGGTGGCATTTGCCACCTTTTTGGGGGTCTTGCCACCACTTTGCCACCTTTTTTTGAATTGCCACCATTTGCCACCTTTTTGGAATATTGTAAATTATTTAAATTTCTTTTTGACGTGAAAAATTACGTGCCACCTTTTTGCCACCTTTTTTCAAAATTTTGCCACCTTTTTGCCACCATTTTTAATCCCGGCGCCACCATTTTGGACTTTCGAGATGGTCACCCTGAAGTCAACAGAAAAAAAGGCATTTGCCTGAAAGTAACAGCCCTACTAATAATAAAAAATTTGGTTGCCTTAGAAAAAAGTTAAGGCGTCTGAAGGTTGGCTGGCGCCGAACTGAATGGTATCGGAATTATTCTGCAGGGTGTGGCAAAAGTCTTGGCACATTTTTAACTTGCCATTTTTTTTTTTTACTTTGAGCATTATAACCAGTTTTTATAGTTTTTTTTGTTGTTAATTTTTTCCTTTATAATGTGCATAACGAACATGATTCCAATGTTATCAAACAGATTATTGTCTGAAAAAAATTAGACTCATCTCGATGTCCTAAAAGGAGCACGTCTATAATACGATCAAAAAATTCTGTATAAAATTTTTTCATTAAAAGTTCGAAAGAAATTGCGTAAAAAAGTGTGTGCCAAGGCTTTTGCTGCAATAAATTTTTTTTGATAATGTATGTTTTATTAGTTAGTTTCGCCAGCAATCAAAATGTATAAAAAATTTGGCTTCGCAGACTTATTTAAGCATCTCAATTTTTAATTGTAATTATAAATAAATAATAAGGCCAACTCAAGGGAGGAGGCAGCCTAAGGAATATGTAGTAAAAGCATAAAAATACCTTCAAAATTTCTAGCACTTTTTTGACTTCCATCTGTTGATTCCCTCGCTAGTTTTACAGTCTCATAATGGAACGCATTTTTTGTAATTTCTAAAAAATTAAAATTTTTGTTTTTTTCACCTATAGGGGTCCGGCAGTGCCTAAGCGCCGCTGGGAAAATTTTTTTTTTCTGATAATTGGGAGAATCTATTAACAGGTCTTGTCCACAAAAAAAAAATTCGAGAAATTTTGGAGAAAATCTAAGGTAAAAGGTGCGGTGTCGACAGGCGTAGCCGGAGAAAATTTTTAGATGAATTGTATAATTTAATAGCAGATTTTGGAAATTGTCATTTGGACTTTTTTCCGCGATTCTCGATTTGCGACCGGGGCAAATTTTATCCGCGATTCGCGATTCCGCGACCGCGGGATTTTAAATAGGCGGCAAATTTTCTACGCCCATTTATGTAAAAAAAATTTACGCCAATAAAAATTTTCGAAATTTTGCAGAAAGGTAGGCCTTGTACCAAAGTTTTAAGGCAGAGATGCCATTGAAAATTTTCCCGAAAAAGAACATTTTTAAAACACACTACCAAGGGTCGGCAATGCCGATAGGCGCCGCGGGGAAAAAATTAAAAATTAAATGAAATTTTATAGAAAAATATTTTCATAAAATTGTCAATTTATTTTTGGGTACTTTTGTACCGGTACTATACTTTTTTCAAAAACTAATAGCGGTACGAGAAAAACGGGTAATTACCGACCAGCACCGGTACCGGTCATTGAGAAAAGTGGAGTGCCTGTATCGGTTTTTCAGTACCGCCCGGTAATAACCGGTACTAAATAAGCACTGGTTACGGGAACCGCCCAGTTCGGCGTGGACCCTTTCGGCGCGACTGGCCATAATCTTTTTCATTTTCGTCCAAATTAAACAAATTAGGTATTATTAGAAAGCGCTTGATCATTTAATTCTGTAAAATATGAGCATAATAACATCTTTTTCAGGCAAGCAGATTTCAAGAAAAAAGGAAATCCAAGGTCCCAATTAAGTAATTGTTGAAGGTACTGTTAATTTTTTCCAAGACCCCAAAAGTTTTAAATACACCGGAATTGACGGCACGGCAAATCTCCAGACCGCCATTTCCGGACCGCCTGAAAACCTACCCCTAGTTTTTTTTTGAAAACCCAACCCTAGTTAGGAAGATTTTTATTTCTTTTTTTTTAAATAAAAATATGGTTGGGTTTCAAAAAAACTACTAAAAATTGCCTGCAAAAATGACCCGGTTCGCTATTAATTAGTGCGGCAAATGCGATTTTCGGTATTCAATATCGGTATTATACTGATACCGAAAAAATGTATACCGAAAAATACAGCAGTATACCGATACCGTGCCGCACACTATTACTAATGTACAATATAAAGGAAAAATTTACAAATTTTCTAGTGTTTTTCGTAAATTGGTAATCAAAATTTTCTAGACACTGAATTGTCTCTTTTTCAGGGCACACTGAACGGGACCCGTCAATTGGGCGCTCACGATTGGGCGCCAGACTCGTTTAGGGCTTTGTAACTTTTTTCTTTGTGTACCAAACTTTACAAGTTCTGTATTATTTGAAAGCTTTAAGTGTTTAGAAGGTATTAATTAGCTATTGCTAAGCGATTGACCAACTCTTAAAAAAGTTAAAACTTGAAGAACGCAAAAAAGTCAGAAATTTTGTACATTTTTATTCATAACTTTTTTATAGGCAGGTATTTTTTTTTAATTTTTAGAGCGCTAATAGAGTCCATAAGCAGCATCCGAAAGACACTAAGTTTAAAAAATTTTGCTGCCTAAGAAAAAAAGTTATGGCGTCCGAAAGTAGGCTGGCGCCCAATCGTGAGCGCCCAATTGACGTAGACCGACACTGAACCGTGCACACTGAATCGTGCACACTGAATCGTGCACACTGAATTGTAGTGCACCGTGGTTACTAGGGCTGTTCGGTACCAGAAATTTCCCTGTACTTAGGGAGTCGGTACCGGTACTCGACCCCGGTACTCGGTATTGGTACTACCGAACAGCCGTACTGGTTACCGCTCTACCCTAAGATCAACCAAATGTTCCCTTTTGTAAATTGCAAAAAAAAAAAAAAAATGTTATACTTTAACGGAGCTTAATGAATTGAAAAATTTGTTTCTGTTTTAAAGACTTATTATCTTTAGAATTTGTTATGCTTTCGGAGGGCGAACTCCAAAAACCTTTTGTTTTTTTCCGTGCTGTCGCGTTTTATAAATCCGCCATTTTTACTGATTTTTCATATAAATCATGTCATAACTTTTGACAGAAATAACCAAATTAAACAATCTTGGTATTGTAAGATAGCTCTTGGATTACTCTATTAGCTGGTTAAAATTCAAAAAATTTCATTAACTTTTTAAGAGTTATGGTAATTTTTTCTACTTTTTTTGCTCCAATTTTTTAAAAGTTAACGAAATTTTTTGAATTTTAACCAGCTAATAGAGTAATCCAAGAGCTATCGTACAATACCAAGATTGTTTAATTTGGTTGCTTCTGTCAAAAGTTATGACATGATTTATACGGAAATCAGTAAAAATGGCGGATTTATAAAACGCGCAAGCACCGTTTTTTCTCACAACTACCTGAAATAGATGCTGTCGCATTTCGTAAATCCGCCATTTTTCCGAATTTTCGAATAGATCAAGTTGTATCTTTTCTCAGACACAACCCAATGAAGCAATCTTGTTATTGTACGATATCACTTGAAATGGTTTGACAGCTTTCACAAGTTTTTCAAAATAATATCTTTAGTTTTTCAAGAGTTCTGCATTTTTTTCCCCTTTTTGCCACAATTTTTTAAGATTTAATGAAACTTTTGAAATTTAGCAAGCTAGCCAAAACAAGTAGGAGCTATAGGTCAATACAAAGATTGCCTAATTTTTGGTGCGAAAAGATCGCTCGAACTCGTAAACTCTAAGATGATGCGACCCAAAAAGAAGGTAACCCCTAAAAACCCGAGCCCTAATAATCTGGCTTAAAACAAACATGAATATTGGAATAAATAACTACACTCAAGCATAAAGTTATTTTTTATAATGGTCTTTTTACGAAACGTCTGGACATTTTTGCGAAACGCCCTAGCACTAGTGATGCTCGAGAGTCTCGGTCTCGAGTCTCGGGGTCAAGTCTCGGTATCGTGTCTCGAGTCTCGGGAAATTTTCGGTCTTGAGCATCACTACCTAGCATTAATTAAAATGACCGGCAATCCGACATTATTTACCTGCTAAGTTTAAGTCATAATTCAGTTCTTTCTCATTTAATAATTGTAGAACTGATGACAATTGCTTCACGTGTTTCCTTTGATAAATTTGTCCGTGCCGTGTGAAGCCAAAATAAAATTTGCCTATCAAGTTCAACAAGCTTAAAACGTTAACAAGATTTCGGCTGTTTGGTCTGAATTTTTAAAATGAATAAAAAAAATTTGAAGGGTATATTTCTAATGGGTATACCTAATGTTCCTTATTTCATCATTATTCGGCGGGGACCTCCATATGCGATGACTATAATCGGGGTTTTCTCTCAATTCAAAAATTGGCTTTACGGCCGCAATTCCGTAGCGCACTCTGAACAAATATTCATAGAAAATGTCCAAATATCTGCGAATTCTGTCGCATTCATTTTCAATTTTGACTTTGGCATTGGCACAATGCCATTCTTTTCTCATCAAATGCAAAAGGCCAAGATGAATTTCGTATGATTGAATAAAATGGGTTTTTAATGGATTAAAAGCCATTTTTCCGCCAAATATATGCTTAAAAAAGCTTTCAAAGTTAGTGCTTCCAGCCACAAAACCAAGAAAATCTTCATCTTCTATCTATAAAATTAATATAGATAATCTTTTTTTGTCCCAATTTATCTTAAAGCCCTTAAAAAATAAAATTTCAAGGCTTCAATTTTTGTAATTAGACAAAAAAAAAGCTCAAGTGGTGGGTGACATTGTAAGTGTTTTTTTATGAAACTCACTCACCGCATCACTGATGCCATATATTGGCACATTTTCCAAAATGATGTGATGATAATCCAATGCCAATGCTTCGTCTATCGTTAATGATGAAGAATGTTGTGATGATGAAGTGGCGCCCATCTTCTGATGCTCAAATAGTACTCCATCTTTTCCCAATTTGACCTTTTCCATTGCTTTTTCTACAACTTTTTTCAACATTTTACCCATTTTTTCATCAAATTCTTCACTTTTTGAACTTTGCATTTTTGCTATTTGGGCCGTTTCTTTTGCTTGCTGAGACAAAACATTTTCATTTTGCAATTTGAATTGGGCAAAACCGAGCTCTCTGCGGTATTCACTTCTGGCATGAATTGAGTGACAATTACAAAAATAGTAAATAAATTGTTGTGCCAAATTGTTAATGACCTCGACAAGTGATATGCGAACTGATGCCACTTTCGATCGTAAATATTGGCTTCACCAAGGTGATATGTTCATCATCAGAATAAACATTGAAAATATATTCGTACAAAATATGTAAAGAATCTGAAAAAATTGGCATTCTTCCATCTCAGCTAATAAATTGGAACCATGACTTACTTGCTTTGGCACATTGCCAATTCTTTTTCATGTAATACAAAATGCCAAGATGAGTACCAAAAACTGTTGTCAAATATTCTCGGCTTTGCTCATTGATCACTCCTTTTTGGGTGCAAAATTCCTTAAAAATGGCAGGTCCTTTCACAAAAGCAGCAAGTGCTTCATCATCAATCTGAATACATATAGAAATTTTGGTTTACATAATGAATAAAAATATATTTCTGTTTCAAAATTACCGTCATTGGGTCACCATTTGCGAATGGCAATAATAAAAATAAAACGAAAACATAAAAAAATTTAAAATTAAATGGATCCATCTTTAAACAAAAATTAAAAGGATCCATCTTTAAACAAAAAGGAAAATATTAATAATTTTTTTCATACTGTATGTAAAAATAATGGAGAAAATTTTTATACCAAAACAATTAATACTTAATCAAATGACTGCAAAAGTCGCTGTCGCAAATATTTTCAAAATTTTTATTTTTATTTTATTGTAAATATTGCCAGCTGAATTAAGCTATATTTTACTTGGAAATGGCAAATTTATGTGTTTATAAGCTCTTTACAAAAAACAACGAAAAGAAATAAATGTATGGTTGGCAAATAAAATCTGAGAATAAAAAATCTTCTTTTGCAATAATTTTTTATTTCAAATAATAAATGGCAAATAAATATCAAATAATTAAGCATATCTAAATTTATTAAAAAAATAAAAATGTTTATCAGTCAGTTATTCTAATTATGATTTTATAAAATATAAAATATATAAAGGAAATTTATTAAAAAAATATATTTTAAGAAATAAAAATATCGACAAAATTTTTTAATTAGTCAATTAGTGGGTGCGTGCACGACATGATCGAAAGCGGTACAACCATGCTTACACAGGTAGGGGTGAGAATAAACGGGTAACCGAACCGAAACCAAAACCAAAAACCGGCCTTTTTGGGACAAAAACCGAAACCGAAAACCGGGGTAGCAAAATTTGCAAGTGTTTCTACAATTTGTTTACAAACTTGAATATTCAGTTTGGATTAAGAGGTGTACTAATTTAATTTTTTTATTTTTTGATTGAAAATTTGATTTCCGAGATTAAGTCATGTTGGTCAAAATTTCTGATTTTTTTGCAGTTTTATTATGAATTTAAAAACTTTTTGGTCAGGAATTTGAATTACGAATTTTTTTGTTTTAAATGGAAATCGGTACTTTCCCATTATAAGACCACAAGCCAAAATTTTAAAAAATCAACAAAGGGGCACGCAAATTCAACAAGACGCGCTGTGGCACTACTTTGGAGGCATATATGCAACAATTGCTGATAAGATGTCGTCAAATGGATCTTCTCCGCGGTGTTTACAATCTTCACGCTTGCGCGCCCCTTTGTTGATTTTTTAAAATTTTGGCTTGTGGTCTTATAATGGGAAAGTACCTGGAAATCAATTAAACAAATTCTATCCAAATTTTTAATTTTGCGAACGCCTCAAACTCGAAAGCGTGGGAGGTCGTCTTTTTTGGTACCCAATATAAAACCAGGGCAGAAAACTTCGACTTATTGAATGCGTTGATTATTTTTGTCACCAGTTAGGCCTTTGGCAAGCCGTGAAATTAAAACTTAGTTTATTTTGCTACATAATTTTGGGGGACACCTGTTTCGGCGCAAACCATAAATACAAGAAAGTCAACGTAATTTTTTGAATATGAACTCAAAACCAGGGGTGGTCACGGACAGCGACAATCCGCGGATATCCGCGGATTGTCCGGATACGGACGGAACGGACAACGATTTTTGGGGCTTCGGACGGACACGGATATGAACCCGACGGACACGGATGGAAACGGCTATGAAAATTCGTGTCCGTGACCACCCTGGTGTTGCCTTTGAATTCCCACCGTTAAGCCCGGGTTTTCGACGTGTAAAGAGGTCCTTCGAGTGGTAGCTTTATTTTTGTCCCTTTTTTTAAGGTTGGTCGCATTTAGTTTTAAACGGTCCCCTCAGGTTTTCGGCCCAAATAGGTCACCCGGTTTTCGGTTTCGTTTCAGCTTATCGACTGCGAACAATAATTTTTTTGTTTGAATTTGATAACCATAATTAATCACAGGCGAAATTAACAGGAAACTAGATTACAAATTTTTGAAAACGAATCTTTCAAAAAATTTTGGCGCTGAAATAAGGGCGCCAAAACGGGGGCCCAAAACGACCCGGCCCAGTCGAAACACAATGTTTTGAAAATTTTGATAGAGTTCCGGATCCCGGTGGGATCCTTGACTGGAATTCATTTTGAAAAATCTTCTGGCGGGAGATTTTTTTGGATTACATTTTTTTTGAAAGATTTTCCGGAATCCTGTTTTCCAACAACTAGATCCAGTGGATTTTTTGAAAATTTCACCTAAAATCACTCTAGATTAGGATAGAGTTACGAACAGATAAGGCTCGCTCTATCAACCTGTGACAAAAAAAAAAGAAATTCCTAGAGCAGAACCTCTAGGCTACCAGACCTTAAAATTTTTCTATTTTGCACTATTATTTTTTTTTTTGATTATTCTGGGCCTATTAGTACTCTTTTTTTTTGTGTTTTTTAATTAAAAAGTACGAACGATAGGGGACTGCCTTAGGCGCGTAAAAGATCTGTTGAGTCTGGGGTGTAGACCATTTGGCCAAATGGTCTACACCCCAGAATCAACAAGATCTTACCCTAAAATGGATTTTAAATTATTTTTTAAAAGCCCCAAAATCTACTAAATTCCAAAAACATCAGTAAATTGAATAATTTAAGTGTTTCACTCGCTCTCTTAATTGTCACACCAATATCAAACATGCTTCCGGTCTCTGTTACATATGTACCAGGGAGGGAGCCGATCAATCCCTTTGAATTTTTTCCAAAAAAGGCTCTAAATTTTACCATTTTTGTGCAAAAACTGTCAACAAAATACTCAAATTTCATAAATTTTTCTTGGTGGAGCCTATCGGCACCACTGTACACTTCCTTTTTTAAAATTAACATTTTAATGTCTCATTTCAAAACCGACAGCTGAAGCAGTTATGTATGTCAATAAAAAAGAGAAATAAAGGACAATGAAATAACTTTTTTGAAAAAAAAAACCATTTTTGCAAAAATTTTAAAAAATTCCAGTCCCGGCTCGTTCCCGGTACCGGGTTCTCTGGTCCCGGCCCTTCCCGATCCCGTTTTTTGTCAAAAATCCCGGTCCCGTTCAACCCTAGTTTCCTCCCACAAATAAAATATGCACCAAAATAGCAAAATATGCACCAAATTTCTAGCAAATTTATAACAAAACAATTTAAAAATTCAATTTTTTTTTCTCACACTGACAATTCAAATACATTTCAGGGTATGCATATTATTGATTTGTTTCATATAATAAAAATCTAAAAATTTTACCAAAAATATTTTGGGAAATATTTTTATTTTTTCAATATTTTTCCCAAAAAATTTCTCCAAAAATTCAAATTTTTATTTTTGTGACATTTTTTTCAAATTTTTCAAAAGTTAATTATATTTTGTTTTTGATATGTTTCATTTAATCCTCAAGTTCTCGTCACCACTTTATGCCCCCTTTTTTGAGGCGTATTCCAATTGTTTTTATAAAAAAGCCAAACAATGAAAATTTGTCTCATTTTGTGTTTACCCGTAACAAATGATAAATAATGGCACAACAGAAAGAACAAGGAAAAAACAATGCATAAAATTCTGATGAAATTCGGCTCTAATTGCATTGGGCTTCGAATTTTAAGGAATGGGCATGGGGACTTAATCTTTGTACCCTACTTCTCTTGTAAATAATTATTTTTCTCTTTACCCCGCCCCCTCCCATTTCCAGGGGGTACGATCTAAAAAACCGACATAAACCCTGGAAAATGCCGGGTTACCCGCCCTCTTCTTATCGTCGTGTGATTAGCATTTTCTTAGCCATGTCATTAGGCTCATCATTAGCATGATTATCACCGTGGCCATCCTCTTCCACCCTCTTTCCATCATCATCATCGTTCTGCCGTTGTGTCGTCGTCCATTGGTCATTTGTCCCTCCTTCTCCTCCTCCTCTGTCCACCATTGCTCTTCCGTCCTTTGCCCATTTTGCTGTATCCCGCGTCTCCTCGGCATTGCCATAGCCCCGCCGGTGCCATCATTTTTGTCTTCTCCCCATCGCTGTTGATTGTCCGTCAATTTCCTGATCATTTCTCTCCAACCATCGTTGACTTGGTCGAGGCGAATTTGTCCCAATTTTCCGATGTTGCCCTTTTTCAGTTTGCCTCCCGTCGGCATCGGTCCCACCAAATCACTGCTGTCCACCGCTAATTGGAACAAATTCGCACCAGCAAATGCGTCGGAGTTGGCAATGCTCACGGAAGTGTGCAAAATGCTCAAATGACGCAATGATGGAGGGATGGAACTGAAAAGGGAAGGGAATTGATAGGCCAAAAGCACGGCAAATGATGTAATAAAAGACTTGCTTAGAACTAGGGTAGCAACCCCAACGTCGGGGTTGGAAAAGTCGGGGTTCAGGGAGGAAATTCCCCGACTAAATTTGTCGGGGATGGCTCGAGAAATTTAAAAAATGGGCAGGAAAAGTCGGGGATCGGGGACAAATCGGGGGCAAAATTCTCATAAAAAGTCGGAAAAAGAAAAGCAAAAATTTCCAGAACAAATAAGTCTTAAAAACTCACTTAAAGAGACTTCCATCTTATTTGAAGTGCAATTGACGACTTTCGTAATTTCCCGAAATGTCGGGGTTGCAACCCTACTTAGAACAAATACAACCAAATACGAAGGAATTTTGAAATATTTTTAAATAAAAGCGAAAAAAAAAATATAAAAACAAATAACAATGAATATCAAAATAGACGAATCTTGAATCTGCGAAATATCAAAGTAAAGGAAAAAACATTTTGGTGTCGTTTTGAGCTCCACTGCAGTTTACGCGCCCAATCGACTTTTACGCGTCCAATTAATTTTTACGCGTACAAACAATTTTTACGCGTCCGACCACAGATACGCGTCCAATCAAAACAATCTACTGATACAACTAGGACTGTAAAATTTCAGAGGTAACAAATGCAAAAAGTGTACTATCGAAACACTGATTAATTTATGGTTTATTTTGAATGGACGCGTAAACTCTTGATTGGACACCGTAAACTGTGATCGGACGCGTGAAAACCAATTGGACGCGTAAAAACCAATTAGGTTAGTACCATGTTTGTAGTGATGTTCGAGACCAAAAAATTTCCAAAACAAGACCCCAAGGCCAGAGACCAAAATCAAAAAACTCGCGAGTTTTCTCGAGTCGAGACTCTCGACGATCACTAATAGGTTGTCATCAAATGTAATTTAAGAATACATTTATCTTGATAAATTCTTTGTTGAAAATGTCCGAAAACGGCTCAACAAACACTGACCGAATTATGAGATGGCGGACCCGAAAAATGTACAGCGATTGAACAGACGGAGGAAAAGCGGACGATTGGAGGACAAGCGAATGTTCAAAACAGTCTCCGACGAGCAACAACAAAGCGGAGGAGGAGAAGGGAAACGACATGGGGAGGAGGTGCCGACGCGACGACGAGTGGGGGACGGCGGTGGCAAAGGGACCACGGCACATGCACTCCTCCAACGGACCGATCTGACGGCACACAAACTAAAAGGGCACAAAAAAGGACGGGGGCAAATGTGCCGAAATTGGAGGGGGGGGGGGGGGTACTGGCGTTTGGGCGCCAGGCTCGTTTAGAACAATATAATTTTTTCTTAATGCTGGGATAATTAATCAACCCGAGTATTTAAATGTCTAAATCTGATTCATTTGATCATTTTGTGATTAATGGGCCAGATACTGATCAGAACATTCATCTTGATCAGGTACAGGTCCAGTTCATTACAATTTCATGGGTCATGGTTTCTGATATATTCAGCCAATTTGACAGTTGTGAAACCGGCCGGGTATCATTCAGTGATCAGCAGAATCACCGGAGAGACTGATCACTTCGGACCAATTTTGAAAACCGTCATTTACATCGGCGGATGACGAAGCATCAGAAGATGCGCAATTTGAAGAGGACGAATGCGATGAGGGCACAGATGGTGAAAAACTGCTGTTGCTGGTGGTGATGTTGTTTTCCTCAAAACAGTGATTGGACGCGAATTGCCAGTGCAAATTGCGGTGGGAGTTCGGTGCCAAAAATAGCCTAATTAATGGGGAAAGATGGGCATTCATAAAATATGGAAAAATGGGAATGGAATGGAAGCAAGAGTTCGGAAACAAAAAGGGGCGGGATTTAAGGCCTAATCATTCACTCTTTTAGCCAAAAACAATAATTGCATCACTTCCGATCCGACTGAAGGAATCCGAAAGTCGAACAGCCAAATGCCGGAAAACCGGTACCTGCTGTAGCTTACGTTGGCTGAGTTCAAGGCTTATCTGTTCCGTTTTGAAAACAGAAGCCAAAGTTTCTTTTAAAAAGATTTCATACAAAATGAAAAAAGGAAGGATTATTTCTTTCGATGAGTTTTAGAAAATGCAAAAATTATATTAGATTTTAAAATATTTTAAAAAATCGGCAAATTTACCGACCGTTAAAAACTTACCCGGTAAATTACCGATTTTACCGCGCTAAAATTTTACAATGTCAAAGCTTAGTTCGATTAGCCAACTGGATTGACATTTTGATTTTTTTCCCAAACTATCACTGACCCCTCTGTGCCGCAATGACCCCTCGCACATGGCCATTGCGTGCCCTTGATGATCAGCCGCTCGCGCACTTCCACGCCCTGCAAAAACGTACTTCCTGGTGCACGCTTTAGGCGGCATTCTGCCAATTCAAGGGTACCAATCTGGAAGTGGAACTCATCAGAGATAATTTTGCTCTTCCCAAGACGAACTTTGCTGGCGCCAAACGGTGGTGGCGTTCCATTGGCATCGCTCACTTGGGCACCAAATCCCAACTGAGAGCGGACAAATTGAAAGGAATCGATGATGGACAAATACGAGAAGGGTCCTTCTCCTACTGCTGCCGTTGTCATTGACGGTACAAATTCGTCCAGTCGTGAGTCTTCGATAAGAAAGCGTCGGATGGGCGAGAAGGACGGCACCGCAAATGGTGAGCCGACCCAACGGCGAACAGACGAACTAATAAAGAAAATGGAAGGAGAAGGTGTTGAAGTGGGAGAAGAGCCGAAAGAGATGGACAACAGTCGAATATTACTGTAGAGAATGCGCAACTGTAGCGGGACCACCTGAAAAAGGGGAGAAGATGAGGGTAATTAGCCCTTAATGAGCCCTAATTAGGTAAAACGAAAATTTGATACTGTATTCATCAATAAGAACCTTTGTTAAGGAATGAGAAAACTTTGGCATTGACGATATGTTCAGTATTGTTGGACTTCGAGTTGGCACAGTGTTGCTGTTGCTTGACAATGAGTGCCAATGCCATTCTGACTCTGTCCTGCTGGACAAACGAAACGATGACGGCACTAGCGGCGTGCCGGAAAAAGACATTCTCGTGGGGATTGCCCCCTTTCATAAGCCGTCCGATAGTCGAGTGTTCAACGCGAAATAAACTGATCAAAGCAGCGCCCAGATAAGGCAACCGATGCATTGTGCAGTTCCGAATTAGCCTGCCCGACAATGGGAAAATGGAATATGATCAGAAAGCACCCAAAAACTGATCAAAGTGGGATCATTAAATTGATCAGTTTATCAATGCTAATCCGTTCACTAAACTTGATCAGTTATCGATGATAATCCGTTCAAAAGCCCAATTTTTGATCAATCTATCGATCAATGGAAAATCATAGTGACTGATTCGTGAACTTCCAAGATTTGGACAACCAAGAAGTAACCATTATAATCTTAGTTCGATCACTAATCAATAGGAACGCAAAGAAAGGGAAATCATTGAGTTCGATCAATAAATCACTAAATATTGATCCGGGGTCCTCTCTAATATAACCCCCATTAAACTAATCATTTTCAACCACCACCCCATCCCCTCCAGCAGAGTCCATTTCCAACCATTTTATCTCGCATTCTCTCACATTTCCCCCACCGCCATCGCTTCTTGCCGCGTCTGTCTCCGTCCGCGTCCTTTCCGTCCGCGTCTTCCGCCCGTCGCGCCCCACCAACAGTCGCTGATGCGCACTTTTGTTGCGCGTAATCCGCCAAAGACCGCTTCGTCCGCTTTCACCGTCGCCTGCTCCACCGCCAACTCGTCCACTCGCGTGCCGCAGAACACTCGCGCGCCCAATCGCCCAATTCGAATCCCATCGCGCAAAAAAAGATGGCCAAGCCGATGGATGTGTCCAAATGCGCCCGAATCGATTGTCTGCAAAGCGAAGCTGTAAGAAGACCAATTAATTGATCTATGGATGATAAAGTTAATAAAGTGATCAGTGTTGGTGGAAAGATTAATTGTTATTCCGTATTATCATTGCTTAATTAACCAATTATTGAATGTGAATATTGATCGATTGGGTTGAATAATTGATTGTTTATTGGTCAGTTGACTGATTGTTTGATAATAATCGATAAATTAATTATTGATTGGTTGACTGATTGGTGGCTGTGCTTATTGATATTAACCTTGATGTTCGCAGTGTGAAAGTACAGATAGTCGACGAATGCCATCTGAACCATTCATTTCATTAACAATCAATTTGACACTATCCAAGCAAAACTCAGGCACAAAAACCGCGAAAAAGGCACTTAAATATGCTTAAAAAAAAAACTCAAAATAAGCACAAATAACTAACAAATAAGCGCTAAAAATTGAAAATAAAAACTATACAAAAAAGAGAAAAATTTGTGTTTAATCAGAGTTTGGTGAAGAAGATTAAATTAAATATGGTTAAATTTGAGAAGTTGTCAGATTTATTTGTTAGAGTTATAATTGAAATTTGAAAGGCAATTTTTAGGAACTTTTTCATGTTTATTGGATTCTTATTAAGGATTTTCTGAAACCCCTGAAAATAGGCACTGAAAATGCTGAAATATGTATAAAAAAATAGGCATTATGCCCAAAAAATCTGAAATAAGCAAAAATTGGCATTTTAAACTATATGCTATAGGCTCCAAACGAAGTAATAATGTGCGCAAAAAAACTAGGCATATGCTGCTATTGGTCACAAAATCTGTGCCTTGGCGAATGCGTTCTCATGCACTCGTCCGATGCTAATATTGCGCCACCAAAAGTGCTGAAGCCGGGACAGTCCAGTGAATGCGTGAGACGGCACCGCCGGCAAATGCGCATTTTGGATCAAAAAGAGACGGGGCGAGCGACGAATGGCACGGAATGCATCCGAACGAATGTCGAGACGGGCAATGTCGAACAGCTGACCAAAGGGTTGTGTGAGATCAGCACCAAAATAAGACAAACAGGACACATCCGATTCTGCCCAAAAACTATCATTTTGTGATTAACTGTCGTTTTGATCATTTACAAAAGAGTATCAACCGTTGCAATACTGTAGTATATTTCTGATTAATTTTTGGCAAATCTAATCTTTGGTATTCGGTATCGAAATTTCGGTATAATACTGATACCGAAAAAATACTGAAATCTCCAAAATATTTTGGTCGGTATACCGTACTGTATATTGCAAAAAAATACGGCGGTATAGAATACTCTTTCTGATCATAGGAATTTGTTTAATTGATCTTTTTGCATTCTGGGCGCGCTGACAAAATGTCGATCCAAATATTTCGACTCGAGAAAAGCCCAAATAAAATTTCTTAAAATCTTCAAACTTTGTTTGAAATCTACCCGAGACTTTATTAGGCCGATTTTTTGTTTATTTTTTTCAGTCGATACTTTGTCGGCACACAAATTTTCCGGTATTATCCACTCTTTTTCATACTAAATCAAAATGTTAATGAACCAATTAAGTTAATTAAAAAGAGACCACTGCCCCATAGGGAAATAGTTTTTGCAGCCTGCGCAACAGCCAAAACTGACTTTGATATGTTCCAGCACAGTTTTGCCTTAATGAATAAGACTAAATTAAACTATGTAAAATGAACTCGTAGAAAAACATGCCACGGAAAGTGCCTGAAGCAATGGTCAAACGATGGCACGAATGGACGACCAAATGATGAAGGAGGTGGGGCAGAGAGGAGGAGGACAGACGAAGATGACCAAAGGAAGAGGGGGACAAAGATGAGGAGGAGGAGGAAGAACAGCTAAAGGGGGACAATAAATGCCAAAGACCAAAACAAGGAAAGGAAAAGCATGAAATGAATGGCATGGCATCGAAGAAGCCAGTGCCGAAATTTCCTCTTTTTCCCATACGATTTTTGGTTCGTGACGAAGCAAACTCGAGAATCTCAACCTAACCAGGCCTTATTTGTTGGGGTGCCGGACCCAACTTACAGAAAATCACTTTTAGACAGTCCCAATAATCGGGGTTCGCAAATGAAAATTGTTTAAAGCCTCATTTGGCGGCCAAAAAAGCCTCATATGGCAAAAAGCTTCAATTTGAAAAATTTAATTCAAAAAGCTAAAAAAACATTAAACAGTCTCATCGACCTTTCAAAAAACCACAAAATGAGGCTAAATCCTCACATTTGCGAATCCTGCATAATCATTAAGATAAATTTTTAAATTTCTAAAATTTTGTCCTCCAAAAAAACCTATTTTCGCCCAATTTCTCATTGTTTTGATGCCCATTTTCTCAGCCCCCAATTTTTCGGGATTGAAATGACCAAAGGCAAACCTGCATACAAGCGAATGGGCAGCAGAAGAAGGAGCAGAGCAAAAAGAAGATGATGAGGAAGGGGAAAATGTGGAGAAAACAAAAGGGAAAAAGCAAAAGGCCAAAAAGAGAGAGAAAAATGGGAGGAAAAGGAGGAGGAGGGGAAGACGGAACAGAACCATCAGCAGAAGGAGGAGAAGAAGCGGAGGAGCAATGCGACGGCAGCAAAAAGTCAAAAAGTGAATTAGAAACAGCCAAGCAACATTCATTCATTCCCGGAGGGGTGACAAAAGGTGGCAATTGGATTAGGGCGGGGGGGGGGGGGGAGGAAAAGGGGAAGAGGAAAAGCCGTGCCGTAGGGAAAGGGACAGAAATGGCAAAATTCTTTGAGAAACAGCAAATATTAGAGCTGCCAAGGAGCTGCCAGAGTGCCACACATCACTCACTTTTCATATGCAAGTACATCAATGTTGAAGAAAGGTTATTATGGCCAAAGGGAAGGCGCGCCCCAAAAATGGGCAGAGGCAAAAATGGCCAAAAAGGAAGGGGGGGGGGGGGAGGGGGGTAAACCGTTAATTGTTGTCGTCCCTCCAGGGGAGGAGAGAGGACAATCGTTCAGCATGAGAGTGGCTAAAATAGGGTAATTGCCCTCATCTTCGGCAGTGTGTCGACAGTTTGAAGAATTGCACACGAGGCACTGATGGAGAAGCGACTCGTGCCACACAAATTCCGCGCCCTTCTCATCTGATGCCAAATCGTGTTGGGCGTCCCCTTGGGGGAATTTCTTCCGGAAATGTGACCCAATTGGGCCCATCCGCCGACCGCGCAACTGACCAACCTAACAATGGGGCCGGGCGGGGGGCGGGAGGTGAGAGAAACATTTAAGGGCAAATGCCGGAAGTTTGGGCACCAGGAAGTTTGGGCACTATAAACTTTGTTGCTTTTCATGCGTTTAAATAAAAAAAAATGGGTTTAAAAGAATTATTAATTTAAAATTTAGTTTATATAATTTTTGAAGGAAAAAAAATTTCGTACAGGAACGGGAAAAGGGTGGGATTCCCGTGCGGGATTCCGGTCCCTCTGTTTTTTGAATTCCCGTTCCCGGAAAAAATTTTTACCGAACTCTAATATTTATTAAAGTAAATTTGAAAAAAAGTCCATGGGAGGGGTGGTGGCGGATTTACGAAACGTGCATGGGTAAAAGAACTTCTAAAGTAATGCAAATTTAAAAACAAATACATGTGATCAAATATTAATAGGGCTTTCATTCATTACTAAAAATACTGCGCCGATGAAATCTTCGAAATTTTCTTTGGCCCACCCATATGGACGAATCGCTTGGGTGGTGGCAAACAAATGCATGAAAGGGCAAAAACATGCGAAAGTGCAATATTAGGGATTCCATCCGAAAAAAGGGTATAAATAGTCAAAAAAGAGGCACTAAAAATCATTGGCATTATAAAATTATAAATATACTAACCAAATAAATAAAATGTTCAACCATTCTTCCAACATTACTTTTCTTTTTTTGGCCTTTTCCATTTTTGCCATTCTCATAATTGGCATTAAAATGGACGACCCCAAGGCAAAAGAGGCAAATGCCATTGGACAACCAAACGGTGGGGGACCACTGGAACTTTTGGTAAAGTAATTTTTCATTTTTTAATTAAATTAATTTTCAGAATTTATTACTTGGACAAAAACAAGCGACAAATGGAAAGGAAAAAGCAGAAAGTAAAAAAAAAGAACTAAAGACATTAATAATAATAAGAAAACAATTGAAGCTCAGCCGAATTTGGGGAAGAAGCCGAGCGGAGGACGACACAAAAGGGACATTTTGAAATATGCCGGTGCGGACATGGGAGGATGGGACCACCCAATTGACTCGACAGCGTAAGAAAAAAAAATCAAAAACAGTTAATAATATTAAATAAATTATAATTTTTTTTTAATTTTCATATTTCTTTTCATTATTTAGTGATTTTGTCCAAAATTCTTGGAATGATGCAAATTGGCTCGCCGGTGTTGTCGATCAAAATGGGTGGCCAAATTACGGAACTCCTGGCGGAGGTCGTTGAATGGAAGGAACGAATGATAATTTATGGTGATCGCATTGGGAATATGAGCTGACATTTTCGGGAAAACTTTTTTTTTCTATTAGTTGTAGTTCGTTTGCGTCAATTTCTTTCTTTTTAATAAATCTTTGGGACACAATAAATATTTTTTTTTTATAATTTTTTGTGCCTTTCTCCTCTGCAGCCGATGTTGAGACTGAATTGGTTGAATAGTCCGCAGTGATGTCAAAAGCAATCAAATTTTGCAAAAAAACCACTGCAAAGGAAATTGATTAAAAAAAGGCGCGACAGACCGTTGACATTAGGGCTGTGCTATGAGGGAAAATATTCATAAAGTATATTTCATTTTTCCTGCTTTATCCAATTCACACTCAATGCGTTTTAAGCTTTTATAAATGATTCTTCCTATAGGGTACCGCCCAGTTTGGCGCCGATGGCGCCACGGGCTATAACTTTTTTTAAAATGAACCAAATTGAACAAATTTGGTATGGTTCCATGCTTTTGATAAGCTTTATTGGCCTGCAAAATTTCAGAAATAAATAAATAATATACAAATAAATTGAGCTAAAACAGCAAAAAAGTGAAACTTTTAGCCGTTTTGGCGCCGAGCGCCATCACTGTTTTTAGATATTTTGTTTCGTTCTTTTTGCTTATATATAAAGCTCATATACAGCTATTGATTGTTGCCAGAGATTTGATTGAAGTGATCTATTAAAAAAGACTTATGACACTTTAAAATTGACGGCGCCAAAACGGTCCGCGTCAAACTGATCCCGACCCATCCTATATGTATATAAAAATACTTCACATTTTCATCACCGATTTTCTCATTTCATTCACTGATATTCAACTCTATTTAATTAGATTTTCAGAAATTTTCCAAGAAAGAACGCCGATTATTTCAAGTCAAAGACGGAAAACTATTGCCAAAAAAATTGAGAGGAAAAGCAAATAAGAGTGAAAACAAAATGAATATACTGTTTAACAACAGGGCAATTGAAGTTGGGTCGGGTTATAACATGAGCCCGAGTGCCTCACATTGCGGGGTCATTTTTATTTGGTTCGGAGTTCGCAATGGGATGAATTGCATGTCAGAAGTGTGAATTATTTTTAAAAATTTCTGCTCTGCGTTATGTCGTTTAAAAAGTGATATTTTGAAAAAATTCTGGCGCCCAAACACGGGCGTCCCAACGCATATTGGTGCCCAAACGCGCGGGCGTCCAAATGGCTGCCTCTAAAAATAGTTACACCTTCGTAAGGGGAGCACACATGTGTTTGGGACCCATCGGAGCGGCCACAACCATTACCTCCGTCCCCCTGTAGCGATGATGCAATTACGACAACCGAGGAGCCTTCCACGACTGCGCCACCCACGACCCTACCTTCGACCACGCCACCCACAACCCCGCCACCCACAACGGCGCCAACCACAACGACGCCACCCACAAACATGCCACCCACAACCACGCCACCTACGACCACGCAACTCACAACCACGCCACTCACGACTACGACTCCTACCGAGACGGCAAAAACGCCAAAGACGCATGAACCACAGCAACCGTCATCGCATAAAAATCCATGGAATTGGATCTTCCGTCGGGAGTAGGCTTTGTCGGCATTGTAGCGGTAATTGTAGCTTTGTTGTGCTCTTGGCGATGGTGCCCTGAAAAAGTTCCTTGCTTCTGCACTTGGACTTTCTGGCGGCGTTTGAGTCCTCCAGTTCGGGATGCCATTTGGTGATACTTTGTTCGATGGGTGTAACGCAGTAAACTTCTTTCAACTTAATTTTTTAATCAGATTTCATCTTTTTCGATTTAGGTAGAAGATATCAGATTGACGCGGAAAGGGACGTTGAGGCGGGCGGCGCTGGACAAACCCAGGACGGAGGGGGACACACAACGGTGGAGGGCAGAACAACGGCGAGGGACCGCAGAACAGCGGAGGACCGCAGAACGCCGGAGGGCAGAACAACGATGGGGGACAGCATCATGGCGAAGGACCGCAGAACGGCGGAAGGCAGAACAACAGCGAAGGACTGCACAATGGCGGAGGGCAAAACAACGGCGAGGGACCGCACAACGGCGGAGGATACGAAGGCCCAGGCGGTCTTCTTATGGGCGCTGGTGCAGCGAAAATTGGCCCTGCCAAATCATTTTATCCGGAAAATGGTAAAATAAATACGACTGGGGGCTTAATTTTTGAAAGTGACATGGTTTATTATTTCGTGGGGTGCAGATATCCATTAATTTGTTAGTGTTTAGTTTATGATGAGGCCCAAATGTCGACTTCGATGAATTTAGGCGATATCGACGGCAGTGGAGGAGATGTCCTTCCCAGTCCACAATGAAAAAGATTTTTCGTATTTTTTTTTACAATTTGGTGCATTTGTTTTTGAATTTATTCTTATTTGTTCAGTAAAAACTATGAAGGAAAAAAAGTTTTTTCTCATTTAATTGCTCGTTTCTTAAGTACTTTTATTTGATTTTTTATATTTTAAGAGCTGCATTCGCTTTAACGTATCCCCAAAATCCTGGACCGTCCCTGCTGTTTAGCATTATTGCTTTTAATATTTTGATTTAAAAGAATATATGTACTTTTTTAAAAAGTTTTTTGTTTAAATGGTCCGATTTTTGTAAATTTATGAGAAAAATTTAAGGCATTGAAAAGGTATTTCGAACATTGGTGGTCGATAACAATTAATTTTAATTTTAAAAGTTTACAAAAGAAGCATTAAAAATTGACTCAAATTCAACAAGCTGTGGCGGTTGTTTGGTATTGCATTGTTTCGGCTGATGACTTTAATGTTAAAGCTGCTGCTCATGCAGCCTGACCAGCTTCATATTGATCGTCACCACCATATTTTGCAATTTTAGCACAGTGACCTTAATCAATTTTAGTTTTAAATAAAAACCGAGTTTTGAAATAAATAAAATTTAATTAATTTTCTTAATACATAAATTCGAGTTTAAAGTTTGGGCAAACTTCCACAAATACTCGGTAACTTTTTTTCTATCAAATTATAAAACAAATTTATATGACAAGTGAAAACTAGGGCAGCCAAAAAAAGGCACTATAATAGACTACCTTAAATTTGCCAAAATTTAATATATAAAAAATTACACTAAAGGGGTTTGTACCAGATCGACTCCGTTCACTCTAATTATCTTTGTTGCTTTTCATGCGTTTAGATAAAAAATGGTTTTAAAAGGATTATTAATTTTAAAAATTTAGTTTTTATATTTAATTTTTGAAGAAAAAAAAATTACGTAATTTTCCCGTTCCCGCCGGGAATCCCGTAAAAATTTTACGGGATTTCTACGGGAACGGGAAAAAGGCGGGATACCCATGCGGGAATACCGTCCCGCTGTTTTTTGAATTTTCGTTCCTATTTTCTGAAATTTTTTTACCGAACTCTAATATTTATTAAAGTAGATTTGAAGAAAAGTCCATGGGAGGGGTGGTGGCGGATTTACGAAACGTGCATGGGTAAAAGAACTTCTAAGGTAATGCAAATTTAAAAACAAATACATGTGATCAAATATTAATAGGTTTTTTCATCCATTACTAAAAATACTGCGCCAATGAAATCTTCGAATTTTCTTTGGCCCACCCATATGGACGAATCGCTTGGGTGGTGGCAAACAAATGCATGAAAGGGCAAAAACATGCGAAAGTGCAATGTTAGGGATTCCATCCGAAAAAAGGGTATAAATAGTCAAAAAAGAGGCACTAAAAATCATTGGCATTATAAAATTATAAATATACTAACCAAATAAAAAAAATGTTCAACCATTCTTCCAACATTACTTCTCTTCTTTTGGCCTTTTCCATTTTTGCCATTCTCATAATTGGCATTAAAATGGACGACCCCAAGGCAAAAGAGGCAAATGCCATTGGACAACCAAACGGTGGGGGACCACTGGAACTTTTGGTAAAGTAATTTTTCGTTTTTTAATTAAATTAATTTTTAGAATTTATTACTTGGACAAAAACAAGCGACAAATGGAAAGGAAAAGGCAGAAAGTAAAAAAAAAGAAAGAACTAAAAACATTTAAAAAAAACAATTGAAGCTCAGCCGAATTTGAAGAAGAAGCCGAGCGGAGCACGGCACAAAAGGGACATTTTGAAATATGCCGGTGCGGACATGGGAGGATGGGACCACCCAATTGACTCGACAGCGTAAGAAAAAAAAAATCAAAAACAGTTAATAATATTAAATAAATTATAATTTTTTTTTAATTTTCATATTTCTTTTCATTATTTAGTGATTTTGTCCAAAATTCTTGGAATGATGCAAATTGGCTCGCCGGTGTTGTCGATCAAAATGGGTGGCCAAATTACGGAACTCCTGGCGGAGGTCGTTGAATGGAAGGAACGAATGATGATTTATGGTGATCGCATTGGAAATATGAGTTGATATTTTCGGGAAAACTTTTCTTTTCTATTAGTTATAGTTCGTTTGCGTCAATTTCTTTCTTTTTAATAAATCTTTGGGACACAATAAATATTTTTTTTTTATAATTTTTGGTGCCTTTCTCCTCTGCAGCCGATGTTGAGACTGAATTGGTTGAATAGTCCGCAGTGATGTCAAAAGCAATCAAATTTTGCAAAAAAACCACTGCAAAGGAAATTGATTAAAAAAAGGCGCGACAGACCGTTGACATTAGGGCTGTGCTATGAGGGAAAATATTCATAAAGTATATTTCATTTTTACTGCTTTATCCAATTCACACTCAATGCGTTTTAAGCTTTTATAAATGATTCTTCCTATAGGGTACCGCCCAGTTTGGCGCCGATGGCGCCACGGGCTATAACTTTTTTTTAAATGAACCAAATTGAACAAATTTGGTATGGTTCCATGCTTTTGATAAGCTTTATTGGCCTGCAAAATTTCAGAAATAAATAAATAATATATACAAATAAATTGAGCTAAAACAGCAAAAAAGTGAAACTTTTAGCCGTTTTGGCGCCGAGCGCCATCACTGTTTTTAGATATTTTGTTTCGTTCTTTTTGCTTATATATAAAGCTCATATACAGCTATTGATTGTTGCCAGAGATTTGATTGAAGTGATCTATTAAAAAAGACTTATGACACTTTAAAATTGACGGCGCCAAAACGGTCCGCGTCAAACTGATCCCGACCCATCCTATATGTATATAAAAATACTTCACATTTTCATCACCGATTTTCTCATTTCATTCACTGATATTCAACTCTATTTAATTAGATTTTCAGAAATTTTCCAAGAAAGAACGCCGATTATTTCAAGTCAAAGACGGAAAACTATTGCCAAAAAAATTGAGAGGAAAAGCAAATAAGAGTGAAAACAAAATGAATATACTGTTTAACAACAGGGCAATTGAAGTTGGGTCGGGTTATAACATGAGCCCGAGTGCCTCACATTGCGGGGTCATTTTTATTTGGTTCGGAGTTCGCAATGGGATGAATTGCATGTCAGAAGTGTGAATTATTTTTAAAAATTTCTGCTCTGCGTTATGTCGTTTAAAAAGTGATATTTTGAAAAAATTCTGGCGCCCAAACACGGGCGTCCCAACGCATATTGGTGCCCAAACGCGCGGGCGTCCAAATGGCTGCCTCTAAAAATAGTTACACCTTCGTAAGGGGAGCACACATGTGTTTGGGACCCATCGGAGCGGCCACAACCATTACCTCCGTCCCCCTGTAGCGATGATGCAATTACGACAACCGAGGAGCCTTCCACGACTGCGCCACCCACGACCCTACCTTCGACCACGCCACCCACAACCCCGCCACCCACAACGGCGCCAACCACAACGACGCCACCCACAAACATGCCACCCACAACCACGCCACCTACGACCACGCAACTCACAACCACGCCACTCACGACTACGACTCCTACCGAGACGGCAAAAACGCCAAAGACGCATGAACCACAGCAACCGTCATCGCATAAAAATCCATGGAATTGGATCTTCCGTCGGGAGTAGGCTTTGTCGGCATTGTAGCGGTAATTGTAGCTTTGTTGTGCTCTTGGCGATGGTGCCCTGAAAAAGTTCCTTGCTTCTGCACTTGGACTTTCTGGCGGCGTTTGAGTCCTCCAGTTCGGGATGCCATTTGGTGATACTTTGTTCGATGGGTGTAACGCAGTAAACTTCTTTCAACTTAATTTTTTAATCAGATTTCATCTTTTTCGATTTAGGTAGAAGATATCAGATTGACGCGGAAAGGGACGTTGAGGCGGGCGGCGCTGGACAAACCCAGGACGGAGGGGGACACACAACGGTGGAGGGCAGAACAACGGCGAGGGACCGCAGAACAGCGGAGGACCGCAGAACGCCGGAGGGCAGAACAACGATGGGGGACAGCATCACAGCGAAGGACTGCACAATGGCGGAGGGCAAAACAACGGCGAGGGACCGCACAACGGCGGAGGATACGAAGGCCCAGGCGGTCTTCTTATGGGCGCTGGTGCAGCGAAAATTGGCCCTGCCAAATCATTTTATCCGGAAAATGGTAAAATAAATACGACTGGGGGCTTAATTTTTGAAAGTGACATGGTTTATTATTTCGTGGGGTGCAGATATCCATTAATTTGTTAGTGTTTAGTTTATGATGAGGCCCAAATGTCGACTTCGATGAATTTAGGCGATATCGACGGCAGTGGAGGAGATGTCCTTCCCAGTCCACAATGAAAAAGATTTTTCGTATTTTTTTTTACAATTTGGTGCATTTGTTTTTGAATTTATTTTTATTTGTTCAGTAAAAACTTCGTTTCTTAAGTACTTTTATTTGATTTTTTATATTTTAAGAGCTGCATTCGCTTTAACGTATCCCCAAAATCCTGGGACCGTCCCTGCTGTTTAGCATTATTGCTTTTAATATTTTGATTTAAAAGAATATATGTACTTTTTTAAAAAGTTTTTTGTTTAAATGGTCCGATTTTTGTAAATTTATGAGAAAAATTTAAGGCATTGAAAAGGTATTTCGAACATTGGTGGTCGATAACAATTAATTTTAATTTTAAAAGTTTACAAAAGAAGCATTAAAAATTGACTCAAATTCAACAAGCTGTGGCGGTTGTTTGGTATTGCATTGTTTCGGCTGATGACTTTAATGTTAAAGCTGCTGCTCATGCAGCCTGACCAGCTTCATATTGATCGTCACCACCATATTTTGCAATTTTAGCACAGTGACCTTAATCAATTTTAGTTTTAAATAAAAACCGAGTTTTGAAATAAATAAAATTTAATTAATTTTCTTAATACATAAATTCGAGTTTAAAGTTTGGGCAAACTTCCACAAATACTCGGTAACTTTTTTTCTATCAAATTATAAAACAAATTTATATGACAAGTGAAAACTAGGGCAGCCAAAAAAAGGCACTATAATAGACTACCTTAAATTTGCCAAAATTTAATATATAAAAAATTACACTAAAGGGGTTTGTACCAGATCGACTCCGTTCACTCTAATTATCTTTGTTGCTTTTCATGCGTTTAGATAAAAAATGGTTTTAAAAGGATTATTAATTTTAAAAATTTAGTTTTTATATTTAATTTTTGAAGAAAAAAAAATTACGTAATTTTCCCGTTCCCGCCGGGAATCCCGTAAAAATTTTACGGGATTTCTACGGGAACGGGAAAAAGGCGGGATACCCATGCGGGAATACCGTCCCGCTGTTTTTTGAATTTTCGTTCCTATTTTCTGAAATTTTTTTACCGAACTCTAATATTTATTAAAGTAGATTTGAAGAAAAGTCCATGGGAGGGGTGGTGGCGGATTTACGAAACGTGCATGGGTAAAAGAACTTCTAAGGTAATGCAAATTTAAAAACAAATACATGTGATCAAATATTAATAGGTTTTTTCATCCATTACTAAAAATACTGCGCCAATGAAATCTTCGAATTTTCTTTGGCCCACCCATATGGACGAATCGCTTGGGTGGTGGCAAACAAATGCATGAAAGGGCAAAAACATGCGAAAGTGCAATGTTAGGGATTCCATCCGAAAAAAGGGTATAAATAGTCAAAAAAGAGGCACTAAAAATCATTGGCATTATACAATTATAAATATACTAACCAAATAAAAAAAATGTTCAACCATTCTTCCAACATTACTTCTCTTCTTTTGGCCTTTTCCATTTTTGCCATTCTCATAATTGGCATTAAAATGGACGACCCCAAGGCAAAAGAGGCAAATGCCATTGGACAACCAAACGGTGGGGGACCACTGGAACTTTTGGTAAAGTAATTTTTCGTTTTTTAATTAAATTAATTTTTAGAATTTATTACTTGGACAAAAACAAGCGACAAATGGAAAGGAAAAAGCAGAAAGTAAAAAAAAAAGAAAGAACTAAAAACATTTTAAGAAAACAATTGAAGCTCAGCCGAATTTGGGGAAGAAGCCGAGCGGAGGACGACACAAAAGGGACATTTTGAAATATGCCGGTGCGGACATGGGAGGATGGGACCACCCAATTGACTCGACAGCGTAAGAAAAAAAAAATCAAAAACAGTTAATAATATTAAATAAATTATAATTTTTTTTTAATTTTCATATTTCTTTTCATTATTTAGTGATTTTGTCCAAAATTCTTGGAATGATGCAAATTGGCTCGCCGGTGTTGTCGATCAAAATGGGTGGCCAAATTACGGAACTCCTGGCGGAGGTCGTTGAATGGAAGGAACGAATGATGATTTATGGTGATCGCATTGGAAATATGAGTTGATATTTTCGGGAAAACTTTTCTTTTCTATTAGTTATAGTTCGTTTGCGTCAATTTCTTTCTTTTTAATAAATCTTTGGGACACAATAAATATTTTTTTTTTATAATTTTTGGTGCCTTTCTCCTCTGCAGCCGATGTTGAGACTGAATTGGTTGAATAGTCCGCAGTGATGTCAAAAGCAATCAAATTTTGCAAAAAAACCACTGCAAAGGAAATTGATTAAAAAAAGGGGCTACCCGACATTTGGGGATTTGACATTTGGGGACCCGACACTTGGGGACCCGACATTTGGGGATCCGACACTTAGGGAACCCGACATTTGGGGACCCGACACTTAGGGAACCCGACATTTGGGAACCCGACATTTGGGGATAACCCCGACATTTGGGGACCCGACACTTGGGGACCCGGCAGTGTAGTCCTTTGCAGATACTGAAAAAGCATAATCATCAAGCAAAAAGCGTAAAGGAAAAAAATCTTTAAGGAGCTCGTCATATCGTTCTCCCACTGAAAATCATTCTTTTTAATTTTGAATTTTAATTCCGTAACTGACAGCGAATTAGCTCAATTGCCAAGTAGACATCCGTACCAAGTGCAACAAGCAAAACCAAAGCAGAAGCGGTTAATGCTGCATGCGTCGCAAAAAAGGCTTTAAATATGATTGATTGGTATAATTTTTAAATAATTGCATATTACTTTTCAAAGCAGCTAAAGAAGCGCCAAGCTTTGCTAAAGCTGCTATTGCTCTTGGCTTTCGTGTTGGATGTTCGAAAGTTGAATCAAATCGAATTGTTAAAAGGAAAAGTAAAAACAAATAAAGCAGAAGCAACATATACTCGAGTCCTTCGGGTGTTTTTTTTTATAAATTTTACATCAAAAAATACATTTTAGGCTTTGGATGAGGCTCTTGGTATTGGACCAATTTCAATTATGTTGGATTTCGAAAAAGGTTTATACAGAAATTCTATGGAACTAACGCAATGCTGAATTAAATACCAAACATAGACCAGCAAAATTATAGCTTTAGTATAATATTTATCTTTTATAATTAGCAAAATTTAGCTGCAAAAAACGCATACGTTGCAGTTTATGGAGACAATATTCAAATAAGATTTTGCCTTTTCCACCATGGACAATCGATAAATAGAAGACTACAAAGAGACAAGCTAACACACTACTACACAACAAACAATGAATATAAAATAATGGTTAGAAGTCTTGCAGCCATTTCGTTTCTTCAAGAAATACAAGTTCAACCGGCATTTAATTTGCTTCGACAAAATGCTGCAGAGTTAGCAATTGTACCTCTAGAAAATGGTGGAGATCCGCTAGCAATTTTTGATTATTTTGGAAGGTTGAATTTAAATAATATTTATTAAATAATTATTAATAAAGAATATACGTTAATGGGCATGCTGGAAGAGCTCCATTGTTTCCAATTCCCACATGGAACCACCATGACAGCGTTTTACAGGCGAGTCCATGTTGTTTTGGCGCCAATAAGCCAGGCTTAGTTTGCGCCAGAATTACCGTTTACATTACAGGACATGGGGCGAACTAACAACGCCCAGGAAGGATTTCATTTAGCGTTAAGAATGCAATTTCACAGTGTTCACCCCCCACTTTCAAAGTAAATAAAATGTGTAATAAAATATGCATTTTATTTTTACATAGTTATCACTGTTTTAAAGAAAGAAGAGCGAATTGCGGCCGATAAGTTACGTCAGTTTGAATTGGACCCAACACAAGGAATAAGAATTCGTGAACGAAAAAAAACTTATAGAGACAATGACTTGGCAATTCGAAATTTAGTTGAGGGATTTGATGTGATTGAAAATCCAAACGATGATGAAGCTCTTACACATCTTAGATCATTGCAATACCGTCTGATGCGAAACGATTTTGAAAACTGGGATGACCCAAATATTGATTAGTACTGCAATTAATCCCGTTGGCCCTTGGGAAAGGCACCAAAATGAATAAAAATCACATTATGTTCATTTTTTCATTTATTGTGTTTAATTTATCATTTTTTATGTTTTTTTTTTGTTTTTTTTTGCAAATCCCTAAATGTCGGGTCCCCAAGTGTCGGGTCCCCAAATGTCGGGGTTATCCCCAAATGTCGGGTCCCCAAATGTCGGGTTCCCTAAGTGTCGGGTCCCCAAATGTCGGGTTCCCTAAGTGTCGGATCCCCAAATGTCGGGTCCCCAAGTGTCGGGTCCCCAAATGTCAAATCCCCAAGTGTCGCGCCACGTACCATACACAAAATGATGGAGAGGAGACGGAGAGAAAGAAAGAGACGAACAGAGAAAGATACAGAGCAATAAAGGACGAGAGAGAGATAGCGAGACGAAAAAAAGAGACTGGTGGAGAAAGAAAAAAATGAATGAGAAAAGTAAGGAGCGAAAGAGAACAAAAAAGGGAGTATATAATAGAAAGAGAGCGAAGGAAAGAGAGAAAGAAAGGGAGAGATAAGAGAGGAAGAAGATGGAAAACCATAAGGAGTGAGGCGAGAGCGAAAGAGAAAGATAGAGATAAAGTAAGAGAGAAACAGGCAGATAGACAGAGAAAAACGGAGATTAAATTTAAAAAAGAGAGAGATAGAGGAAGAGAGAGAGAAACGAAAGAAAGGGCTGATGGAAGAGAAAGAAAAGAAAAATGACGACGAAGAAAGAGAGAGAGAGAGAGAATATAATTTCTTCCTTATTGGTGTTTTTAATTAGAGTAAAAAGCGCGAGCGAAGCGGGCGCACCTTACGCTAGTATGAACTAAATTTCATATTTTAATTTGTATAGAATTTTTCAAAAGCGGTTTCCGACTCTTTTATTTTTAAATTAAACTTCATTATCAATTTTTATCACAAATGAACGCACGACAAAAACGAAAATTTATTCATAATGGATATTGAAATGGGAAAAAATAGTTACGGAGATTTGTAGAAAATTGAAAGAAAAAATTTCGACACCACAGGTGCCACGCGCAATTGTCGGCGCCGCAAGTGTCAGCGCCGCAAATGTCGGCCAATCGAAGAGTTATGATTATTTATTTGAGCTTGGGGCCGAAACGTTGGGGGCGAAATGACCTGGCCCTTCACTATGTACACTCCCAGACAATTGCAATTTGTTATGCATACATATAAAAGATGAAGCAATAAAATTCATTTTCTCTTATGGTATTATGCATGGAAAACAGATAGTATTAGATAAGTATTACTTTTTTTTACGTTGGCATTATTAATTTTTTGCATAAAAGAAAGCCTAAAAAAAATCCATTTTATTAAAAAATCTTTCAAATCATTTATTGCACGGCACGCTCATCATTCGACTAACAGCAAATCAATCATTGTAATTTTTATTTTCTTATTCAATGTTTGAGGTTCCGTAGAATCTTTGATTATTCGGAAATAGAGGCAATCCTTCAGAATGGGTGTCCCTTAATTTTTTGAATTCATTATACAAAATTCCAAATTTTAGCTGTATTTCTTCATTTTGTCCAATTTTCTAATTAAAAAATACAAAAAAAACATTTTTTCAAAATTTTTCTCAAAAATTTCCCCGACGGCACCTATCGGCACCGCAGGACAGCATTTACTTTTGGTTTTTCGAAATTTCTTTTAAAAATATGAAAATATTTTCAAAAAAGTCACAATCCTCAAAATAAATCTTTTTTGATGTTTATAATGTGAACAAATCTTAACAATAATTTTTTTTGATGTTTATAATGTGAACAAATCTTAACAGATTAATTTTAAATTTTTCCGGCGGTGCCTATCGGCACTGCCGGCCAACGTTAGCATAGATTCAATTGTTTTAAGATAATGGCAAAACCGACTCTGATTTGCTTCAACATGTAAAACAAAATGAAAAATACAATATTAAATTTAAACCGAAAAACCGAGAAAATTAGGTTTCGGTTCGATTAACCGAATTACTCGGTTTCCGTTATCGGTTTGGTTAACCGAAACGGTCGGTTTCGGTTTTCTTTTTTATAATTACGCCCCAATATTTGTGCGGAAAAGAGGATTTTTCATGCAAAAAGAGGATTTTTTAAGCATTTTTGGTGCCAAAAGGGGGTTTTTAAGAATCTAACAAGGATTTAGGATTTTTAATCACATCACTGATTAAATTGCACCTTAAATTATTTTTAAAATATTTAAAAATGTTAAATTATTTTATTTTTCGGTTCCTCGGTTTCGGTTATCGGTTTCGGGTTAACCGAAAAAATTACAGATTTCATAAGATAAATTTAGGTTAGATTCGTGTTCAACACTCCATTCTTGAAGGAATGCCGAAACACATCAATAAAAATGCCTAATCCGGCTTCAATTTTGGAATTTTCCAAAAAGGCACAAAACTGATTTTTTGGGAAAAATCTGTTAAGAAATCGGCCATAAATTTTCAAATTTCCACCAGCTTCAAAACGTTTTTTGGGATTGTGTATTATTTCGGAAAAATTTCAATGGTAGCCCTCATTTGCTCACATTATCCTCACCTTGTTTAGGTCATCCTATTATTATTCATTTTTGCTGCTGATGTTTCTCGTCACTGGCATCGCTGGCCTAATACTTTTGATTGTGTTGCCAGCATTGCCCATTGATGATGATGGCATGGACGAAGAAAGACCACCATCACCCACTGGTGCTGCTGATGGTGTTATGCCTCCCCTCTACGATGCTGCCTTCACAATCGTTGTTAAGCCAACAACGGGCCAACCTGGTGACTACTCGATCACATTTGATGTTGACGAAGACAATACAGTGAAAACATTGAAGAAAATGATTGAAGCACGGCTACCGCAATACCAAGTAGCAAAACAACAGTTGATTATCGTCAATGATGAGCGATATGTGGAGGTGTTGGAGGACCACCGAACAGTGCAATCTTACGACATTCGAAAAAATCCAACAATTTTCCTGGAACTTATTTCGACTAATAAATGTGTTATTCTGTAATCAATCCGGAAAAAATTAAGACACAGGCAGACTTAAAAAAGACAATTATCCTTTTTGTAAAATTATTTTTTGGCTTTCTTTTCTTCATCAGTTTACTGTGTCATATTGGGTGCTAAGGCTAAGTCCGATTAGTGCAAATGGGCAACTTAAAATCAAATAATTATTGAACAAATAAATTTAATTATTTTATAAATAGTTTTGAAACTGTAGGTACAAAATAGTTTCCTTCTCCGTCTTTTTAAAATACAAAAGCAATTATTCAAAATTTCAAAAAAAAAAATTCCGTTCGATTAAAATCGGAGTCAATTCCTAGATTTTATTTCAACAAAACAATTTGTGTTTAGAATAGTAAGATAAAGAAAAGCCAATTAGAAAAATACATAAAAAAAAGCATAATTACCGTGGAGATAAATGAGTGCTTTTGAAGGGTCCGGGTCAGTTCGGCGTGGGACCTTTCGGCGTGGCCAAGTTTGAGAAGGATAACTTTTTTATGTCTGCATATTTAAATACAATTGGTATCATAAGAAAGCTCTATATGTGCTTGGTTAATCTTGCCACAAAATCAAAAAATCCATCCATGTATAAAAAAGGTATGACCTGTTGCGCCGCATTATCCAGAAAAAATTCCATTTTGATTTGGCCATAACTTTTTTGTATATTTTCAAAATTTTTGGAAATTGAGCATGTTGATAGATCTCGTCAATGATTTCAATAATACCTAATTTATTCAATTTGGACGAAAATGAAAAAAGTTATCGCCAGTCACGCCGAAAGGGTCCACACCAGGGATGCCGCCGATTTCCGATTTTCCGATTTCCAGTTTCCGATGTTTTTGGGGTCGGAATTCCGATTTTCCGATTCCGAGAAAAATTTAGGGCACCGGAATTCCGATTTCCGATATTTTTGGGGAAAAACCGGAAAAAAATCGGAATTAATTTTTGAATTTTCTCAAAATTTACTCCAAAAAATTAAACTTTTTTGATCAAAATCTTTGACCAATACACCAAAATTTCAAAAAAATTTTCCCCGGTGGCGCCTATCGGCACCACCAGACACCTTTCGCCTATGTTTTCTCAAAATTTACTCCAAAAATTAAGCGTTTTTGATCAAAATCTGTGACCAAAATACACCAAAATTTCAAAAAATTTTCCCCGGTGGCGCCTATCGGCACCACCTGCCCCCCGCTCCTTTGGATTTAAAAAAGCCGAAAAAAGAATAAAGAGCCTAAATTATCGTGGCGAGTGATATGTAATAATTCGACATTTTTTTTTCTTCAGGGTTCCCAGATAAAAATTTTCAAAATCATTTGCTGGCAAAAACATCAATGATCATTTTGAAAAATTGTTTGAAGTGCAAGGAAATCTAATAAAAAGTATCGATTTTTAGGTACGGGAGTCGGTGGTGCCGATAGGCGCCACCGGGGAATATTTTGAAAATCAGAGTGTATTCTAATAATAGATTTGCACCTAAATGCCAAATTTTTGTGGATTTTTATTAAGAAAACCTACAAAAAAAAAAAATTGGTCCGGTGGTGCCGATAGGCGCCACCGGAGGAAATTTTTTGAAAATTCAGGTCTAATTTGTTAACGGTTTGAAGGTTTTCTTAAAAAACCCTAAAAATTATCATTTCAAAAAAAATCATCATTGACCCGTAAAAACATCAAAATGATGATAATTCTCATCACATCTGGGGGCACTGTTTTTATTGCCTCTTTACAATTCGAATTAAAAAAATTATAAAAAAAAATGTTTATTTTATTAAAAAAAATTTCCGATTTCCGATTTTCCGTTTTCCGATGATTTTTGGACCGGAATTCCGATTTTCCGATTTCCGAGAAAAAATTTTGGCATCGGAATTCCGATTTCCGAAAAAATTTTGGGCATCGGAATTCCGGTTTTCCGATTTCCGATTTTTCAAATCTGAGATCGGCGGCATCCCTGGTCCACACCGAACTGGGCGGTTCCCTTTTTGAAAACTTTCATCTGGCAGCCTTAACAAAAGCTCAGACAATATTAAAAAAGTTGTAAATTCTACTTTAAAACCCATGTCGGGCTTTTCTGCCAGCCTAGTTTCGTTTTTTTTTCGTAATTTAGAGAAATTTCTTAAGAAAACTGCAATAAAAATGAAAACAAGAATTTTTATAAAAAAAAATGCCATCTAATTTTTTTACATTTTTTTTGTAACTATTTAATTGACTGTTTTCATTTTTCGTTATCAAAAATTGGGGGCTTTTGTCCCAACTTTTCTCATACATATATTGTTAAATGACAATTATTTATCAAAAAGAAGCATGTGGGATGATAGCACAAAATTTTTTTTTGTCTGTCTATTCTCTGTTCTTATTCCCTTCATTTCAAATGCCCTCCAATGGCGAAAGACAAAATGACTTAAAAAATAGCTAATTAAAGTGAGAACAAAAACAGTGATATGGCATTATTACCAAATCCTTCAGTCTAAAGATACATTCTGAGCACTTTCAAATCATTCGTCCCATCTTCCATTGCTTCTCTCACCCATTCGGCCCATTGTTTCGCACTTTTGTCAATTGTACTTCGCTCGATCAACAACAAAGCATAACCACCATTTACAATTTGTCGATTTGTCAATTGTTCTCGCGTCAGTGAATTGACCAATTCAAATGGATCAAATGAAGGAACCCAATTAAAAACAATGATAAAACTGACGGAAGTGGTGGCATTAATAAAAGTCTGAAAATGGCAAAAAGGGATGGATGATATGGGCATAAATTGTCATGGATTGACCGCTTTGAGTGCATCCATTGGAAATTTATCTCCTCTCGAACAAAATTTAAGCACTTTCGGTTGGACCATCCGCGCGTTGCGTGTGCAACCATTTGCACAACGCTTGGCCATCGGATGATCCTTCGCTGTCATCGGGCGGAAATTCAAAAAATTGGCCAACTCTGACACAGATCATTCGCAGATTGGAGCAGTCACAGAGAATGGACGGTGAAATGTGACGACGGAAGTCGCCAAAAACAAATGAATATAGACAAAACAATTTGATGATGGCGGAAACATTCAGCAAAGGCCAAACGGAAGTGGCAAAAATCTTCCAATTCTTCTGTCCATTAATGTACAATTGCAAAAAGACACCTGTCTCAAAAAGACGACCAATGTATCGGAGAAAGGCAATGGCATCGGAATTGATGGAACTATAAAAAGAAATGGTGATTTGTCAAAAAACATTTTATTAAAATCCATGAGACCCACAGAATAACAACACGAGCGAAGCCGACAATTGAATTGGGCAAAGGTTCTTGTGGAAATGACAATGTTGTCAATGATCCATGCGCATCCATTTTGACAATATTGTCTTGGTAAATAAGCACTTTGCCAAGTGACCATTTTCTGCTTTTGAAATGCGTGTCCACCACTGCGTTGAATCTTTGGGAGACCAACGCCAATTCCAAGCCGACTTTGGCACGTGCCAACCAATGGAACACATCCAAACAAATGTCGTTGAAAATGTAACTGACTGTCCTTTTAGCGATTTTGTGAGTTTTTTCGGGGACCAGAGTCGACCTTTTGATTTGTTTGTACATTTATTTTCCCATTTTAAACCCAACTCACATTCGTTTTAAATTTCGTTCCGCTTGCTTTGGATGGTCCGACATTTGTGAAGTGCTCAATCGTTCCTTTGATAGCAAAATAAAAGAATTATTTAATGCTTTTAACAGTTTCTTAAAATATTAATGCCTTTTAAGTTCTTACATTGTCTATGAGATGGTCACAAAAATGGGGAATACCGGGGGGACCATTTTCCCGGTTTCAGGTTGAAAACAAAAAAAGACATCGCAAGGGATGGGATTTTTAACGAAGATGCTTTGAGTCAAATTTTAGTGAAAAGTTCCACCAAAATTTAATTTTTGTGTCAATTTTTACAAAAAAAATTGATTGTGTCCAATACCGCCACAAAACCAATGTTTTTTTTTAATTTTTCCATTTGAAAAGTTGGCAGTTTCTCTTTATTGGTGATAGGAAAAAGAATGTACTTTATGTGATTTTGACTAAAAAAGTGTCGAAAAGCGTAAAAATTTTCTGGCTGTTTTTTCATTTTTATTTAAAAATTTTCCCCGGCGGCGCTTATCGGCACCGCATGCCCCTGCCGAATTAATTTTTATTTTAAGGGCAAGTCATAAAAACCCATAAATAACAGCTAATTTGATCAGCGAGCCTTGATTATTTAGTAAGAAAAAATTACCAAAAAAAAACCTCTATAATGACAAAATATGAAGTAAGTTGTTTAAAAAAATTAAATGAAGTGTACTAAAGTACTGAAATTAAGCCAAAACTGGTTTAGTTAACCGGGTGTCTGACAAAAACCGAAATCAGGGGCAACAAAATCGGCCTAACCAAAAACCAGGGGGACCGGTTTTCAACCGATTATTCTCTACTCTATTTTTAAGCATGGATGATTGTTTTTTTGATTTTTGGGCAATATTAATGCAGCACTTATAGAGCTTTCTCGTGCTGGGTCGTTTCGTAAATTGCGTCACTATGGACGTTTCATAGTAAATCCGCCATTGTTTACAGGTTTTCACATAACTGTCATAACTTTGCTGAAAGGCACCAAATTTAACAAAATTGATAGCGTCCAATAGCTTTTGATTGGCTTTATTAGCCCTCCAAATTTCACCAAATTTGATAAAGTATTACGAAAACTGGGGCTGGGAAAGTGAAAAATAAAAAAGTTAACCGCCTTATTTTTCCTAAAACTTAATCAAATTTTGTAAATTTGAATGCCTAATGGGCCCAAACACCAGCTATCGTACGACATCAAGATTTTTTAATTTGGTTCATTTTGAGTAAAGTTATGACCAATTAATATATTCGGAAAATCTGTAAAACATGGCGGAATTTACGAAACGATCTAGCACCTAATTTTCTGATGATACCTAATAATTTTAAACTGGCAGACTTAGAAAAAAGTTATGGATTCTCAAAATTTGCGGCGCCTAAACGTCCTGCACCGAAAGGACTCTGACCACATGTTCTGGTGCATTTAAATTCATTTAGTGAAAAAAGCAAATGAGCAATCATCTTATTTAGGAATTTGGCAGGCAATAACTTATCAGGCGAAAAATTGGATTTAATCTTCTACTCGACACTGTTGATGTGCAAAAGAGCATTATTGAAGTCGGGCATTTGCCTCGGGTTTTGAAGTTATCCACTTTTTGTCCTGTTCTCAGGGATTTAGTTAGTGTTTTACCAATAATTGACAGACAGACTGAAAGGCAATACAATTGTATACATATTGCCTTCTAATTACTTGAATTTTAGAAACTAATTCTCCATTCTTTAATCGCATCATTATAGGAGACCATAGTTCATGTCCGGTAGTTAATGGTTGACCGAGACAGTCTCGGGCTTGGTGCGCGACAAACTCTGTTTTTTTTTGGTCTCAGTTCGTGAGTCATGAGGCGAGAAAGATCTTACAGGTTTAGAGACTCTCTGTTACAAACAGTTGAGTTGAGTTCATGGGTCAAGAATTGGTTTCGGTGAACCCTTTCCCGACCAAATTCTCTTGATAATACAGTAATTAGTAATTTATGTACAAATCTTATTTTTGTTTTTTGTTATCTTATCTTTTCAAAAAATAGCAGTATTTCCAGGAGAGGTGACTACAAATTTATAAATGTTCTTCCAAAAAAACAATGAATTGTAACTACAAACCATTCATATACCGTACCACACTAACACCCATTTACCATACACAAAATGATGGAGAGGAGACGGAGAGAAAGAAAGAGACGAACAGAGAAAGACACAGAGCAATAAAGGACGAGAGAGAGATAGCGAGATGAAAAAAAGAGACTGATGGAGAAAAATGTAGGTTGGGCGCCGAGTCGTGTGGCGCCGAATTGTAATGGCCCCGAATCGTGAGCTCCGAAAGTTTTCACATTAAAATCAAAAAACCCTAAAAAAAGGTCAAGTAGGGTCCATCAGCAACTAATTTACTCGTCTTGTTTGGCCATAAATTGGCGCTCATTTGTCAGTTGAGTTTCACAACTGTCTAAACTCATCTTTTTACAATGCCATTCTAGAGCAAGTGATTGTAAGCTCTAAAAAATGGAAAATATGACCAAAAATATGCACTAAAAACTGCTTAAATACCAGGCATGTGCACGGACACACATTTCATATCCGTGTCCGTTTGTATCCGTCCCAATTTTTGGTCATATCCGTCCGCGGTTATATCCGCATTTTAGAGAAAAAAAATTTGACAACAAAAAAAAAAAAAAAATTAAAATCTCAAATAATAAAGGATATAAGCGGAAATGTAAATATGCATCTTAAAATATTATTTTATTTATTCAAAAAATGAAATAAGAGCATCTTTAAAGGGTTTTAAGCAGTGTTGCTAAAATTTTCAAAATCATCATTTGGCTGGCAAAAAATCATCATTATGGAAAAAATTATTCGAAATAAAAGATAATCAGCAAAAAGCAAAAATGGGGAAATATGTCTTTATTCTCGAAAACCCAAAAAAATATGCAATTCCAAAACCCTTCACCTAATCAAAAAATTTTAACGCAGTTATGCTTATTAAATTCGGCACATCCTCTCATCACAAAGGCATCAAATGCGACGTCATCCAACTAATAAATTAGAAAATAATTAGGTAATATTTAACATTTATTAAAATACAAAATTCACTTCTGTTGATGATGATGAATAGGCAATTGGAAAAAAGAATTGTGAAATACAAAATAAATAAAAGAAAGCATTTTAAATCAAAGGAATTCATATAAAAAAAAATTCTCATTCTTTATTTTTTATTTTTTAAAAGTCATTGATTTTTTTATAATTAGCAAAGATTTTCCATCTTCACTTATTTTTTGTGATTTCATTATTATCTCTTTCTTTGAGAGTTGGTTCATTCAGCCAACTGTAAAACGGGTTGCCAATTTTTTGCTTGTGCTCTTTTTACCCGAAATTCATTGGTATTTAATTGAAAGGTATTCGACTAGGCAAGATGAGTTGGCCGGCATAGATTTGGCCCAACGGAGTTGATCAGTGGCGACTTTTTTTTAATATTAAACTTTTTTGTTAGAGTAGAGCGGTACATAGTCGTGTATTCTCCTATACATATTCGTGTTGTACCAATAACAAGAGATATTTTAATACATGTATTTCTTGTTGCTAATTTAAAGATGAGATGGAAAAGGGTTAGGTAAAGGAAGAAATTGCTTCACTGTTTCTTATTCGTACCCTTCTTTGACTCTCTCATATTTCCCTTCTCTCTTCTCTCCCAGCACCCCCACGCAGGCGCTCTCTTCCGCCTCGCCTAACTAATTTTCAACAACAATTTTTGAACTTCCTTGCGAATCAAATCACACAATTTGGGTATCATTCGAAAGCTCTTGTAGAGAGGAAGCTTTTTCAAATTAATTGCTAGGCAAATGGATTCCTCTGCTAAAAGTTATGACTTCTTGAAATGAGACAAAATATGAAAATTTTGCCAAGGTAAAAAATTTTTCTCTATGGTCAAGATTTTCTGAAATTTGCATAGACACATATTTTGACCCCCTCTATCGAACTACAGTTTATATTGCAACTGGGAGCCAAAACTGAGTCGGTGTATATAGTTTTTCGAGCGTCTTCCCTTAAAAAAAAATTAAAATAGTCGAGACAAAAACCGAGTTGAAAGTCGTCCAAATTATGTCAATTCATGATACATTTTTTTTAGTATTACTAATTTTAATTCCGCATAAGAATTTGTGATTTTTTATCGTAGAAAATGTCGAACAGTGCCAAAGAAGCGAAGAAACCAATGAAAAAAGAGATGTACAAATTTAAAAGCCTAAATTAACAATAATAAAAAAATTGCATCCATTTTCAGCCCAATTTGTGCTGACGTTTGGCTGGCAGTGTTCGGTTTGGTCTCTCCTCGTCAACTTGGCCTCGAAATTGCGCTGCTTAGTCATCGATATAACTATTTTGTGGAGGAACATTTCAAAACTCGCAAATGGGTGCTCAATGGTTTTGGCATTTTTGACAAAATTGGAAAGAATGGCACTGCGAAAGAAATGCAAATTGTCAATTCCCGCGGGCAGTCGAAACGGTTTGAGGACAAACCGTTGCCCAAGACAATCGTAGGATTCGGTATCATTGCCATCAAGTAATACCGTTAAAACCAGGGTTGCCAGATGAAAATTTTGAAAAGCTTCATTTGGCTGGCACTCAAGTGCTCATTTTGAAAATTTAGCCTCATCAGTCCTTCAAAAAAGCACAAAACGAGGCTAAAGTCTTACATGGCTACCCTGGTTAAAACAGAAGATGACTTGAGTGATTATTATAATGTATTCACAATTTTCAGTTATATTGATCACACTGTGATGGCATTTCTCCACCGTTTTCACCCTCTTTTCCTCACTTATGGCATACATTTTGGCATTATGGGATCAGCAGGTTGCCGAAAGAAGTTTGTTTTGCAGTTTATTGTGCGCAACATTTGGCCAATAATCAATGGCAACTTTATTTCCATTGGATTGTCTCTTGACGATTTTCGCGATTTGCGACTTTTTGCCCCGTCCATTCTCACCGATTGTCCGTCCCTCCGTCTGCTCTGTATCGGCCATATGAAGGGTTCTTTGTTTCCCGAATTTCCACCCGACGACGGTGCCAATGCGTCGGCAGGACAAGCGGTGACCAAATGGTTGTTGCGCTCTCCGTATTCGCCGAGCGCCGGTGGTTCTCTGCCGCCGAAGGTGCTCCATTGCGATGTCAATTCGACGCAGGAGCCGTCATCACCGAAAATGGAACAATTAAAAGCGGTCAGTGAATGTGTCAAATATTGATAGATACGGTGGAAGTCGTTGCGTGCGTTGCATATGGCGACGAGCCTTCTTTGCTCTTCACAACAAGAAAAAATAAAAACGTGCAGTTTTCGTATTTTAAAAACTATGTACAACTTTTAAATTATAAGGAAAGTTTTTTTTCAAAATCAAAGAGAAAATATAAAAATAGCACTTTGAACAGGTGAAAATTCGAAAAAACTTGCCAAAAACGTAAAGCAAAGACGAAATAACAGTTAGTGTTCAGTATGGTAAAATTAACAAGCCGATTTTTTTAAATTATGTTTTGATAAAGTTTTTATTTTTGGTTTGTCGCTGAAACGTTCCCGGTGCCATACGAAGGCGTTGAATCGTAGCGTCTAAACGACCATCCCCCGCTCCCTCCTTTTATAACCCTGTAAAACTAACAACAAAAAGAAAATTTGGTAATATATGATTTTGCACTTTTTAGGGTTTTTTTTTTTGGGTTAATTTGTTAATCCCACCTTTTTTATTGGATCAAGCAAAAACACGTAATATATTTAATTACCACTGATTTGTTATCAAATATTTTGGCATTTCCTTTTCCCTTTTTTAGGCATTTACCAATGCTTCATCACCTGCTAATTTCATCATTGTCTTTTTTTGGTCCGTGTGCAATTGGGCCTTTGAATTGACGAACGAATTTACTGGGGAGCAACTGTCATTTAAATCGTACGGCGATAAAATGTTTTTGTTGGTCCGTTGTCCCATTGTGCGCGATCAGAAAAAATGGGCCAAATGGGAGGAGGAGGCAATGAAGTTTAAATTTAGTGATCAGCCGAACCTTTTTGTTATTGACGTCAATGATGAGAGTGATTTCGGCAAAGGGTCGGAAACATTTAAATTTGTCACAAAAATTTTTGGTTTTAGTTTTCTCGACGCAAATCCTGGTCCGAGTAATCAGCGGAAGAAATGAACTTGTGAAGAAATTATTTGCAATGCCAACATTAAATGAGATCGTCATTCCGTACAAAAAATATATTTCCCCGATTATACTGAATTTATTGAATTTTGATGCGTTCGTACGTGTATTATTTTAATGTATGGCACCGTAAAAATTATGCGGTAATAATTCCTAAATTTACAGTGAAAATTTACCGATTTCCATTTACCATGAAATTCAATTTGGGCCACCAGTGTTTCGGCGCCCTCGTTTCAAAAATTCACTTAAATTATACTTTAAGGAACAATAAATAAACAAAACAACAAGCATTTTTTGGAAACAGGCTACATTAGTGTGTCTGGCTTTGAAATGAAATACAATTAGTATGGCTCATTTACTAAAGGCAGATTGTTTAATCCAGGGTTGCCCTTGGCTGAGCTCTATTTCAAAGTACAGGCAAGCTCATTTCAAAGTACATAAGGGGGAAAATTTGTGAATTCAAAGTACACTTCAAAAATTTATCATTTGCACTAGAAAAATCGTTATTTAATTCAAATGGGGGGGGGGGGGGTGCGGAGGCGGTGCCGATAGGCGCCGCCGGGAAAATTTTTGTAAAATTTGGGTGTATTTATATAACAGTTTTGCACAAAAAATAGTAGAATTAAAGTAAATTTAGAGAAAATCTAAGGTAAAAGGGGTCCGGTGGTGCCGATAGGCGCCACCGGGAAAAAATTTGAGAATTTGGGTCTGATCTGCTAATGGATTTTGGCTTAAAAATGAAAATTTTTTACATTTTTGGGTAAAAAGCCGTTTTCAAAGTACATCTTTGAAATAAAGTACACTTCAATTTTTCAAAGCATGAAGGCCGAAAATAAAGTACTGTACTTTGAAATAAAGTACAGATCACATCCCTGGTTTAATCTAAAAAATAGACAAGAAGATGATTTTCTGGATTTATATTCATCATTTATAACATAAAAGAGCATAATAAAGAAAATTAAAAAATAAAAATTAAAAAAAAAAAAAAAACTTTTCATATAGCGCCGATATTTCTTTATAATTTGCTGTCATTGTCGAAAAGTCTATAAAGGAAAAGGAGAATTTACCAACAAATATAAGTAAAAAAAAATGTGAAAAATCAAAGAAATAAAAAAGGAAAACCAAAAAGCAACTGTTTTTTCAACACCATCATTTGCAAGGTCCACCACCACATGCCGCCGCATTGGGACTGCTGGAAGCCGCAATCATCAAGAGGAAGAGAATCAATAAAATGACGAGACCAATAATAGTTAATACTTCTAGAATAACAACGCGCTTTCGGCGTCGTCCTTGCATTTTCAGCCCTTAAGTTTTATGAAATAATAAAAAATAAGTAAACAGATTTATCTAATTTCGCATAATTTGGTTGCTAAAAAAAGTTAATGACGTCTTAAATAGTGTTGGGCAAATGCGATTTGGGTATAATACCGTATTCACAAAAAAAATCAATCGGTATACCGTTCGGTATATACCAGCGGTGTTGCAAAAGGAAAAATAAAAAGCAAAATGCGAAAAGCGAACAGGCGAAAGCGAAATGCCCAAAAAAAGTGAAAATTTTTTTGAAAATTTAAAAATTTGCGCAAAAATCTTCATCATTCAATGGTAAAAGTCTCTTTTTTCGTTAGACTTAAAACATGGTTCCTATCGAAAACTTTCTGAAATAAGAATTTCAGTGGTCAAAAGATAAATTGGGGGTCAAAAACAAATACAAATTTTTAAACATCCTTCAAAGCGTTAAATATTTTTTTAACGAAATGAATTGTTTTCGAAATAATAGGTTATCTACGACAGTTTTTTTTTGCCATTGGAACTTGAAATGAGACTTTAAATTTTTAAGCTTGAAAAAGGGTCGGCGGTGCCCAACTTCATTTACAATAATTCCAGATTTTTTTGGACAAATACATAAATGATATTTGGAATATTAACCAGGGGTACCCTTGAAAATGTTTCGAAATAAGACAATCACAGGTCAAAAATAGATTTTTGAAACCAAAATAAGGCCTGTCCCCCAAAAATAATCAATTCTGGGTCCTATTTTGATAAATTTCAAAAGATTTGAATGTCCGATGGTTTCGGGAAAATTTTTAAGAAATAGCTTCAAAAAATTGTAAAAATAGAAATTCTTTTTTTTTCTCGGAGTAAAAATAGCAATTCTGAGACTAATAAACCGTGACCTTCACTATTTGAAGCAAAATGTGGCCGGTCCATTGGGTAAAGTTCAGTTTGGGTATGGACTGATCTTTCAGTCGGACCGTAAGAGAAACGATCGCTTCTCTCTCATTTCAAAATCGCTTCAAAAGTGCATTTTTACCTTCTCCTTCGCCCGCTTTTATTGCCTTGCCATCTTTGGCAAATGTTTTTAATACTCTTAAAAAGATTTTTGTATGCTTCTTTTTGCCTTTGCCAATTGTTCCCTTTAGCTGTGCCATCACCGCTTTGGCAGCACTTTTCACCAGAGTCCAAGTGTTTTTGAACGGCTTGATTTTGTCCAGCTGGGCTCCTCCAACATTTCCCTCTTTTCCGATAAGTTCAAGTGCTTTTCGGCTGTTGTCGCGCAGTGTCTCAGCGTTCGCCTGCCCGTGCTGCTTGGCCAGCATCATATCAGTGAACATTTTTTGGAGGAGTTCGCCCCGCCCTCCGGGGCTGTCCTTCAGCTTCTGGTACAATTGCACAATGTGTTCAATTTGTTTTTCCAATTTTGCCATGGGCAAATGCGATAGCAAATGCAAACGCAACTTTTGCCATGGCCCTTTCTTTGCCTGCTGCTGCTCATTTTGGCCAAATGTTTGGTCGTTTTGCTCACTTTTGCCGTGAATTGAGCCGACGGGCATTTCTTTTTTGTCAATGTCCATTTTCTGGAATAAATAAAAGACTGGCACATTTATTAGACCAAATAGGTTGATTAGCGCGAGCGGCTATAATGACTTTTTGGCTTGCCAAAAAGTCATTAAAGCATAACAAAATGGCTATGGCCCGCTGAGCCGAATTGGGCAATTCCCGTAACGATAGGCACCGCCATAGAAAATTCTGAATATAAAAGTTTTTCACCATTGGCAGTTTTCGAGCATTTAGAGAAGACTTTAATTGTTTGTTATAAGGAAATGAATATACTCGGCACCAATAAAAATTTTTTTAATTGTAGTGAAACCAAAAATAGTTTTATAAAAGAAGCGATTCGGTCAGCGGTCCTTGGAGAAATAGGCAAATTTACTATTTTCCCAAAATTGGCATTCTAAATGTTTGCCTGAGGTTCCGTGCTTTGCGGTAGCTGAATCATTTGTGCCATGCGTTTGGTTAGAATTGAGTCGATCTTTTCAAAATAAACAAGAGATGACAAATTGTCCTCCGTTTGCTCACGGTGTGGCAAATGACTGACAAACTTTTGAAAGAAATTCTCCCAATGGGAGCCGTTGGAGGTGGAAAAAAAGAGAAATACAAATAAAATAAAATAATTTGAAGTAATGGGACAGGGGAAAAGCACCATTCTGACGCTTAAAAAGGGGCAAGAATGGAAACGGTATAACATTTTATATTAAATGAAAAATTAAAATTTATAAATACCGTAACTTTTTTCTTATTGGCACAGGCGCCTGGAAGGCATTTACCAAGCCTTCTATGCCTGGATCAGGTAAATTTTCAATAAGTACCAGGCTTAGGCGCCTGGTAAAGAGGCAAATAAAAATGCTTTTTAAAGCTTTGAAATCGCGTTTTAAAAAATGTCCTTATTTTGACCCCAAATCCTTATTTTTAACCTGCCATGTCCTTATTTTGCAAAATTTTCGATGGAAACCCTGATTTGAATAACTTTGGATTTCTAGAAATCCGTAATTGGCGAGCCACACACGATTTGCGATTTTCAGAGAAGCATTCAAAACAACAAATTTTTTGTCATTTCAATTTTGATGAATGAATTACATGTTTTGTTAAAAAAATCTAGAACAATTTATTAAAAATTTCCCGGTTCCCGGTTCCCGATTCGGGAAATTTCCCGGTTTTTTCGTATACCGGTTCTCGTCCCGGTTCCCGGGTGTATTTCCCGTCCCGGTTCCCGGTAAAAATCATTTCCCGCACAGCCCTAGGCGCTAGGCGTCACCAACTGGACGCCAACTTAACTGGCCGTTACCAACTGGGAGCCACCAACTGCTCGATACCAACTGGGCGCCAACTAACTGGGTACTACCATAATCAAAATAATTGCATGGAAATGGGGTCTATCAATGGCGCCCAATTGATGGCGCCCACTTGTTGGCGGGCACCCAGTTGTACCAGTTCGGTGACCCTTACTTGGTACCTAGCAAAAATATCAATTTCTTTAGAAAACCTTCAAGACCAACAAAGTAACAATTTATTATTTCAAAAAAAAAAATATACCTTTTTTTTTTGTCATGTCCCGTGTTTTTTCGACTTAAATTAAACTAGAGGTCGCATCGGAATTTTTCCCAAATAAGACAATCAGAGGCAGAAAATAAGATTTTGGGGTCAAAAATAAGGACATTTTTTAAAACACGCTTCCAAACTTTAAATTGCATTTTTATTCAACAAAATCAAGCATTAGCAACATATTTCTCGCCACCAACTATTTTTCTGAGCAATTCCCGCTTGGAAATGCTAAATTAAAATTTTAATTTCAAATAAGGAGGGGTCGGCGGTGCCGATAGGCGCCACCGGGAAAAAATTTGAAAAATTGGGACTGATTACAAACGGGTTTTAGCCTAAAAATGGCTATTTACGGGTTTTAGCCTAAAAATGGCTATTTTTGAAGATTATTCAAAAAAAAATGTCGTCACAAAGGCGTGGGAGAAATTTGAATTTTTGCCGTATCTTGTTAAGATTTATTCTTCAATTGTAATTTATTTCAAATTTTATTTAAAAAATTATCATTTCAAATCGGAATTTCTCTCCGAATCCAAAAAATAAGACTAAAATAAGGACAAAGAGCTGAAATAAGAACAAATCTTACAAATAAGGACATTTAAAATTTGTAAGATTTGGACCGTCAAAATAATGACAAATCTTACAAATAAGGACAAATGATAATTTTTTAAATAAAATTTGAAATAAATTACAATTGAAGAATAAATCTTAACAAGATACGGCAAAAATTCAAATTTCTCCCACGCCTTTGTGACGACATTTTTTTTGAATAATCTTCAAAAAATAGCCATTTTTAGGCTAAAACCCGTTTGTAATCAGTCCCAATTTTTCAAATTTTTTCCCGGTGGCGCCTATCGGCACCGCCGACCCCTCCTTCTTTGAAATTAAAATTTTAATTTAGCATTTCCAAGCGGGAATTGCTCAGAAAATAGTTGGTGGCGAGAAATATGTTGCTAATGCTTGATTTTGTTGAATAAAAATGCAATTTAAAGTTTGGAAGCGTGTTTTAAAAAATGTCCTTATTTTTGAGCCCAAAATCTTATTTTCTGCCTCTGATTGTCTTATTTGGGAAAAATTCCGATGCGACCTCTAGTTTAATTTAAGTCGAAAAAACACGGGACATAACAAAAAAAAAAGGTATATTTTTTTTTTGAAATAATAAATTGTTACTTTGTTGGTCTTGAAGGTTTTCTAAAGAAATTGATATTTTTGCTAGGTACCAAGTAAGGGTCACCGAACTGGTACAACTGGGTGCCCGCCAACAAGTGGGCGCCATCAATTGGGCGCCATTGATAGACCCCATTTCCATGCAATTATTTTGATTATGGTAGTACCCAGTTAGTTGGCGCCCAGTTGGTATCGAGCAGTTGGTGGCTCCCAGTTGGTAACGGCCAGTTAAGTTGGCGTCCAGTTGGTGACGCCTAGCGCCTAGGGCTGTGCGGGAAATGATTTTTACCGGGAACCGGGAACCGGGACGGGAAATACACCCGGGAACCGGGACGAGAACCGGTATACGAAAAAACCGGGAAATTTCCCGAATCGGGAACCGGGAACCGGGAAATTTTTAATAAATTGTTCTAGATTTTTTTAACAAAACATGTAATTCATTCATCAAAATTGAAATGACAAAAAATTTGTTGTTTTGAATGCTTCTCTGAAAATCGCAAATCGTGTGTGGCTCGCCAATTACGGATTTCTAGAAATCCAAAGTTATTCAAATCAGGGTTTCCATCGAAAATTTTGCAAAATAAGGACATGGCAGGTTAAAAATAAGGATTTGGGGTCAAAATAAGGACATTTTTTAAAACGCGATTTCAAAGCTTTAAAAAGCATTTTTATTCAACAAATCAACTGGTTGTAGCATATTTGTTCACTATGACAGATTTTTTTAGCTGTTAGGCTTTGAAATAAGACTTTTATTTTTAATTTCGAAAAAGGAAGGGTCGGCGGTGCCGATAGGCGCCGCCGGGGAAATTTTGAAAATTGCTTGCATTTTGGTAACAGTTTTTCACAAAAAATGACCAAATTTCTGATGCTTTTCGAGTTAAATTCTGAAAAAGCATAGGCGAAAAAGGGTCCGGTGGTGCCGTTAGGCTCCACCGGAGAAAATTTTTGAAAATTATGACTCATTTGTTAACAGATTTTCTCAAAAAGTGGTCAATTTTGTGTCCTTTTTTGAAAAATTTCAAAAGGTAGAGAGAGTGTCCGGCGGTGCCATTTTTCTACGACTCGAACCCTCCAAATAAGGACAAATTTTAGAAAAAAGGACGAATGGAAACCCTGATTTAAATGGATGTTACGAATTAATTGTGGCCAAGAATTTCATTCTTCGCGAGTTTTTGAATTATGACCATTTATACAAACATTCGAATTCTTTTTTTAAAAGTATGTTTGGTTTGCTTTACCAAGCCTTATTTGTTTTTGGGCTCGTTAAAATTTAAAAATTTTGAAAAATTTGGTCTGATTTGTTGACAGAATGTAACTTTAAATGACCATTTTTGAGGATTTTTTCATTGCTTTTTCTAAAAAAATCACAAGATATTGACCTAAAGCCATCTTTAACAGTGTAAAAGTTTCCCGAAATCCGGGAAGCAAAACCCGGGAACCGGGACGGGATAGGAAAAACCCGGGAAATTTCCCGAGTCGGGAACCGGGAATCCCGCACAGCCCTACTAGCGCCCTAGTTGCACTCCACCGTGTGACAGGACCATGATTCGAGACGCGCGAATGAGGCGTTTTTCCGTGATCCGCGTTATTTTAGGCTAATTTAAAATGATAACTTGAAACCATTTGCTTATTACTGAAATTATAAAACCGGTCATTCAATCTTCGCCAAATAAAATCGTATAATTAAACAGCTGAAGTCGGATCAAAAAGACGAACTTCGGATTTGGGCCGCTATCTACGACTGAATCACCATGTGCTTTTTAAGCAAAAAGATGAAGCAGTTGTCAAGAAAAACAAGGAGGAAATTGCTAAATTAGACAGTCCCCAACAGAAATTGATCGTTGTCAAGGAAAATGAGAAACCCGTACCCGAAACAGGGAAATCCGTACGCAAAACAGAGAAACCCGTACCCGAAACAGAGAACTCCGTGCCTGAAACAGATGGTAAATAAAAAGGAATTTTAATTAAATTAAAAATAATTACAGGAACTAGGTCCAACTAAAACGGACCAGCTCGTTTGAGTCGGGCCGTTTGAGTCGGGCTGCCCATAAAGTATATCGGGGGTCGAAACTTCCAAAAAATTAATGAAAAATTATAAAAGCCAAAAAATAAAACTAAAAAACGAAAATTATTCGACGATATGCTGATGAATTAAATAGTAGCTAAGTTCGACTCAAGTCCGAACCCTGAATCAGACTTCAACAGAAACTCATCGACACAGACTGGCACTTGTGTAGCTATTATGAGCCTCCTTCAAAATAAATTCCCGCAATCCGGAGGATAAAACCCCCCAGAACTGGGAACGAGACCAGGATACGAAAAAGGCGGGAATTTTCCCAAGTCGGGAACCGGGAATTCCGTACAACAACCCTAATTCCCCGAAAATGAAATGACAACCTGAAAAAATGATGCTGAATTTTCGAGTAAATCATGTCATAACTTTGCTCAGACGCAACCAAATTAAATGATCTTGGTATCATACGATAGCTTAAACTTCTTTCTATTAGCTTGTTAAATTTCAGAAAATATTATTAAGTTTTTCCAAAGTTATGACCAAAAAAGTGAAAAAAATTGCTATAACTTACGAAAAACTTAATAAAATTTTTTGAAATTTAGTAAGCTAATAAAGCTACTCAAATTCTATCGTATGATACCAAGATTATTTAATTTGGTTGCGTCTGAGCAAAGTTATGACATGATTTACTCGAAAATTCAGCATCATTTGCACTTTTGTCACTTCGCCCGCATCTGCACTTTGTCACTTCGACTCACCACGTTTTCAACCCTCCTCAAAAGGGATCTTATAATAGAGGAGGGGGTCTTCTAAGAGAGGGGATATTCTATTAGAGTAAATACAGTATGTTGCATCCGAATTAAACGGCCAGACTCAAATAGCGCTCCGACTCAAATGGCCCGACTCAAACGACCCGTACCGCAACTAAAAAGCACAAATTCAGTATAATTCTTATTAAAAAGGTTTTTAGTAGCAAATCTTTTGATTAAAGTCATAAAAAAAGCTTATCTTCTATGGGGAATTTTCTTAAGAAAAATTTATTAAACCCAAAAAAAAATTTATTATGAAAAAAGTACATAAGCCAATTGAAAGGGTCCCAATTTAATGTTCTTAAACTTTCTCATAAACTATTAAATTAAGCAAGTCTAACACCTAAGAATGCAAAATTGCATTCGTTGAGCATTTAAAAAAAAAAAAATCAACTTTAGCCATTTTTAAAGTTTTGTTCATATTTTGACTAATAAAAATTCCAAGATTTTTCCACATTCCCCCTCCCTCATACCACAGTATTTAATTGGGGTGGAGCCGAATTTGATTTTTTTTTTATAAAATAAGAAATAACATCCATATATGTAATTTGAGACCAACGCAAACGCACAGATGAAACCCAAGAAATAGAAACTGCCGAATTAAATAGACAAAATGATCAGTTCCATCAGCATAATCATCATCTTCTTCCCAATGATATTCCTCCATTCACAAGTGAAGCACCCGCCGATGAGACAACAACAAAACTGAAAACCACCAACAGCAGGGTTCGTATTCAAGAGTTAATGGGTTCATTAAAAGGTGCTTTTGGCAAAAACCGGGACCGTGACTTTCTAGGTCATAAAATTCGGGCCTGGGGTCCTCTATCTTCAACCAAGACCGGGGAAAAACTAGGGTTGAGCGGTACCGGTATTTTTGGGAAAAACCGGTACCGGTACTTTTCAGGTTGAAAAAACCGGTACTTTTTGGCTGGGAAAACCCGGTACTAGTGCCGGTACCCGACCGGTACCGGTCAAAACCGGTCTAGGTATTTTTCAGCTTGAAAACCCGGTACTTTTTGGCTAGGAAAACCGGTACCAGTATCGGTACCGCTCAACCCTAGGAAAAACCAGTTTGTCTTGGAAAACGACAAAATGTAGCTACCTTCTTTTTTCAATTATCCAAGGTGCCGATAGGCGCCGCCGGGGAAATTATTGAAAAACGAAAGAATTTATAAAGAAAATTGCAAAAAATTATGTGCGTGATTTAAGGCCAAGCAAAAAGATATGGAGAAACTGAACTTCTACCACCACCCCGAATTCTTACTCATCAGACCTAGGGTTGTCTTTTCTCAAAATCTTTTGAGACCGAACTGAAACCGAACGTTTCGGTTTACCTAACCCGAAACCGGCCTTTTCGGTTAACCGAACCGAAACCGGCCGTTTTAGTTAACCAACCCGAAACTGATAACCGTTCGATTAAACAAACTGAAACCGACAACCGAAACTGGGGCGTTTTAATTAATCGAATAGAACCGATTATCGAAACCCGTCATTTAGATTAACTAAACTAAAACCGATAACCGAACCGGCCGTTTCGGTTAAACAAACTCAACCATTAAATTCGGTGTTTTTTTATAACAAATCGTGACAAAAAAAATTTTAATTTATTTTTCTTAACAGTAATTATTTCTTATTTCAATGATTAACACTTTGAATTTCAGCCAAAAAAAAGTGAAATTTGGAATCATGTTACTCAAAAAAAAATTGATAATATTGAGCAGAATGTTTGCAGTCATTGCAAAAACAAATTACCAATTTCAAAAAGCAGTTCAACTGGCACTTTATGGAGTCATTTGAAAAGCACTCACAACGAATTATATAAATTAACAAATTATGCAAAAAATAGAAAACGAAAATCCGAACAAAATTTGGAATTCCCAACAGAAAATGAAGCCAAACGAAGCAACAATAGTTCATCCGAAGCACACACCCAATGAGTGAACTCAAAGGCAAAAAAAAATTGAAGAAAGTATGACTAATATTGAAAGATTTTGGACAAAATTTCCCTTTTTTTTTTTTTTGGCTTCTTTTGGTGCGAACTTTTTTCAGTTTTTATATTTGTCAAGCGCAAACCTTATCTGTTAAATTTTTTTTTTTATAAAATGGGCTTTTTCTTTCACAAATATGTGTTTGAAGAAAATTCGTTTCTGTATTGTGCCAAAATAATTTCTAATCGATATTTTAACCGATAATTAACTTTCATAAAGTGTTAATGGGCCAGACTAAATCAAACTCAGTTTTAGGCGCTGCAAATGTATTGGAGCAGTGCTCCGACATTTGCACCTCTGACATTTGCGCCCCCATTAGAGTTTAAAAAGTAGTGATTTTTATTAAAATATGCCTTTCACAAGAGCCAACGGGAGAGAAAATAGGTCATAAATCCTTTATGGACACCAAAACAATTTCAGTAGTTGAATTAGAGCTCAATTTAAGGAAATATAATCGTAGATAACAATAAAAATAAAGCAACGTCAGTAACAATTGAAAGAGAATTTGATAGGGAGGGGTTCATCCGCCGCAGAGGGCTATTGAAAAAACCAAAAAACATCTGCTGCTTTTATTATGCGCATCAAATGGGGTATAATTTTATGTTAATAAAAGCTGACACATTGAAGGAGCTAAATTTGTTGTCGTAATCACTCGACTTCATTTTGGCCTTTCCTTCAAGTGCCATGTTGACCCATTTTTTGTGCATTTCTCTCAATTTTTGATCAAAAACATATCGTAGCAAAGCTACAGGGAAACAAACAATTTTTAGGAAGGGACGAAAAGCACAGAATGCCTTCAAAATTGTGACTCCCATCTGTTTATTGCGTCGCCAGTTTTACAGCCTCTTCATGGAATGCATTTTTTGTTACTTCTAAAGATCAAAATTAATTTCTTATGTTTTTTAATCTACAAATCGATATTGGTCGTTCTAATAAATGCCACATTGTGCACAGGGTGTCGATCTCACTACATCAAAAAGACGGCAATAGCCACCAAAAAGACGGCAAAAAGGCGGCATCAACCTTCAAAAAGACGGCAAAAAAGACGGCATTAAAAAAAACGCGCATAAATAGTGACCAATTTGTTTAATGATTAATTTTTCACCAAGCGCGGAAGGGGGGAGGGGGGTGCGGAGGCGGTGCCGATAGGCGCCGCCGGGGAAATTTTTGCAATTTTGGGTTATTTTATTAACAGATTTTCTCTCGAAAATACTAAAAATAATTTTGAGAGAATATAAAGTTTTTAGTGAGCAAAATAAAAAAATATTTATCGAATTCCTCGTTAGATCTGAAAAACTCAAAAAGACGGCAAAAGACGGCAAACCCCAAAAAGACGGCAAAAAGACGGCAAATGCGGTATTATCGACACCCTGATTGTGCATTTAGTAAAGAAAAAATAGACGTTCCAAATTGACAACATATCAATATAAATACATTTTAATTTTTTATAAAAAATAGCCTTTTTACAACCGCCCTAGCCTATTCACGAAACGTACAAAACTCCCATGGCTCTTTTTTCTAAACGACCTAGCATCGATTTAAATGATAGACCAATCCGACATTTACCTGCTAAAATTCAATTCATTCTTTTAATAATTGCAGCATTGATGGCAATTATCCACTTTATTCCCTTCATAAATTTCTGCGTATTGTGAAGCCAAAATACTAACATATTCATCAAGCTTAAAACGTTAACAATATTGGGGCTGGATGGTAAAAAATTTAATTCAGAATTTTCTATGAGCGGTCCTATCGTTTACGGGAAATTGCCATTCGGCTCAGCGGGCCCTATCATTTTGTTATGCTTTAATGACTTTTGGCAAGCCAAAAATTCATTATAGCCGCTCGCGCTAATCACCTATTTGGTCTATAAATGTGCCAAGGTCTTTTATTTATTCCAGAAAAATGGACATTGACAAAAAAGAAATGCCCGTTCGGCTCAATTCACGGCAAAAGTGAGCAAAACGACCAAACATTTGGCCAAAATGAGCAGCAGCAGGCAAAGAAAGGGCCATGGCAAAAGTTGCGTTTGCATTTGCTATCGCATTTGCCCATGGCAAAATTGGAAAAACAAATTGAACACATTGTGCAATTGTACCAGAAGCTGAAGGACAGCCCCGGAGGGCGGGGCGAACTCCTCCAAAAAATGTTCACTGATATGATGCTGGCCAAGCAGCACGGGCATGCGAACGCTGAGACACTGCGCGACAACAGCCGAAAAGCACTTGAACTTATCGGAAAAGAGGGAAATGTTGGAGGAGTCCAGCTGGACAAAATCAAGCCGTTCAAAAACACTTGGACTCTGGTGAAAAGTGCTGCCAAAGCGGTGATGGCACAGCTAAAGGGAACAATTGGCAAAGGCAAAAAGAAGCATACAACAATCTTTTTAAGAGTATTAAAAACATTTGCCAAAGATGGCAAGGCAATAAAAGCGGGCGAAGGAGAAGGTAAAAATGCACTTTTGAAGCGATTTTGAAATGAGAGAGAAGCGATCGTTTCTCTTACGGTCCGACTGAAAGATCAGTCCATACCCAAACTGAACTTTACCCAATGGACCGGCCACATTTTGCTTCAAATAGTGAAGGTCACGGTTTATTAGTCTCAGAATTGCTATTTTTACTCCGAGAAAAAAAAAGAATTTCTATTTTTACAATTTTTTGAAGCTATTTCTTAAAAATTTTCCCGAAACCATCGGACATTCAAATCTTTTGAAATTTATCAAAATAGGACCCAGAATTGATTATTTTTGGGGGACAGGCCTTATTTTGGTTTCAAAAATCTATTTTTGACCTGTGATTGTCTTATTTCGAAACATTTTCAAGGGTACCCCTGGTTAATATTCCAAATATCATTTATGTATTTGTCCAAAAAAATCTGGAATTATTGTAAATGAAGTTGGGCACCGCCGACCCTTTTTCAAGCTTAAAAATTTAAAGTCTCATTTCAAGTTCCAATGGCAAAAAAAACTGTCGTAGATAACCTATTATTTCGAAAACAATTCATTTCGTTAAAAACATATTTAACGCTTTGAAGGATGTTTAAAAATTTTTATTTATTTTTGACCCCCAATTTATCTTTTGACCACTGAAATTCTTATTTCAGAAAGTTTTCGATAGGAACCATGTTTTAAGTCTAACGAAAAAAGAGACTTTTACCATTGAATGATGAAGATTTTTGCGCAAATTTTTAAATTTTCAAAAAAATTTTCACTTTTTTTGGGCATTTCGCTTTCGCCTGTTCGCTTTTCGCATCTTGCTTTTTATTTTTCCTTTTGCAACACCGCTGGTATATACCGAACGGTATACCGATTGATTTTTTTTGTGAATACGGTATTATACCCAAATCGCATTTGCCCAACACTATTTAAGACGTCATTAACTTTTTTTAGCAACCAAATTATGCGAAATTAGATAAATCTGTTTACTTATTTTTTATTATTTCATAAAACTTAAGGGCTGAAAATGCAAGGACGACGCCGAAAGCGCGTTGTTATTCTAGAAGTATTAACTATTATTGGTCTCGTCATTTTATTGATTCTCTTCCTCTTGATGATTGCAAAAGGTTCGGCTGATCACTAAATTTAAACTTCATTGCCTCCTCCTCCCATCTGGCCCATTTTTCTGATCGCGCACAATGGGACAACGGACCAACAAAAACATTTTATCGCCGTACGATTTAAATGACAGTTGCTCCCCAGTAAATTCGTTCGTCAATTCAAAGGCCCAATTGCACACGGACCAAAAAAAGACAATGATGAAATTAGCAGGTGATGAAGCATTGGTAAATGCCTAAAAAAGGGAAAAGGAAATGCCAAAATATTTGATAACAAATCAGTGGTAATTAAATATATTACGTGTTTTTGTTTGATCCAATAAAAAAGGTGGGATTAACAAATTAACCCAAAAAAAAAAAAAACCCTAAAAAGTGCAAAATCATATATTACCAAATTTTCTTTTTGTTGTTAATTTTACAGGGTTATAAAAGGTGGGAGCGGGGGATGGTCGTTTAGACGCTACGATTCAACGCCTTCGTATGGCACCGGGAACGTTTCAGCGACAAACCAAAAATAAAAACTTTATCAAAACATAATTTAAAAAAATCGGCTTGTTAATTTTACCATACTGAACACTAACTGTTATTTCGTCTTTGCTTTACGTTTTTGGCAAGTTTTTTCGAATTTTCACCTGTTCAAAGTGCTATTTTTATATTTTCTCTTTGATTTTGAAAAAAAACTTCGTCGCCATATGCAACGCACGCAACGACTTCCACCGTATCTATCAATATTTGACACATTCACTGACCGCTTTTAATTGTTCCATTTTCGGTGATGACGGCTCCTGCGTCGAATTGACATCGCAATGGAGCACCTTCGGCGGCAGAGAACCACCGGCGCTCGGCGGATACGGAGAGCGCAACAACCATTTGGTCACCGCTTGTCCTGCCGACGCATTGGCACCGTCGTCGGGTGGAAATTCGGGAAACAAAGAACCCTTCATATGGCCGATACAGAGCAGACGGAGGGACGGACAATCGGTGAGAATGGACGGGGCAAAAAAGTCGCAAATCGCGAAAATCGTCAAGAGACAATCCAATGGAAATAAAGTTGCCATTGATTATTGGCCAAATGTTGCGCACAATAAACTGCAAAAACAAACTTCTTTCGGCAACCTGCTGATCCCATAATGCCAAAATGTATGCCATAAGTGAGGGAAAAGAGGATGAAAACGGTGGAGAAATGCCATCACAGTGTGATCAATATAACTGAAAATTGTGAATACATTATAATAATCACTCAAGTCATCTTCTGTTTTAACCAGGGTAGCCATGTAAGGCTTTAGCCTCGTTTTGTGCTTTTTTGAAGGACTGATGAGGCTAAATTTTCAAATGAGCACTTGAGTGCCAGCCAAATGAAGCTTTTCAAAATTTTCATCTGGCAACCCTGGTTTTAACGGTATTACTTGATGGAAATGATACCGAATCCTACGATTGTCTTGGGCAACGGTTTGTCCTCAAACCGTTTCGACTGCCCGCGGGAATTGACAATTTGCATTTCTTTCGCAGTGCCATTCTTTCCAATTTTGTCAAAAATGCCAAAACCATTGAGCACCCATTTGCGAGTTTTGAAATGTTCCTCCACAAAATAGTTATATCGGTGACTAAGCAGCGCAATTTCGAGGCCAAGTTGACGAGGAGAGACCAAACCGAACACTGCCAGCCAAACGTCAGCACAAATTGGGCTGAAAATGGATGCAATTTTTTTATTATTGTTAAATTTAGGCTTTTAAATTTGTACATCTCTTTTTTCATTGGTTTCTTCGCTTCTTTGGCACTGTTCGACATTTTCAATACGATAAAAAATCACAAATTCTTATGCGGAATTAAAATTAGTAATACTAAAAAAAATTTTATCATGAATTGACATAATTTGGACGACTTTCAACTCGTTTTTTGTCTCGACTATTTTAATTTTTTTTAAGGGAAGCCGCCCGAAAAACTATACACACCGACTCAGTTTTGGCTCCCAGTTGCAATAATTCAAAACACCAGATGAAAAAACAAAATCAAAAAAAAAATATTAATAATTTCCCTTGTAAAAAGGCAAGAGCCGATCTCGGCTTAAAAATGACAATTCAAAAATAAACTGTAGTTCGATAGAGGGGGTCAAAATATGTGTCTATGCAAACTTCAGAAAATCTTGACCATAGAGAAAAATTTTTTACCTTGGCAAAATTTTCATATTTTGTCTCATTTCAAGAAGTCATAACTTTTAGCAGAGGAATCCATTTGCCTAGCAATTAATTTGTAAAAGCTTCTTCTCTACAAGAGCTTTCGAATGATACCCAAATTGTGTTATTTGATTCGCAAGGAAGTTCAAAAATTGTTGTTGAAAATTAGTTAGGCGAGGCGGAAGAGAGCGCCTGCGTTAGGTAGCTGGGAGAGAAGGGAAATATGAGAGAGTCAAAGAAGGGTACGAAGAAGAAACAGTGAAGCAATTTCTTCCTTTGCCTAACCCTTTTCCATCTCATCTTTAAATTAGCAACAAGAAATACATGTATTAAAATATCTATTGTTATTGGTACAACACGAACCTTCCCTCTTATGTCTTTTACCATCTAAGAGACCACTGAGACAACAGTTAAAATATTTTCTAAATTTTTTTACTTCAGAGTAGGAAATAAGGATCCTAGGCACAAATAAAGGCAATCCTTATAAATAAGGACACTTTCTAATTTTATAAGTAGGGATGGCGATTTTATGTAAATACATATTTTTTTCCTGAATTCTATTCGGTCTAATTAGTAGGAAAAACAACTTCTTTTTTGCACTTGCTTATAAAAGTTGGGACTTTTACTTGTTGGCGGGCACCCAGTTGTACCAGTTCGGTGACCCTTACTTGGTACCTAGCAAAAATATCAATTTCTTTAGAAAACCTTCAAGACCAACAAAAGTAACAATTTATTATTTCAAAAAAAAAAATATACCTTTTTTTTGTCATGTCCCGTGTTTTTTCGACTTAAATTAAACTAGAGGTCGCATCGAAATTTTTCCCAAATAAGACAATCAGAGGCAGAAAATAAGATTTTGGGGTCAAAAATAAGGACATTTTTTAAAACACGCTTCCAAACTTTAAATTGCATTTTTATTCAACAAAATCAAGCATTAGCAACATATTTCTCGCCACCAACTATTTTTCTGAGCAATTCCCGCTTGGAAATGCGAAATTAAAATTTTAATTTCAAAGAAGGAGGGGTCGGCGGTGCCGATAGGCGCCACCGGGAAAAAATTTGAAAAATTGGGACTGATTACAAACGGGTTTTAGCCTAAAAATGGCTATTTTTTTAATTTTTTTATAACATTTGGCTAGACCCCCATTCTTACTAGTGCACTCGCATCTCGCGCTAAAATTCGATAATGGGAATCCTAAAAAAGGCGAGAAAGCGAGACGAGCAACATCCCTGCTGGTTGGCACCATTTTTAAATTCCCATAGGTTTAATCCAGAGGTCGCATTTGTCCTTATTTGTAAGATTTGTCATTATTTTGACGGTCCAAATCTTACAAATTTTAAATGTCCTTATTTGTAAGATTTGTTCTTATTTCAGCTCTTTGTCCTTATTTTAGTCTTATTTTTTGGATTCGGAGAGAAATTCCGATTTGAAATGATAATTTTTTAAATAAAATTTGAAATAAATTACAATTGAAGAATAAATCTTAACAAGATACGGCAAAAATTCAAATTTCTCCCACGCCTTTGTGACGACATTTTTTTTGAATAATCTTCAAAAAATAGCCATTTTTAGGCTAAAACCCGTTTGTAATCAGTCCCAATTTTTCAAATTTTTTCCCGGTGGCGCCTATCGGCACCGCCGACCCCTCCTTCTTTGAAATTAAAATTTTAATTTCGCATTTCCAAGCGGGAATTGCTCAGAAAAATAGTTGGTGGCGAGAAATATGTTGCTAATGCTTGATTTTGTTGAATAAAAATGCAATTTAAAGTTTGGAAGCGTGTTTTAAAAAATGTCCTTATTTTTGACCCCAAAATCTTATTTTCTGCCTCTGATTGTCTTATTTGGGAAAAATTTCGATGCGACCTCTAGTTTAATTTAAGTCGAAAAAACACGGGACATGACAAAAAAAAAGGTATATTTTTTTTTTGAAATAATAAATTGTTACTTTGTTGGTCTTGAAGGTTTTCTAAAGAAATTGATATTTTTGCTAGGTACCAAGTAAGGGTCACCGAACTGGTACAACTGGGTGCCCGCCAACAAGTGGGCGCCATCAACTGGGCGCCATTGATAGACCCCATTTCCATGCAATTATTTTGATTATGGTAGTACCCAGTTAGTTGGCGCCCAGTTGGTATCGAGCAGTTGGTGGCTCCCAGTTGGTAACGGCCAGTTAAGTTGGCGTCCAGTTGGTGACGCCTAGCGCCTAGGGCTGTGCGGGGAAATGATTTTTACCGGGAACCGGGAACCGGGACGGGAAATACACCCGGAACCGGGACGAGAACCGGTATACGAAAAAACCGGGAAATTTCCCGAATCGGGAACCGGGAACCGGGAAATTTTTAATAAATTGTTCTAGATTTTTTTAACAAAACATGTAATTCATTCATCAAAATTGAAATGACAAAAAATTTGTTGTTTTGAATGCTTCTCTGAAAATCGCAAATCGTGTGTGGCTCGCCAATTACGGATTTCTAGAAATCCAAAGTTATTCAAATCAGGGTTTCCATCGAAAATTTGCAAAATAAGGACATGGCAGGTTAAAAATAAGGATTTGGGGTCAAAATAAGGACATTTTTTAAAACGCGATTTCAAGCTTTAAAAAGCATTTTTATTTGCCTCTTTACCAGGCGCCTAAGCCTGGTACTTATTGAAAATTTACCTGATCCAGGCATAGAAGGCTTGGTAATGCCTTCCAGGCGCCTGTGCCAATAAGAAAAAAGTTACGGTATTTATAAATTTTAATTTTTCATTTAATATAAAATGTTATACCGTTTCCATTCTTGCCCCTTTTTAAGCGTCAGAATGGTGCTTTTCCCCTGTCCCATTACTTCAAATTATTTTATTTTATTTGTATTTCTCTTTTTTTCCACCTCCAACGGCTCCCATTGGGATAATTTCTTTCAAAAGTTTGTCAGTCATTTGCCACACCGTGAGCAACGGAGGACAATTTGTCATCTCTTGTTTATTTTGAAAAGATCGACTCAATGCTAACCAAACGCATGGCACAAATGAATTCAGCTACCGCAAAGCACGGAACCTCAGGCAAACATTTAGAATGCCAATTTTGGGAAAATAGTAAATTTGCCTATTTCTCCAAGGACCGCCTGACCGAATCGCTTCTTTTATAAAACTATTTTTGGTTTCACTACAATTAAAAAAATTTTTATTGGTGCCGAGTATATTCATTTCCTTATAACAAACAATTAAGTCTTCTCTAACTGCTCGAAACTGCCAATGGTGAAAAACTTTTATATTCAGAATTTTCTATGGCGGTGCCTATCGTTACGGGAATTGCCCAATTCGGCTCAGCGGGCCATAGCCATTTTGTTATGCTTTAATGACTTTTTGGCAAGCCAAAAGTCATTATAGCCGCTCGCGCTAATCAACCTATTTGGTCTAATAAATGTGCCAGTCTTTTATTTATTCCAGAAAATGGACATTGACAAAAAAGAAATGCCCGTCGGCTCAATTCACGGCAAAAGTGAGCAAAACGACCAAACATTTGGCCAAAATGAGCAGCAGCAGGCAAAGAAAGGGCCATGGCAAAAGTTGCGTTTGCATTTGCTATCGCATTTGCCCATGGCAAAATTGGAAAAAACAAATTGAACACATTGTGCAATTGTACCAGAAGCTGAAGGACAGCCCCGGAGGGCGGGGCGAACTCCTCCAAAAATGTTCACTGATATGATGCTGGCCAAGCAGCACGGGCATGCGAACGCTGAGACACTGCGCGACAACAGCCGAAAAGCACTTGAACTTATCGGAAAAGAGGGAAATGTTGGAGGAGTCCAGCTGGACAAAATCAAGCCGTTCAAAAAACACTTGGACTCTGGTGAAAAGTGCTGCCAAGCAAACCCCAAAAAGACGGCAAATGCGGTATTATCGACACCCTGATTGTGCATTTAGTAAAGAAAAAATAGACGTTCCAAATTGACAACATATCAATATAAATACATTTTAATTTTTTATAAAAAATAGCCTTTTTACAACCGCCCTAGCCTATTCACGAAACGTACAAAACTCCCATGGCTCTTTTTTCTAAACGACCTAGCATCGATTTAAATGATAGACCAATCCGACATTTACCTGCTAAAATTCAATTCATTCTTTTAATAATTGCAGCATTGATGGCAATTATCCACTTTATTCCCTTCATAAATTTCTGCGTATTGTGAAGCCAAAATAAAATCTTGCTAACATATTCATCAAGCTTAAAACGTTAACAATATTGGGGCTGGGTGGTCTGAAGTAAATATTGGCTTCATCACGGCAATATAATCAGCAACGTATAAACTTTGAAAAAATATTCGTACAAAGTATCCAAAGAATTATGAATAAGTTTGCATTCTTCGATCTCATCAAGTAAAAATTTGAATCATAACTTTCTGCATTGGCACATTGCCAATTCCTTTTCATGTAATACAAAATGCCAAGATGAGTGCCAACTACTGATGTTGCGAATGACTAAATTAGCGAAAAAACGTTTTAAAAACTAAGTAGAGTGGAGATGGTGTTAACTCCTAAGGTCATTCATTAAACCAAAAAAGTGCATGAATGGCCGAATATGGCACAACATATCAACAAGACTCACCAAGCAAATTCTCGCGTTCCTAAAGCAAAAAACAAATATTGCGTCTCAAATTGAAAAGCTGTACCTTCCTCTCCTTGTCCTCCTCCTGTTCAACCCCTCCTTCATTAGCACCTTTTGGTTGATTTTGTGTTGGTCGGATGGTGCAAATTTGCTGTCTTCAGATCTGTCATTATTTTCACCTAAAGAGAGTTGCACCAATGAATAATAAAATTTTATAATCAGCGTCGACCAATAATTGATTTAAAACAGAGCTCCCAGATGTGAGGCTTGGCCTCATTTTGTGTTTTTTGAGGGGTCGAGAGGCTAAGTTTTTCGCCAAACCTCGCAAATATGAAGATGATGGGGGAAATAACAAAATATAAAACCGAGTACCCCTATCTCTTGAG